>VDFB02000015.1:42411503-43011503 GCA_007258455.2 Sequoia sempervirens
TGCTCTACCACCCTAAACCCTCTCCCACTCCCACCCTCTCTCCCATAAGCATACATACATGACACACCAGTATACATATACATACAAACATACAAACATATCAACAAACATTCAATAAAGTGGCATTTAACTAAAGGAAGACATAACGGGAGCGCGTTATTTGTTGCTAGCAATGCTCCTTGAAGAGGGAAAATGTCAAAAGCAGAATATAACGCGAGCACGTTATAACACGAACGCGTTATATTTTTCATTGGGAATCCCTGAGCCTTAGCTTTGGTATTTGCCTTGGAATACCAACCCAAAGGCTTGGAGGGCATTCCCAAAGACCAGAGACGTGTTTTTTCCAAATTCAAAATTTTTTGACATAATCAGGTTCGTGCTCACCATCAAGATTGCATCTGGTTCAATATCAAGAAAATCAAACACATGGGTAATGTTAGGTTCTTTATTAGCTTTCCAACGATGTAATTTTTTTCACTTTCTAACAACGTTAAGCCTTTCAACCATAATTTCTTTTGTTTGTATGTCCGTTTTTCTTCAAAAAGCAGTGTTTGGTATTTTTTTCGCTATAAATTAACCGTTCATCAAAATTTGAAATAAATTACATTTTTAGAAACTAGACTCCATTCCACAAATTAAAAAAAAAAAAAAACCTATTACTTTCAAAAAAATTTAGGGGGAGCACGGCCAAAATTCTGCTTTTTAGGAAGTGCCCACTTAGAAAATTAATAAAAAATCAAATATTCATTAAAAAATTATCAAAAAATCCAGTCCTTACTACATACTGTTATCTAACTTCTGACTAGAGCGATTTTAAAAATACTACAAAAAAGTCCACCGTGCTCGGGTCACACAAGAGTTGCTATGTTATGTTTTTCTGACAGAAACAACAACAATTTGTGTCTGTCCCTCTTTTGAACCCCTTAATCTCAACCATTTTCAAAATAAATTAGTAGTTTAGAAAGTAGACTTGGAGCACTGCGGTCCTTGTTTTTGTTCCATCTAAAATTTTTGAGTGTAGCTATCCTCAATTTCACGTCCAAGGTCAGTATTTCCTAATTTTAGAAAAAAAGTGGCCACTTAAGCCCCTTTTTTGGGAACCATCTTGGTGCACTTACCCATGTGTAAAATTGGAATTTGCATAAGGGGTGAAAATTCGCTCCTATACATTTTTCCCCCACTTTAGCGAGCACAAATACTGATGAGTGCTTCAGTAAAGTAGATCAAAGAGTGAATAGTGTTATAAATTTATACCTGAACCATTGAGGAAGTAGACCGCAATTTGGCAAGCCCAAAAGCATAGGGTAGGCAAAGGACTCCATAACCCCATAGAACTATGAATCTGTAGATTGAAAGCATCTTACAGGCCCACAGACTTGCAAGGAGGTGAACCCCAAGATCTCTCACATGAAGGAAGCCCCAATAAGTAAGTGCCTCATAGGCCCACAGACCTGCAAGGAAGGCATCCTCCAAGATATCTCACATGAAGAAAACCCAAAAAAGTTCCTTACAGACCCGTAAACCTACAAGGAAGGTGTCCTCCAAGATCTCTCACATGAAGGAAACCCATAAAAGTTCCTTACAAACCCATATACCTACAAGGAAGGTGTCCTCCAAGATCTCTCACATGAAGGAAACCCAGAAAAGCGCCTTACAAACCCACAGACCTACACGGAAGTTGTCCCTCAAGATCTCTCACATGAAGGAAACCTATAAAAATCACCTTACAGACCCATAGATCTGCAAGGAAGGTGTCCCCCAAGATCTCTCACATGAGGGAAACCCAGCATAAGCAACTTGCAAACCTGTAGACCTGCAAGGGAGTGACCCCCAAGATCTCTCGCATGGAGGAAGCTCAGAGAAAGTTCCTTACAGGTCTACAGACTTGCAAGAAGGTATCCCCGAAGATCTCTCACATGAAGGAAACCCAAGGAAGGGAGACTCCATAGAGTTAGAAAGTGGCTTTATAGGCACACCTACAAAGTGACATGTTTACCCGCATATAGAACATGTCAAAAAATGACCACACAGGCAAGTAAGCAGACAGTTACGCAGATCGTTGATAGATTGGAAAGCTTTCAAAGGGGTCCCTTGGGGACCTGGTGTGAAGAAAGGGGCCCACTCAAAGGACGTGTTGTTTGAAAGTGTGAAAGAGATATTTTCTTCTCAAATTGATTCATCATCAAGGAATCCTTTCGAAAGATGTTCACTTCATCAAGGAATTTGAAAGGAAGAAAAATTCCTCCTCATGAGGGGAAGGTCAAAGTTGCTCCCTCCTCAAAGGAAAGGTCTCCAATTCTTTCTTTGTGAACCCATGATGAAGGAAACATGTTTCGTTAGGGTTTCAAGTTGAGAATGTGATTCTTTGAAAACGTTTTCAAAGATTCGTGAGAAAAGATTCGTTGGCAACGAATACATTTTCTAAAAATCAGAGTTTCATAGAAATGGAATTATCACACATGAAGGGGAAAACTCAAGTAAAGAAGAGATAAAGATAAGAAAAGAGTGAAAAAGAGATGAACACCAACAAAAGGCACAAGGGTGATATGATATTTTGGGGTCAAAGCTACTCATATATATATATATATAAGTATAATAATAGTATATAAAATGAACTATCATCATCCCCCTACTATATTAGACAATGTGAAGAATGCACAAGAAGAAAAAGTAAAAATAAAAAATTGGGTCAACATGGAAGGGAAGCCTAAATACCCCCAATGCTTTGCATCATCCCCAATTTATCAAAATTCAATCACAAACATGGAAGAATGATGATCCAAATAGAAGAATGTTTACGACACAAAAACCACTCTTGTATCTAGGCACCAAAAAGGGTCACAAGGGTCATCTAGGAACACATAGCACGAGCATGGGGGAACACATCACAACATGCACACATATAATATAAAGATAAAGAAGAGGCCTCCCCTTAACACTGATTAACCAGGAGGTCATCTGCTTCCCACTCCAAATCATCATAAGGAGAAGGAGGACAAACCTGCAGTGGTGGGATATTAAGAGGAGGAGATTTTGACCCTCCCACAACAAGGGCTAAGGAAGAAGGCCCCACAAGGTCTTCTCCACTCGGCTCTTGTGGAGCTATTGTCAATGATTTTGTGAAAATTGTTGTCAAGGCCGAAACTTCATCCAGAGAGTTAAACATGCACTTCACTAGAGTTCCATGTCGTACATCAACGGATGGGGAAAGTTGTGCTCAAGATTCACTATTAGGCTCACCAAGTGACTCGGGAGTGGTGACAAACTCAGGGGAAAATGGGAATGGTTCTGTTACTAAAATAGAACAAGTTAGTGTGGGACCACCTTTCAAATAAGGTGGGTTCGTCTTACATCCTTCATTTCTATAAGGACCACTCTCCACCTTCTTCTTCATCAGGGGATGTGAACTCCCCATAGATGAGGCAAGAGGTGCAGAGGAAGAGGAGGAGGAGAAAACCACAACTGATACCACCAAAGTATTTGACATATCTATGAGTTTTTGGAAAGGAGGGAAATTTAGAAGGGACATCAACAAGGGCGGCTCCACTGAAGGAGCGATGAACACCTGCACCATTTTGCGGTTAGACACATTCATACTCAAAACAAAAGCTAGAAGCAAGAATGAACTAGATTGAACAGAAGCAGAGGGGAGGAGAGAGGAGGAAGTGGCAAGAAGTCCTAAGATAGGGGAGGTCGACCCCTCTTCCTTCTTCTGCAAAGTGACTTGCTTAGCTGTGAGAGCCTTTCGTCGGCACTTGCACTCATGTGCAAGGAAGTTTCTATGAATCTTTGAGCTAGAGACCGGAAGTTGTGAAGGAAAAAAAGGCTCCTACTCAACCATGGGAGTATCCTCCATAGATTTTTCTAGTGGAGGATTGGACTCCTAGATGGGAGCAGGAGGAGCGGGTTGAGAAGCAGTGGGGGAAATTAGCTCTAATGCCTTGGCAGTGGGCCTCTTCCCGATTACTATCTTGGGAGCCAAAGTGGTAGGAGGCCACAGAGGCCAAGACCTTTCTTCCTGTTATACCAAACAAGCCTAAACAAGAAGCTCAAATGCGGGATGCTTGGGCTTCTACCAAGTAGGCACCATAGGATTCTCTCACAAAAATGGAACACAATCTGATGCCACCATAGCAAGGTGATAAGGAGCATCAGACTGAATAGTAGAAGAGGAAGGAGGGTCTCAGGACCATTTCTCTTCTTCCCTTCTATGTGCCTTGGCGGCATCACTGTCAGCTTTTAAGCAAGCCCTATGTGAAACAACATAAGGCAATGGAGGGTATCTCACTCTCGGCGTTAAGCACCCTCTCTTTTAGTTTTGTTAAGTTAGATACAAGAGGTCCTTCCTAGGTGGAAGAGGACCAATGGGCACAAGCCAAGAGTAATCAAAGGAGTAACTACCATGGGTAATCAACGGTTTATAACTGGTATCATGAATTACATGCACGAAACCTGCATGGATAAATTTTAAACATTTATGCACAACCGAGGGTATTGCATTCATAGCTACTAACTAAGGGATACCCAACTTCACTCTAGAGAGTTTAGACCTAGGGATTATGTTGAACAAAAGATTCACAAATTTAGGTCCAACCAAAACTGACAGGACAATACTACCCAAAGGAGGTACGAAAAGTCTATCGTGTGTGTGAATGGTGATCACAGGTGCATCGTACCCATCTTTATGAAAAAAATTAATTAACATGATCACCTAATTTATGATGTTTACTTGATATGTCAGATCAATGGGAACACTTACTACAATGTTTTTGTTGATTCTCGCAAGGATGTAGAGAGGAGATGGTTCCCTATTAAAACCCATCAGCAGATCATATGAGGTGAAGGTTATGCCATTACCACTACTCACAGGCTATGCAGAGGGGATAGGTTGATGCAAGAAAGAGACCATTGCATGCAATAAATGACACTCTCACAGGCCCCCCCAAAGGTTGCAAGATAGGATAGTTACCCAATTAAGGTTTCGATGCACAAAAATTTTAGAACCTTCCAACTACGCCTACTAGGGGTTGCAAGTTGGGTTGTAAGGTGAAGGTCTCACAACACTCACACCTACAACACTCCTAGAATACAAGGAAAGCAACATTCAATATCGCCAAATGGAACCAAAATGGTTCACATTGGTTTCACCAAAAATGTAAGAGAGGGGGACCAACCACATCAAGGCCCCAGGTCATGGAGAGCCAAGAGTAGAAGGCTTCCCTAACTTACCTCACTCTAAAAGGGGTGTTTTGAAGCAAGGGAAAAAAATGATGAGGTCTTCAATGTCATTTGATCACTTTGCAAACCCGAAATTAGGATTGGGGCTAGGTGAGTTGGTTTTTGAATTATGTACTATACCTTAGGTAGCTCTCTGCCTGAGAATGAAAGCGTGGTTTTGGGATGATAACATGACATGCTAGCATCTCTCAGGTGCATTGGCATCCCTACGACCAGAGTACTGAAAATGACATACAATCTGTCAGAAAACAAGCTGATGACCTAGCTAGTGACTTTTAAAGGATTAAAACAAAATTATGACAAATGAGATGTATAAATGGATGTGATAAAACAAGTCTATAAGAGCTAAAGTGATGAAGATAATCTCACCAAGTCACCAATTGGCCAGCTAGCTCCAAAAGAACAACCACCTACACACAAGAAAGAGGGGAAAATTGTTGGGATTGTATAGGGCCCTATCTTAGTCAAACCCCCATTTTGGTGTTTTCACCTCCACGGACAGCCAAATAGAAATGATAGAGAAATGTATGATAAATAGGTGAAGAAAGAAGGAATGCAAATAACACTACAAAACAGTAAAGAGCTACTCAACCAAATCGCAAAGGAGAGGAATGAAATGTACAACTTCCACCAAGAGCTCACTAGCCAATGGAGGAGAAAAGAGGACTTGAGCAATCACCACAACCTCAATTATGATGAAGGGAGGTGTTGAAAAACCTCAAGCCCCTATTGCAATGGCTTGCTTGGCTTGCCTCACACTTGCTTTATGGAGTTGACAGAGTTTTTTTGCTACAATGGAGTGTTGAGAATGATGGAAGTGATAAGAAATTATGCATAAGGATGAAGTGAATGCTTGAAGATTGCAAAAAGAGATAAGTTGAATGCTTAGAGGATCCAAATGAAGTGAAGATAGATGAATTTGAAGGATAAGAGGGAATAATCTACCATTTTCGAGGTTTATTGGTCGAAGAGAGACGTTACAAATCATTCCCAATAGGAAGTGTAACACCTCTGCCAACTTCAGACACATGAATTCTTCATGGACATAAACACGTCACACGCGTGTCTCTTACAAATATTATTCTACTAACACAACAAAAAAATTCCAAGTGGAAGGAAGTCAACAAGGTGATGTGTAATTTTGACGTCATATTTGGTTTTCTAAGGTGAGGATGTAAAAAAAGGGGAATTTGCGTAAGGGGTGCAAATTCGCTCCTATACACCTATGATTGTTTCTTCTTGTTCATCAATGTCTTTTCCACTAAGAGAGGTAAGAGGAGAGAAACATATAGGACTCTCAAAACTCTCATTCATTGGTTCTTCTAACACCAAAATATCATCTTCACAAATAGGAGAAATAATGGGAGAAGAACGAATATGATCATTAGGATTGTCCAAGGTTGTATTCTCTTTCACTGAAATAATCTCATAGGAAGGGGATATGAACTTTTTCTTAGCATGCCTAGAAAGGTAAGGTACTAACATTGTTTGAACAAAAATGAAAATAACTTCCAACCATTTTATGCAATGCTTCACAAATGTAAATAATGTATATCCAAAGAAGAAATGTACTTTTATCCAATGTATACAAAACTTTAAGAATGCAAACAATGTATATCTAAAAATGAGAAGCATTTTTATCAAACTTATGCAAATTTTAATGAATGTGAACATTGTATATGCAAAAGTGAAAAGTAATTTTATCTATATTATGCAAAGTTTCATAAATGTGAACATTTTTAGATCCTATGATGATTTCAAAAATGAATACCCTAAATTGATGTTTTTGACCTAGATGCATAAAACAAAAGTTACTGAAACTTTCCAGACTGATATTATATGTTACCAACAAGCTTTAGAAGTATAGAAACAAGGTTTTTGATGTTGTAAAAGGTAGTTTAAAATCTGCACTAGGAATAAATCTCCCAAAGCGGCGTATGAGTCCCAGTGAGGATTTTTTCACAATTTTTAGAAAATTTTAAGTGATTTTTATGCTTTTTAGTTTGGATGATCTCTGGACTAAATACAAATGCCAATTTCAAATGATATTAAATGATGTAAGATGAAAAAATGCAACCTATATGCACTTTCACTAATGCAAGATTTTGAAACCCTAGATGCAAATTAACTAGTGCAAACCCAAATGTAAAGTTAATGCAAACAAGCTCTAGGATGATGATGCACTCCAAATTAGAAAATGAAATGTTCTAAATGCAACTTCACCAAAATGAAACATGGATTATCTTTCATATGGTTTACGAAATAGAGCAAACCCACTTCATAATTGTCTCAGTGAAAGGAAACCCTAAAGATCTCAATGTAAAGTATGTAAAGGGGAAAGAGATCTTGTAATAGGGTTGTCCTAGGGTTTGATTGTAAACCAATGAGGGCTTCACCACCAAGCTAGGGCTTGGAAAGACTAATGAAATACAATATCTAATGTTTAAACCTAGTGATGCATGAAACTTGAATAAATGACCTAGAAATGCATATAAATCATAACAAAAAGATGTAAAATAATAAGTATGCACCTGGAAACCTGAAGAAGGCTGAAATGAACTATGAAGCACTAAAAAACTTGAAATTTTGGAACATTGGAACTCATAAGCCAGTCTCAGCAAATTAGTCCTAGATCAAGGTTTCTGGGTAGGAATTGGTTTATGGAAAAAGGGTATCTAGAACTGCAAAAACTAGCAAAATGCCTATAGTGGGACTATCTAGGAGTTAATTTGTACCCCTTGTGTAAATTCCCCTTTTGCATACCCTCACCTTATAAAATAAAACCTGAAGGAAAAATTCCACATCACCCACCTACCTTCCATCCACTTGGTGTTTGTCATGTGTTTCGATGAGGGAATATTTGTCAGGGATGCAAGTGTGGCACACAGATGTTTGTGTGGTGCATTGTCATCCCTAAAAGATTCCTGCCTCTGGCATCTACGAGGATGTTACACTCTCCATTGGGCATGAAGTGTAACACCTTTTTGTCAATGAACCAACTTGAAAACAACTCTTTCCCTCCTTATTCCACTTCAAATTCCTATCTTTCACTATCACTTCATCTCTTTAGCAATCTATCTAATATTGTTCACAATTCTAGCCATTTTCACTTCATCTTCTAAGAAATTTCTTGATCTCTTGAGCATTTTTCATAACTCCATTAAGAATTACAACAACTTGTTACTACATCAACTGCATTTCATACGTGTTGTGCTACCATAGAAGTTGCAAGTTTGGAGTCTTGCAAGACCTCCCTTCATCACTACTGTAGTCATGTCAACTTTGTCAAGCTTGTTGTCTTGCATTCTCCCTTCATTGGCATTGAGATCCTTTGGGTGGAGGTAGTATCGCTTCACTATCCCTTTTTTGTTGTGGTTTGATAGAGTAGCATTGTATCTTTTATAGTGTTCAATACTCTCGTTTCTATTTCCTTTATCATATTTTCTATTTCATGGCTTTCTCGGTTGTCCATTGAGGTGGAAACACCAAAGTGAGGGTTTGACTGAGGCAAACCCCTATATAGCCCAATTTTTTTCCCTCTCTTGGTTATGTGTAGGTGAACATGTGCATGGAGCTCACTAGCGAACTAGAGCCTCAGTGAGTTGGTATTTGTCACCCTTACTCTCATCTACCTTCTTTATCATTCATATAGTTATTTCTTGTACTTTATAGTTTTGTTCTTTTCATTAAACTTTGCCAGCTAGGCTGTTAGTAGGTCTTCTTATTTTCTATATTGTATTTCACATTTTCTGGTTGTACGAATGCTAGCACAACAAAGAGATGCCATCACACCACGCTGTCATCCTAGACTCACACTGACGTCATCAGGAAGAGAGATTTTTGAGGTGTTGTTTGGATTCTAGAGACCGACTCATCTAGCCCTATTCAGGTTTTTGGATCTGTAGAGTGATAAAAGCACTTGAGAGTGCTCTTCATTCTTTATCATTGTCCTAGACACGTGTTAGCTTGAGGTAAGATAGGGAAGCCCTCCACTCTCGGCTCTCCATGACCTAGAGCCTTGTTGTGGTTGGTTACCCTACCTTACATTTTGGTGAACCCGACGTGAACCATTTTGGTTCCATTTACTGGTGCTAAAGGGTCCTTTCCTCATATCCTAGGAGGATTTTAGGTGTGAGTGTTGTGAGGAATTTCACCTTGTAACCTAACATGTGATCCCTAGTGGTGTAGTTTGAAGGTTCCACAAGCATCATAGAATGTAACCTTAATTGGGTCATTGTCCAATTGTGAAACCTTTGAGGGTTGTATTAGCTCTCAAAATGCAGGTAAGAATACCTCAAGAGGCTGCCAATCCCTTGGTACATTTTAGGGTAACAGACAAAGCCAAATGGTTTAAGCTTTCAACTCTTCAGGTGCTGCTAGACCTAGGAGGGTGTACCTATATGCGTTGGGCAGACTTGACTTATGCTTATCTCTTTTACAGTAATTTTCCCACAATGGAAAATTGGAGTGGAAAAATAAAACTTGATCTGGTGTAGACTGTGTAAAACTAAAACCTAATATGTTCAGTTAACGGATGTAAAAAGGGAATTGAATAAAACCAAATTATGAAAGTGTAGAGACTAGTGCCTTATAGGGTAGGTGGAGTAAAAATAAATCTAAAACAAGTACTTCTTTATGGAAAGTATTCAAGTTGTTCAACATATAATTTAGTTTATAACTTGTATAAACATGCAAGGTTATTATTACTGAGTTCTTCTTAATGATCCAACTAAAATTCTCTAATTACTATGACCAACTTAAAGGATTTAATCTTTACTTGAAAGAACTAATCAATTGATCATATAGACACAACAAATGTGCACTAATAAACTGGATATAAACTTGTTACACCAATTTAAATAACCAGAAAACCCCAACTTTGGAGACAACTTCAATAATGTTTTCAATGAACACAATAAACAACTAATACTAGAAATAATTGCACCATATTAAATGATTTCCATTGATATCTCCATAATTTCAAACATGCATCATAGTCTCATATTTGCGAAACATTGTGTTCTACTGTATCTTTTCCTATACTATCTTCTATCCTATTCTAATATGTCCTCTATTTCATTTCCAAAATAGATATTTATACATCAAATGCATGAAAGGATGCGTCCTTTCAAAAATGTCACATATTAACTAACAAATTGATAAAAGATAATCAGGCTCTATTTAGCTATAAATGAACTTTAGACAGATGATCCAAATAATCCCAATGCTCGTGAGTATCCACATCTCCAACTGCATTCCGGATTGAAATTTCCATCCTTATCATCTTCTCGTTCTGCTCGCTCACCTCTTCCAATGTCATGCTTTCAGTAGTAGTGACCTTCAGGATTTCACATAGTATCGACTCATTTTCACCTTTCCATCTAGTTACTTCCTTCAATTCTCCTCTATCATTAGAGAATGTAGTCGATGTCTTCTTAGCAGCATTTGTCAATCCCTGTGCATCCCCCTATAATTCTTCATAGAAGTTTCGATGTCCATTTATAAAATGATTTGTAGTTTCAATTGCTGCACTATTAGCAACATCTCTCTAGTTCACTTCTTGAAAATTCTCCATAATCCATTCATTCATCCTTTCATGTTCTTTTAATGTAGCAAGTGTATGAGAATATTTTCCCTAGAGCTTATTCAACCAAGATGTCAAATTATCTTGCATTTTCTTGATTATTGCTACAAGTGCATCATATTTTCCTTGAGAGTAGGCACTTGATCCTTCCCAATGATCCTTTGACTGAGAGCTTTCACCTTGGGTAAGCAACTTGGGTGCCTTCATAGTAACACCTAATAAATTTTGTAGGCGATCATTTTCTCTCAACACCCTTTCGTTGTTTTTTTTTTTACATCTCTCTCTCCTTAATCAACATCTGAATTTGGGCCTTGTTTAATTTTGCAACATTTATCCCAATTTCTGCGGTAGCCACATGATCAGCTTCTCCAACCTTTAAATTCATGACATGTCCAAATGCCTTTTCTATGTCAATAACTATTGATTTCCTGTGGGGTGGATATAAGGCCCAAATCATTAATGATCCATCATCTGTATTGTATTTGGATCCTGCATACACTTATGTTAACCTTTCTTGGTCTAGCTTGTGTTTAGCATTACTATCCCTTAAGAAACTATCGAAGAAAAGTGCAGAATCGAGATCTAGCCTCAGAAAGATCATGACACCAGCATTTTCCAACATTTTTCTCCCCTTTTTAGGGGTCATACCTGTCATCTCCTCATCTACACATTTCCTCAATTCACTCAGCAATTGCTCTTCATTTCCTAAAGTAACATTATCAACCTTTTCCCCTATTTCTTTTCCCTTTTTTTTATACAAAAATGCTTTAAATTCTGGGGAATTCATGAACTCATCATCTAAAGAAAATTATTTGTACTAAATATTCCTTACATCTACCTCCTCACTTTATTCAATACTCAACTCTCTGGCTGGGAAAATATATTGCTGAGTTCTTAATCTGGATACCTTACTTGGTTGACTTTGTGGCACATCATCCTTGGATGCTTCCTCCCCAGAAGACAACAAATCTGCATCCTGCAACCTTTGATTATACCCTTCAACCACCATCTCTACTTCTTGCTCATCCAAATTCTGGATCATATCATCAAAGTGATAGGGCACATGTTGATACCCTCCAAAGTTTATCTTCATTTTAGCAAAATTAATATACCCTTCTGGGTCGAAGTTCTTTCTGGGTGGTCCTCTCTTCATATTGTATTGTAGCAATTTATCAAGGATCAAATTATATCCTTCCTTGGCCAACACTGTGAAATCACTGAAACATAATGTACTAGGCATGAAGGCCTACTTCCCAAAGGAACTAAGATTCATAACACTAGAATAATCCATCTGTCTGACAATCTCCAAGTACGCAATTCTGTTTGGGACTGTTTTTGGCAAAATGAAAGGGTAATCTTCAAACCCATAAACTCTAATCATATTAGCTCCCTCCAAGCAGTACCAATCTCCCCAATTGTGATCAATTGGCCCATTGAAATCCTTTGGCTAAAGAAATTTCTTTATCTCTTTAGATAGAGAATAATTACAAGGATGCTTGTATAGTTTGTACAATGTCTTCACAAAATAATCCTCAAAATGAATAAAACTAGAATTCAAAAACCTACTATCCCAAACAGTACTCCACATTTGGATAGGTAATGCTTCACCATCTTTATTAAACTGAGAAATCCTCATCTCCGGAGGCCATAATCCCAACTCCTGTCCAAAATATAACACCATATGCATCAATAATGAATAATGCTTGAGATGAAAGGTAGATGATCCACTTTTTATTGTCATCAATCTTGAATGAAACCCCTTAAAAATGTACGAGGCATAGTCAAATGGCCTAGAATTGTTGTATTGTATATCTGCTGAAGTTAGCATTGGCACAATTGGCATATACTTCGTGGCATCCATTCCCAATACTTGGCATACTGAGAAGTAAGTGTATTTCATATAAGGTTCAAACAGGTCCACATGATAAGGAGGTCCATCACTATCCTGTAAAGGAACTAGCTTGCTACCCTGTTTAATTCTGTGAATTGGCAGCCTCCAACCCTTATAAATCTTGTCCATTCTCGAGAATTCCTTCTCCAATTCTTCATATATGATTTCTTCTTTGCAAAACCCTTCCAAATTAAAAACCTCCCCTATTGCCTCTTTTGATAAGTGTATCTGTGGTTTTCTGGATGGGTCACATATAGCTTTGTGTTTCGGGTCATAATGATCAACTAGTAATTTTACCAATTCTGCATTTACAAATACATTAGGGCACACCAGTTTCCCCATATTGAGTTTCCATGGATTGCACACTGGTTTAAAATTATTTCTCTAATGATAATGAAAATTAAACAAATCATACCCCCTTATGGTAGTCCAAACATCCCCTATGAATTTACATTTATCATCCAGCTTATCTAATTCTTCCCTAAGCTACATTGATCGTCTAGCTTTAGGCCCAGACCCAGGTAATTGGTCAATGAGGTCCTGATTCAATCTTCTTTCTGTGCCCTCATGTTCCCCTTCAGTTTTTTGTTTCTTTCCCTTAGTTTGATTGCCTTCACCATGTTTTCTACTTAATTTTCCTGAGCTATGGGACTCCATTCTTCAAAGTTACAGAAGTATTAAAAATTGATGAGCTAAGGTGCAATCACTTACTGTATTTTGCTCGAGATCGTCAGACTGGAAATATGCCCTGGTTCTTCATTCGCCTTGTTGGTTCTTCTACTATCAATTCAACACTAATGCCTTCGATTAAAATCTCTTTGTTATGTTCCATCACCCCATTAATGTGTCTTGGCTGAAGCATGAGTGAAAACTTATTTGAAACTCACACTGTCACATCAAATGTCTTGTCGGTGAGACATTTTCAAATCTGGGGTGATATATTTTTGCAACATTCATTAAACCTTTCGTCGAACATCTTGTAGTCTCCCCAAAACCTTCAAGTCTCACCGATAGTTATCGCTTTAGTTTTATGTTTCGCTGTGAAAATTTTGAGTTGGGGAGATGTTTCATAGACTACATTGTGTCTTACCGAGATACACCCCATGGTATTTTTCTGGTTGCTGAGACATAATCACATTTTCACCGATGACACCACACTTCGGCATGACTTTCATATTTCTCGCCGATGAAATTAATCTTACCGATGAAATGAGTTCCATCGACAAGACTTTGAAACTCGAAAAGACTCTCACCAATGCCAATTGTCTTTTCGAACCTATTATTCCAATATGCCCTGTTCGGCGAGACTCTTGCCGAAGTATTTCATCGGTGTGACTTTAATATTCAGTGGAACTCATGTCGATAACCTTTCTCTTGCCGATGCATATATTTATCGGTGTGACATATGGGTCGACAAGACTATATGACTTCATCCCAATAGTTTTCTGATGGAATCCCTTTGCGCTATATTAGCAAGACCTGCCTTCGGTAAGACTTTACTCTGATAACTTTAGTTTGGCCAAAAAATTTCTCATGCACTGATCAGCAAGACATATATGAGTTCATTATGACTAATCCCGATAATGACTATCTTTCCCATATGATCTATCTGTTGCCGAGACAATGAAATACACCCTGCCAATATGTGTTTTTGAACATTCGGCATGACATTCCTGCACTCCCGCCAATAGACTTCAAAGACACACATTAGTAAGGATGCCATATGGATCAGGGATACCTTCACCCTCTCTTGCCAATATGGGTTATACACTGAAATATTTAGGACAAGATGGATTTTACTAGACCATATGACAAAATATGGGAAAAATGTTATGAAGAGAGAATTTTATGCTTATGGTGAGGACTTATTTTGGAAACTCATGAATACAATTGACTGTAAAATTGCCAAAATTTTATAGTTATAATAGTGGCTCCATCTAGGGATGAATGATTGCGAGATCATTGCAAGGATCCAGATTTTTGGGTGAGCAGACCAAACTCAAGGTGATGGATCATGTGAGCAAGATGGAATGAATGGAAATGGAAAGGAATATGACCCTACACTACTATACATGGAAATATTTATTTCAAAAGAAGGAAAATCAGGATTGTCCATGTACTGAAAATTCCTGTTCCTTTTGTTTCCTAAACTATTGTACATGGAAGATAGAATGTTGAGAGGATTGTTAAGAATTGTCCATGCACTGGAAACCCTTAATCCTCTGTATTGCTCAAGAGAAAAAGTGTTTCAAAAATTTCCCATGCACAGGAAAATCCTAATCTTCACCAGCCATATTTTGTAGATGATATGAATCTTCACCTCTCTTCCCAACAACCACAAAATGTCCCAGCCACAAGGCTTAAAATTTCCCATGCTTTCCCTTCTCCTGACATCTTGCGTTCCACATCAATACCAAATCATTTTCCTCAAATTTTCTATCTTTTTCCTTTTTATCAAATAGATACTTCATCTGTGTCTATAACTTCATGTTCTATTTTTGAGCTACTCTCCTGATCTCATCAAGTTCAGCTAGTTGCTCCATTCTTTCCTCCATAGGTTCTGGAATGTCCAAATCTTCTTGAAGGATAAAGTTATACACTGGTAAAAAAATTTGTAAAGGCATCCTGGCTTGTGTTCCGTACACTAGTTCAAATGGGGATTTTCCAATTGCCTTTTTTATAGTGATCCTATCAGTCCAAACAACCAATCTCAAATTTGAATCCCAAACCCTCTTGTTCTAACCTATCATCCTCCTTATAATCTTCAAAAGACTTTTATTGCTAGACTCTGCTTGACCATTGGCTTGTGGATGGTAAGGAGCTGCATAAGAAATGGTAATACCATATGTGCTACAAAATTTTCTGAATTCATCAGATCTGAAACACATCCCATTGTCAGTAATCAGTCTTAGTGGTGTACCGAATCTGGTAATAATGTTCTCCATTAGAAAATTTGTCACAAATTTACTTGTAGCCTACTTGGTTGGGATTGCTTCTACCCACTTGGTAAAATAATCAGTTGATACAAGTATCCACTTGTGTCCTCCACTCAATTTTTCTTGTATCTCCCCAATGAAATCGATTCCCCACTGATGAAAAGGGGCTTCAGTCTGTAAAGGCCTAAGTGGTAAAGCTCCCTGATACTTCATCTTCCCAGAGAACTTCTGGCAGGCTTCACATCTTCTTACATATGAAAAGGAGTCATTCAAAACTTTTGGCCAGTAATATCTTGCCCTGAGAATTTTATGTGCAGTTGTCTTTGCAGAGTAATTCCCTCCAGAAAACCCTTCATGCATTTCACTCAAGACGTATTTAGCTTGTGACTCATCCAGACATAACAACAATATCCCATCCCTGTTTTTCCAAAACAAATCTCCTTCCATGAACACATACTTAGATGCTTGTAGCTTCAAAGTTCTTCTCTGGCTGTCACTCATTCCTTCTGGACATTTCATATATTTAAGATAATGCATGATGTCTGCATACCAAGGAGTATGCTCAATGTTCGCAATTGAATTCTCTTCATCTTCTATATTGAAAATTTGACTTGCTTCAATGTTCACTTCTACCATTAACCTAGCCAAACCTTGACCTCTTACTATTTTAGTGATCTGTATCTCCATATCAAATTCTTGGATTTTATTAATCCATCTGCATATTTTTCCTGTTACTTCAGACTATGTCAAAATTTCTTTAACAATTGCATGAGGGACATAGGCAATCACCTTGGCTCCAACAAGATATGGTCTGAAAGCCTTTGTAGCTTTTACCAATGCAAAAGCCTATTTTTCCATTATATCATATTTCAATTCTGACCCCTGTGATCACGTGCTAAAAAAATACACTGGTTGTTCATGACCCTCCTCATTTTTCTGTAACATGACAACAACTATAGTATGTAATGAAGCAAATGAGAATATTTGAAAGGGTTTCAAAAAATCTAGAGATTTAAGGATAGGGGCTTTCTTGATAGCCTTTTTAATTGATATAAAAGCATCTAATGCTTCTTCAGTTCAATCTATTTTTTTTCCTTTTCTCAACATTTTTGATATGGGATTAATTATTTCAGAAAAATTAGAAACAAATCTCCTAACAAAAATGATTTGTCCAAAGAATGTCTGGATGGCTTTGATGGTCTTAGGAATTGGAATTTTATCTATAGCCTCAACCCTCTCGGGATCTATTCTAATCCCCTCCTTTGACACAATATGTCCTAAGAGCTTACCCTCTGTGACTGCAAAATGACATTTTTTAGGGTTCAAACTAATCCCATATTCTAAGGCCTTAATAAATACCTTTTCCAGATGTTCAACATGATCTTCAGCCTTCTTTGAGTAAGCAGTAAGGTCGTCTTGATACACCACCATGATAGCATTAATTAAGTCTGCAAACGCTATGTCCATAGCTCTTTGGAAGGTTTCCCCTACATTCGTGAGACCAAACGACATTCTTAGATAAACATATGTCCCCCATGGGGTTCTAAAAGTTGTTTTATACTGCTTAGATTCTTTAACTTTAACTTGGTTATACTCTGAAAACCCATCCATCATAGATAACAGCTCGCACCTGTCACCTTATGTAATATAGCCTCCATATTGGGTAGAGGATAATTATCATTGAGAGATGCCATATTTAGATTTCTGAAATCCACACATAATCTAATATCTCCATTTTTCTTCCTCATAGGGACCAAGTTTGAGACCCATGTTGAGTGCCTGATTGGTTTGATAATGCCACAGTCTCCGAGCTTTGCCAATTCTTCCTGCATTTTTGGTTCCAATGTTGGATTAATGGGTCTTTTCTTTTGTCTAAATGGATTTGCATATGGCTTCAATGGTATTTCATGCTGAAACAAATCTTCCCTATATGCTTTTAGATCTTCATACGACCAAGCAAACACATGTTTATATTTTCTTAGTAATGTTATCAACATTCTTCTAATTGTCGGGCTTATTTTCTTCCCTATGTACACCTTTCTTGGTGCCATCTCAGTCCCCAAGTTAATCTCTTCAATATCCTCCCTTTTGACTGGTGTTTGCTTCATGAGGGACCAATCACTTCCATCATACACCCTCTCTAATGCCACTAACCCCTTAGGAAGCTTATTTGTTTTAAGCTGTAAGATCTCCTTCCCAAATACTGTCTGCTTCCCATCCACTTCTTCAACAAAGGCATTGAAATCTATTTCTTGGGCTTCATATTGATCTATACAGTGAAGAAATTTCAACAGGTCAGTATCATCATTAAAAACCTACCAACTATATATGTTATCAGGCACAATAGGCCTTGTTTTGAACTCAATTTGTGACACTCCGACCAGTGTAATATCATCTCTTTTCAACGCCACATTTGCTAGAAAGTCTGCCATTATGTTTTTTGACCTGTCAATCCACTCAATTGAGAAGGAATCAAACAACTCAATTGTGTCCCATACAACATTCCTGTATTGTTTTAGTCTTTTATGTTTTGCTGCATATTTTGACTTAACTTATGAAACAACTAACTTAGAATCCCCTAGAACAACCAGCAACTTGATTTTATGTTTCACAACTATATTCAAACCTGTTAATAAAGCTTCATATTCCACCACATTGTTTGTACATTCAAATGTTAACAGAAACAAATAATTAAATGTAACTCCTTTAGGTGAAACAAAAACTATCCCAACTCCATTACCTTCTTGGTTGCATGCTCCATCAAAGTACATTTTCCATACACCATTGTAATTTTGTGCCACATGATTTTCAATTGGGTCAGTATTGACTAATTCCGGCTGGGCTGGTTTTACCTTAAAAATCCCAAGATCGATATCACAAAAACAATTGATTTGATCTTGTGGTACACAGTCAACAACCTAGTTCATCCTTGGCTCTCTGTACAACTTCACTTCCTCACCATTCACTAGAATTGTTGCATAAGACAAATCAAACTAGACATTTCCACCAACTGTTGTTGTCCACTGTCTTGATAAAATCATCCCAAACTGAGGAGGGGTGTCAATTACTGTTATATCAATATTATAGGCCACCTGAGGATAAGCAGATAGTTTAACTTCAACATCTTTCATTATACCCACCACAAGAACAGGTCTGTTATCCATTGCATAGCACTTCCCTCCAGTAGTATCCACTCACATGCCTAGTTGTTTCATAACTCCTACAGGCATAATATTTATGACAGCGCCAAAGTCTATCATGCAATTCCTCAGCAATTTTTTATTTATGAGCAATGTAGTGAAAAAAGTATCAACTTGTGGGGGATTTAATAATGCATTATTAAGGAAAACTTATGGGATATTTACCTTCTCTTGCTTATTTTTAGTGGCCATCTTACTTTCAGAATTTATATGTTTTTCATTTCCATTTGTTATTAATTGAACATCACTATCTCTGTATTCCTTAATTTTCATCATCTCAAGTAGTGGAACATACATCTTTACCTGAGATAGAGCCTGAGTGAAGTCAAAAGAAGAACCCTCCACCTTAATCATTTTCTTTTGTTCTGACATTTCTCCTTTGTTCTCTTCTTTTTCTCTTTTACTTGGCTGACCAGTCTTTTGCATTTCTTTGTGCAATTCATTTACTTCCTCCTTTTGGACAGGCTTCTATTTTCTTTTATCATGTTGTTTGTTTTATGTTTTCTTCAAGACTCCTTGTCACCTTTTGATGTTTCATAAATATTCCCCTGGGGAAACTTTCCTTCTCATTTACTGTCCTATTTCTCATCCAGTACTTACTCTTTTCTTCTTCAACTGCAGCAATCGTTAATCTCTCTATCTCCTCTTCAATGATTTTCCTCATACTGCACTGAGTAGGCATTTCATCAGAATGTGGTTCTGCATAATCATCCTCAGAGTCAGAAAGAACCTACTGTTCGTCCATGTGGACATTGTACCTTTGATTTGAAACATCGTACTGGGTGTGTGCAAGAAGTTGAGTCCACTTTTTGGCCAAAAAGTGGAAGTGTTTTCCTTGATTTTAAGAATTTGACACATTTGACCTTAAAATTTGAAGCACTTAGAGATGGAATCTTCGAAAAAGTCACTAATCATAAAATGTAGTACTCGGAGTCTAGTTTCCAAATATGTAATTTATTTCAATACCCAGATTGTAAAAAATGAGTTTCAATCAATGTTTATAAAAACCACTGTTTAAAAGTCACTTTTTTATACCATACCATGCATGTGTATGACATCCATATTTTGACCTAAATTATCATATTTTTCTAAATCCTTTTGGGAAAAGATTTGTGACTCACTAAAGCTTGTTTTCAATATTTTTTTATAATTTTTTATTGTATATTTTTTTTTTATTAAATATTTATTAGGCATATTTGTCGTTTTGAAAAATCGTCGTGTACGACACGCATAAGATGACCTAAACTTATCATTTTTATGATTTTTTTTAAAACTGAAAAGAATTGTCTGAAGTTTGCTCTCGTGCAATCCGTTCATCAAAATGTTATGTTGATCAAAAGTTATTAAAATACTAAAAAAACCTAATAATTCAAGTTTATGGACTAGTTTCATTAGAAATTAATTGAAAAATAGAAAAAATAATCAAATTATTAAAAAAATTACATATTTGGAATCTGCACTGTCTCATCTATAATGGGTTTTAATTTTGTAAAAAAATTCTGCAAAATAGGTCTTCAAACATATGTCCAAAGCCATTATTTTCCTGTGACATTAATAGGACCTTCAAGTTGCAGGTCAAACCAGGTCCAAAGCTTAGGTTCGGGTCCCCAAGCCATTTCTCGAACCAAAAAAAAGCCAAAAAACCCGCTCAAAAATTCATAATTTAAAAAACGGAATCTCGTTTTAAAACGGGATCCCGTTTCATAAAAAAGCCATTTTTATGGTTCTATGAAATGGGATCCCGTTTTGAATTCTCCAAAATGAAAATTTCCAAAATGAAAAAATTTTCAAAATGGGATCCCGTTTTAAAACTTTCCATTTTGAAAAATTTTCAAAACGGGATCCCATTTTGAAAATTTTCCAAAAACGGGATCCCATTTTTAAATTTAGGCTCGGGATCCCGAAGCTAAACGAGATCCCATTTTTTAAAAACAGGATTTCGTTTATTAAAAAGCTGGATCCTGTTTTTTGCAAGCCGAATTCATTTTTTTGCCTAAGGAAAAAACTTCCACGTTTCGTGGACTCAACTTTGTGCACTTACCCTACTCATAACCTTCTTCCTCTGAAGACAAGTACCTCTCCTCAACACAGTGAAAAGTATTTGAAGTCAAATACACTGTGTGATCTTCTTCACTGTTTCCTATTACCATTCCTTCTTCTTGCATTCTTTGGGCTACAACATAATAATCTAGGGAATGTGGCTTATCACAAATTCACAGAAATAATTGTTATTAACCATATATGTTCCTTTCTTCCTTAATGGATCAAGAGTTTCTTTGTTTCTAGGCCTATCTGTTATAGGTTTTCCATCTTTCTAATTTTTGTTATAGGGCATGTCATGTAACCTAGGCCTTTCACTTCTGTATGTGTTCTATTTGTATTGATAATTATTGGTTTGTTGAGGAGCCCTAGGGTTGTCTCTTTTACTGATTATCCCAACAACCTTTTTGTTGTTTTCAATTGTTAATTTTATCTTCTGAGCTTCATCTAAATCTCTTGGGAACCTATTTCTCAATTTGTACCCTATTTTAGGATTGAACGCATTCAAGTAAACACTCAATGCTATAGAGTCTGGCAACTTTGATCCAGGAGGTATCTTATTTTGCAATTTATTGAATCTCTGGTTAAAATCATAAATTGAGTCATTTTTATTTTTCTGAATCTGCATTAGTTTATGAAGAGCAGCATCTGGTGCACTTAGATTCCCATATTGCTCGAGAAATCGATCCTGAAATTCTTGGAGAGAGTTAACAGAGGTTGTTGGTAGGCTGTTGAACCAATCCCTAGCTTCTTCAATAAGTGACATCATGAATAGCCTCATATGTAAATCTTCATAAGGTACATCCAAATCTTGAATGAAGGCATTGAAACTCCTTAAATGATCTTCAATAGTAATTGCACTACTCCCTATAAACTTAGGCACCAAACTTCTCCAACTGCCATCCATAGGGTAAGGGTATAATTGAAACCCTGCCAAGTCAAATTGTCTGATCATTGTTGTGTATTGATGAGGGGGAGGGTTAGGTCGGTACTGATATTGGTACATTAGATTATTGTATTGTGCATGATGGTGTGGCACATAAGGCTGACCATGAGGTGGTTGTGTATATGTATATTGTGAGGGAATATATGGTGGATGGTTTGGCTGTCCATATTGATTCCCCATCTTATTGCAAGGAGATTTTGATGGATCTAAAGGCCCTGCACCATTATTTCCCTACTTATGAGGTGGTACATATTTTGAGCGACTGACTGCTTGATTGGTAATTTGAGCTTTCTGCAATTTGAAATCCCTCATTGCTTGTATCATTTGGGCTTTCTCCTGTTCAACTTTTAGTTCTTCTAGCTCCTTTTTCTATAACTCAAACTATGCTTTTACCTCTCCATGAGTTAAAGATTCATAATTTTCCTGAGGAATCATATTCTCATTGAACTCATTTTGATTACCCTCCATTCTTTGTTTGCATTCATGTTGATATCTAAGTCCTTCTGCTTCAAGTCTAGCATCAAACTCTGGTTGCTTCTGGGGATTATAGAAAGGATTTCTTTGTTCCTCTAGGGTACAAGGTTTTGCACTTGAGTTATCTCTCCATGTGTCATACCGGTCATAAGTTTCACAATGTTGTCTCATTGTTTTGTCTTTATTCGTTATGCACATGTCTTCATTTATCTTTTTACCCTTATCAGCCCTATCATCCTTGTGTGTCCACTTACTGCTGCCAGCAAGGGCCCTAGTATGACCTCCCCTATATTGAGATCTTCTCCCATTCATGTTGAAATGTTTTTATCAGAGTTGCCACTCACTTTCTTAAAAGTGAGAAAAAGTTTGTTACTTGTTATTCCCAGCAGAGTCTATATGAATTTCTGACTCTATGATTAAGGAACGGATTCTGAGTTAAGTCCCCAGTAGAGTCGCCAATTTGTTAGCTCTCAAAAAAGCAGGTAAGAATACCTCAAGAGGTTGCCAATCCCTTGGTACGTTTTAGGGTAATAGAAAAATCCAACTGGTTTAAGCTTTCTACTTATCAGGTGCTGCTAGACTTAGGCGGGTGTACCTATATGAGTTGGGAAGACTTGACTTATGCTTATCTCTTTTACAGTGATTTTCCCATGATGGAAGATTGGAGTGGACAAATAAAACTTGATCTGGTGTAGACTGTGTAAAACTAAAACCTAATATGTTCAATTAATGGATGTAAAAAAGGAATTGAATAAAACCACATGATGAAAGTGTAGAGACCACTGCCTTATAGGGTACGCGGAGTCAAAAGAAATCTAAAACAAGTACTTCTTTCTGGCAAGTATTCAAGTTGTTTAGCATATAATTTAGTTTATAACTTGTATAAACATGCAAGGTTATGATTATCGAGTTCTTCTTAATGATCCAACTGACATTCTCTAATTACTATGATCAACTTAAAGGATTTAATCTTTACTTGAAAGAACTAATCAACTGATCATACAGACACAACAAATGTGCACTGATAAACTGGATATAAACTTGTTACACCAATTTAAATAACCAAAACACCCCAACTTTGGAGACAACTTCAATAATGTTTTCAATGAACACAATAAACAACTGATACCAGAAATAATTGCACCATATTAAATGATTTCCATTGATATCTCCATAATTTCAAACATGCATCATAGTCTCATATTTGCAAACAATTGTGTTCTACTGTATCTTTTCCTATACTATCTTCTATCCTATTCTAATATGTCCTCTATTTCATTTCCAAAATAGATATTTATACATCAAATGCATGAAAGGACGCGTCCTTTCAGAAATGTCACATATTAACTAACAAATTGATAAAAGATAATCAGGCTCTGTTTAGCTATAAATGAACTTTAGACAAATGATCCAAATAATCCCAGCGCTCATGAGTATCCGCATCTCCAACTGCGTTCTGGATTGAAATTTCCATCCTTATCATCTTCTCGTTCTGCTCGCTCACCTCTTCCAATGTCATGCTTTTAGTAGTAGCGACCTTCAGGATTTCATGTAGTATCAACTCATTTTCACCTTTCCATCTCGTTACTTCCTTCAATTCTCCTCTATCATCAGAGAATGTAGTCGATGTCTTCTTAACAACATTTTTCAATCCCTATGCATCCCATTGTAATTCTTCATAGAAGTTTCGATGTCTATTTATAAAATGATTTTCAGTTTCAATTGCCGCACTATTAGCAACATCTCTCTGGTTCACTTCTTGAAACTTCTCCATAATCCGTTCATTCATCCTTTCATGTTCTTTTAATGCAGCAAGTGTATGAGAATATTTTCCCTAGAGCTTATTCAACCAAGATGTCAAATTATCCTACCTTTTCTTGATTATTGCCACAAGTGCATCATATTTTCCTTAAGAGTAGGCACTTGATCCTTCCCAATGATCCTTTGACTGAGAGCTTTCACCTTGGGTACGAAACTTGGGTGCCTTCATAGTAACACCTAATAAATCTTTTAGGTGATCATTTTCTCTCAACACTTTCGTTATTTGTTTTGTACATCTCTCTCCTTAATCAACATCTGAATTTGGGCCTTGTTTAATTTTGCAACATTTATCCCAATTTTTGCGGTAGCCACATGATCAACTTCTCCAACCTTTAAATTCATGACATGTCCAAATGCCTTTTCTGTTTCAATAACTACTAATTTCCTATGGGGTGGATATAAAGCCCAAATCATTAATGATCCTTCATCTGTATTGTATTTGGATCCTGCATACACTTCTGTTACACTTTCTTCGTCTAGCTTGTGTGTAGTATTATTGTCCCTTAAGAAACTATCGAAGACAAGTACAAAATTGAGATCTAGCCCGGGAAAGATCTGACACCAGCATTTTCCAACATTTTTCTCCCCTTTTCAAGGGTCATACCTATCATCTCCTCATCTACACATTTCCTCAATTCGTTCAACAATTTCTCTTCATTTCCTGAAGTAACATTATCAACCTTTTCCCTTATTTCTTTTCCCTTTTGTTTATACAAAAATGCTTTAAATTCTTTGGAATTTATGAATTCATCATCTGAAACAAATGATTTTTATTCAATATTCCTTACATCTGCCTCCTCACTCTCTTCAATACTCAATTCTCTGGTTGGGAAAATATATTGTTGAGTTCTTAATCTGGATACCTTACTTGGTTGACTTTGTGGCACATCATCCTTGGATGCTTCCTCCCCAAAATACAACAACTCTGCATCCCGAAACCTTTGATTATACCCTTCAACCAACATCTCTGCTTCTTTTTCATCCAAATTATGGATCATATCATCAAAGTGATAGGGCACATGTTGATACCCTCAAAAGTTTATCTTCATTGTAGCAGAATTAATATACCCTTCTAGGTCAAAGTTCTTTCTGAGTGGTCCTCTCTTCATATTGTATTGTAGCAATTTATCAAGGATCAAATTATATCCTTCCTTGGCCAACACTGTGAAATCACCAAAACATAACGTACTAGGCATGAAGGCCTGCTTCCCAAAGGAACTAAGATTCATAACACTAGAATAATCCATTTGTCTGAAAATCTCCAAGTATGCAATTCTATTTGGGACTATTTTTGGAAAAATGAAAGGGGCATCTTCAAACCCATAGACTCTAATCATAGTAGCTCCCTCCAAGTAGTACCAATCACCCCAATTATGATCAATAGGCCCATTGAAATCCTTTGGCTGAAGAAATTTCTTTATCTCTTCAGATAGAGAATAATTACAAGGATGATTGTATAGTTTGTACAATTTCTTCACAAAATAATCGTCAAAATGAATAAAACTAGAATTGGAAAACCTACTATCCCAAATAGCAGTCCACATTTGGACAGGTAATGCTTCACCATCTTTATTAAACTGAGAAATCCTCATCTCTGGAGGCCATAATCCCAACTCCTATTCAAAATATAACACCATATGCATCAATAATGAATAATTCCTAAGATGAAAGGTAGATGATCCACTTTTTATTGTCATCAATCCTTAATCAAGCCCCTTAAAAATGTACGAGGCATAGTCAAATGGTCTAGAATTATGGTATTGTGTATCTGCTAAAATTAGCATTGGCACAATTGACATATAATCCGGGGCATCCATTCCCAATACCTCGCATATTGAGAAGTAAGTGTATTTCATATAAGGTTCAAACAGGTCCACATGATAAGGAGGTCCATCACTATCTTGTAAAGGAACAGACTTGCTGCCCTGTTTAATTCTGTGAATTGGTAGCCTCCAACCCTTATAAATCATGTCCATTCTCGAGAATTCCTTCTCCAATTCTTTATATATGATTTCTTCATTGCAAAACCCTTCCAAATTAAAAACCTCCCCTATTGCCTCTTTTGATAAGTGTATTTGTGGTTTTCTGGACAGGTCACATATAGCTTTGTGTTTCGGGTCATAATGATCAGCTAGTAATTTTACCAATTCTACATTTACAAATACATTAGGGCACACCAATTTCCCCAGATTGAGTTTCCATGGATTTCACACTAGTTCAAAAGGATTTCTCTGATGATAATGAAAATTAAACAACTCGTACCCCGTTATGGCAGTCCAAACATCTCTTATGAATTTACATTTATCGTCTAGCTTATCTAATTCTTCCCTAAGTTGCGCTGATCGTCTAGCTTTAGGCCCAGAGCTACGTAATTGGTCAATGATGTCCTAATTCAATCTTCTTTTTGTGCCCTCATGTTCCCCTTCAATTTTTTGTTTCTTTCCCTTAGTTTGACTGCCTTCACCATGTTTTTTACTTCTTAATTTTCCTGAGCTATGGGACTCCATTCTTCAAAGTTATAGAAGTATTAAAATTTGATGAGCTAAGGTGCAATCACTTACTATATTCTGCTCGAGATCTTCAGACTTGAAATATGCCCTGGTTCTCCATTCACCTTGTTGGTTCTTCTACTATCAATTCAACACTAATGCCTTCAACTAAATTCTCCCTATTATGTTCCGTCGCACCATTAATGTGTTAGTTGAAGCACGAGTGAAAATTTATTTGAAACTCACACTGTCGAATCAAATGTCTTGTCGGTGAGACATTTTCAAATCTGGGGTGATATATTTTTGCAACATTCATTAAACCCTTCGCCGAAACATCCTGTAGTCTCCCCAAAACCTTCAAGTCTCACCGATAGTTATTGCTTTAGTTTTATGTGTTGATGTGACAATTTTGAGTCGGGGAGATGTTTCATAGACTACATTGTGTCTTACCGAGATACACCCTGTGGTATTTTTCTGGTCGCCGAGACATAATCACATTTTGACCGATGACACCACACTTCAGTGTGACCTTCATATTTCTCGCCGATGAAATGAGTTCCATCGGCGAGACTTTGAAACTCAAAAAGACTCTCACCAATGCCAATTGTCTTGCCGAACTTATTATTCCAATATGCCCTGTTTGGCGAGACTCTCGCCGAAGTATTTCATTGGTGTGACTTTAATATTCGGAGGAACTCATGATGATGAACTTTCTCTCGCCGATGCATATCTTTAATGGTGTGGCATATGGGTTGGCAAGACTATATGACTTCATCTCGATAGTCTTCTAATGGAATCCCTTTGCGCTATATCGGCAAGACCTGCTACCTTCGGTAAGAATTTACTCCGATAACTTTAGTTTGGCCGAAAGTTTTCTCATGCACTGGTTGGCAAGACATATATGAGTTTGTTATGACTCATCCCGATAATGACTCTGTTGCCGATATGATCTCTCTGTCACTAAGACATAGAAATACACCCTGCTGATACGTGTTTATGAAAATTTGGCATGACATTCCTGCACTCCCGCCGATAGACTACAAAGACACACATTAGTAAGGATGCCATATGGATCAGGGAGACCTTCACCCTCTCTTGCTGATATGGGTTATGCAATGAAATATTTAGGAAAAGATGGATTTTACTGGACCATATGACAAAATATGGGAAAAATGTTATGAAGAGAGAATTTTATGCTTATGGTGAGGACTTATTTTGGAAACTCATGAATACAATCGACTGTAAAATTGCCAAAATTTTATAGTTCTAACAGGCTCTATGGAAGTCCCATATATTGTACATAATAGCTTCCTTTTTGCAACTGTCAATCCCATCCACACAATCTGTTAATATTTCTCCTGGCATAACTTTCACCTCGCAGGACTTGTCATTAGGTTATAATAGAGAGCCATCTCCTCTATACATCCCTGCATGAATCAATAGAAATATTGTAATAGGTTTTCTTGTTGAACCGATGTGTCGAGTGAATGTGATCATTGAGGAGATTATGTTGATTAATTTCCTACATAAAGATGGCTATGATGCATCTGAGAGTACCATCCGTACACACAACAGACTCTCTATACCTCCCCTTGGTAGCATCACCTTGTTGGTCCTTGTTGAACCTAAGTCAGTAAACTTTCTCTTTGACATAATCCCAGGGTATGAACTCTTCAGGGTGAAACTGGGTATCTTCTGGTTAGTCGCTATTAATGTAGTTCCCTTGGTCATGCATAAGTGTCTCAAATTTATCCATGAGGGTTCAATACATGTAATCCATGACACTGTCTATAAACTGTCGGTTGCATGTGGTAGCTATTCTCTAGAGGAGTTTTGGCCTGCATCCATTGGTTTGCTTCCTCCTAGGATTGATCTCTTGTACTGAACCTATGTGAAGTACAATAAAGGGCACTTAACACCTAAAGTGAGATGCCCTTCATCTCCCTATGTTGTTTCACATAGGGCCTACTTGAAAGCTGATGGTGATGCCACCTTGGCTTGGAGAAGGGAGGAAGAGAAGCATGCTCAAGGTTCTTCTTCCTCCTCTTCCACTGTCTCACTTGTCACTTCCTCTCGCCCTGCTACAACATCATCAGATTATACTCCTAAGCGATTGGTAGAGAATCCCATGGTGCTCACTTGGTGAAAGCCCAAATGTCTAGTGTTTTAACTTCTCGTTCTACCCACAATGCCTAGGCCTATTCGTTATAGTAAGGGGAAGTCTCCCCATGGGGAGTCTTCTATGTATTGGCCTCCTACCACTCTTGCTCCTAAGGTAGTGAATGGGAAGAGGCCCACCACCGATGTGTTAGAGCCAAATCCCCCCATTGTTGCTCCAACCTCCTCTCAGCCTCTCCCTCATGCTCATGTCTAGGAGTCTCTCCCTCCACTAGAAATGGTTGTGATGGACACTCCAATGGCCAAGCAGGAGCCTTCTGTCCCATCTCATCTTCTGATCTCTAGCTCCTAGAGTCATAGAAATTGCCTTACATGTGAGCGCATGTGTTGGCAAAAGGCTTTGGCTGTTGAGTAGGAAACTTTGCAAAGGAAGGAAGGGGAGTCAACTACCCCTATTTCAAGGCTTGCTATTGTGTC
This sequence comes from Sequoia sempervirens, assembly GCA_007258455.2. NCBI lineage: Eukaryota > Viridiplantae > Streptophyta > Pinopsida > Cupressales > Cupressaceae > Sequoia > Sequoia sempervirens. Next base: position 42,440,718 of record VDFB02000015.1, read on the forward strand.
CTATCCCATCCCCTCTATTTCAGTCCAGTAAGCCTCAGTGCTACTTTCAGCTCCTAATGCAAGCATAAACACCCTTGACCCTAAAAAGCTACAAGTGTTTATTGCTCCTTTGGTTGATCCCCCTCTCTTGATGTCTCTTCCAAACATCCCACCATGCTATAAGCCTATGGACATGTCGAAAACCTTAGTGGTTTATGCTATGGTTTTCTCCTTCTCCTCTATGTTGTCTTCCTTATTTGTGGGGAATTCACATCCTTTGACAAAGTGGAAGATGGAGATTGGCCCTATCAGCAATAGGGGGTGAAAGAGGAGTCCACCTTCTTTATAGGGTGGTACTACACTAGCATGTGTCATCCTAGTGATAGAGTAAGTTTTGGTGTCCCCTAAGTTTGTCACTACTCTTGAGTCACTTGGTGATCCTAGCAGTGAATCTCAGGCATTTCCTCCCTTGTCCGTTGAGATAATGCATGACATACCTGTGAAATGCATGCTTAACTCTTTGGACGAGGTCCTATATCTATTAGTGATTTTCACAAAGTCATTGACCTTTTCTCCACAAGAATTGAGTGGAGAAGACATCACGAGGCCTTCTTCTTTGGCTCTTGTTGTGGGAGGGTAAGAGGGTTCCCCCCTTGACATTCCACCTTTGCAAGCTCATCCGCCTTCCTCCTATAATGGTCTAGATTGGGAGGCCAATGACCTCTTGGTTGGTGAGTGTTAGGGGGTGCCTCTTCCACGTAAATTTCTTCACATCATCATTTTCGAACGATGAATCAAAATCTTAAAAATCAAAAAAATTCCAACAAATCTAAAAATTCAAAAAATTCACAAAAATCAAAATCTTATCGATTCATCGTCTGAGGGGGCATATACCTATCAACATTCAACAATCAGCATCTGGGGCAAATTTCAAAATTCTTTGAACTAATGCGTAAAACACATCACTTCAAAGAGGGGAAAAATGTATACACCTAAAAATGGTCACATCACAATAGTGTGGTAATTAATTAAATATTTTTAATATTTAATTAAATAAATCTAAATAATTTATTTATATTGTTCATTCTTTCATTTCGATTAAATAAATAAGTTTATTTAATCACTTTTCTTATCCATTTCTTAATTAATTAAATAAACATTATGATTTATTTATATTAATTATCATATATAATCTTGGCTTGAATATTTTATTCAAATAAAGATTAAATATTCTTCTCTTCTAAAAATCTTCTAAATTCTATTCGCAATTAAATATTCCAAATATTTAATTAATTCTTCTAAATTCTATTCGCAATTAAATATTCCAAACATTTAATTGAGTATTCTATAGTCCTAAAATCAAATATTTTAAATCCTCAAACCTACATAATACATAAAATTAAATAAATTTATTTATTTAATTTGGATTATCAACAACAATTGTGAAATAACTTCAAAACAGAAAATTAACAAATTTCTCTATTTCTGAGCAAAGTTGTTCCCATGGGTTGAAGACAAACCTCCATTCTTCTCTCCAACCTCCCAACATTTTCCATCTTCCTCTCAACCTCTCCATCTCTCACCATTCAAAATTACCAGACAATCTCACAGCCATTGATCTTTGCCAGCCAGGCTCTTGCCTGTAAAAATCTATAAAAAGGACTACCAGGTCTTAAAAAAAAGAAGAGAGAAGCTTTTGTACGGGAAAACTATAGTCAATCATCCTTCTAGCATCCATAGCCTCTAGAATCATAGCATAACATAGCTTATCATATTAGCAATCCATATCATGGCCTATCATCCTCATATCATAGTTTCAATAGCATTCATAATCCACAGCCCCTGTGCATAATCTACAGCCCTTGTGCATATCCACAAACCAACATTTCACTCCACTAGCATATAGGATAGAGAAGTATTCTCTCTCTTTGCATACTCGTTCTGTAAGTTGTCATTCTAAGAAGCTTTGCTTACACAATCTGAGAGCAACAACTTCAAGCAAATCACTGGAGATAGAGGACAATGGAATGATTCTGAAGAAGCTCTATTTGATTTCTTTGATTTCATTCTATTTAGCTTTCTTTAGTTTAATGTTGCATTGGTGTGTTTTTGTTATCTTATTTTGATACTAACATTTCCCACACACATTTTTGGCACCCACCGTGGGGCTCTTGCCCCAATTTTAACATCTTTTTGTAGATTTTTTTGACAAGTTATGGCTAGAAGAGCGTATATCCCATCAAACATGCTTCAACGCAGTTCACACCCAGTTTAGCGCTCTTTAATTATGTTACAATGCCCTTTAAAGATTCTTTAGCGCCCTTTAAAGATTCTTCAGCACCCTTTAAGGATTATACAGTTCCCTTTAAAGATTCCATAGCACCCTTTAAGGATTTTGTAGTGCCCTTTAAGGATTCTGTAGCGCCCTTTATTGATTCTGTAGCGCTCTTTACTATTTTCATAGAGCATTTCTGTTTTAGCGCTCTTGATGTTTGTTTTAGCGCATTTTTCTATTTTAGCATAGAATTTGGAAGTCTGCAATTGTAATTTGTAACTTAAGTAGGATTTGACTGTATCCGACATGACCGCAGCCAGTAAGAGCTTTAAAAAAATAACCAATCCTAGGATAGTCACTTAATTGGAATGAATCAATCCTAGGATAGTCACTTAATTCAAAATCAAGCAATCCTAGGATAGTCACCTCATTTTCTATGTTGGAATAAAAAGAACTCCATGTCTTTGTGAAGCAATATCTTCACCTAGCATAGAAAACTGTTTATTTGGGCTTAAAATTGAACTCTTGCTTGCTATGATTAAACGGTGATATGCCTATGCTCTCCTCTTAACTGGGTGATCAAAATTATAGACTCATCTATTCCATTTCATGCAATTTTAAGCTTTGTTAAAACCTTTTAGAAGGCCTGTCGTAGTGGGAAAAAGTACTCACCCTATGGGAACGACCTAAGTGGGAACAACTAAAGCCTAGTTTTCCAGCCCACTTTAATCAAATGCGGATGGTTGATGACAATCCCATTTGATGGTAGTGTGCAAGATAACCATCCCCAAAGCCTTTGTTTTAAAGGTTGGGAGGTCTCCTGAGGGATTTTATTATTACCGCACCGAATGGAAACCCTTACTACGAGCTTAGTGTAGTATCTAGCCGAAGTCAGTTTCTGAACATCATAATAATCATAGTGTAGGGGAGGGAAGAATCTACCCCCAAGATACTCACCATATAATTGCCAAGGACCGTTTGCTCAGGGGATCCGGTATCCACTTCTATCACTCTGAGTACGCACCTAGAAAAGACAAAAACACAGGCACCCCTTCGGGGGTGACACGCTTGTGTGAGTCAACGCAGTTCTAAGATGTGGGCTATTGATTATTATGGTGACCTACCTGAGTACTAAGAGTGAGTCTGTTTACTTTATTTTATCATTGGTTCTTGAAACAGCTATTCTACAACTTGCTTGATGTGTCTTCAAAAAATTAATTCAGTAAAGATCATCCAAAACTCACAATTACACTGATTACTCTCATGTTAAGAGATTGGAAATCCATAACCTTTGTTAGGAAATCCATTCTCAAACGAATCAAAAAAACAAAGAAACCACTTAGCTACAAGAAACTATTGAAGAAAAGATGATTCTTGTACCAAAGTCGAAAGGTTTTACTTAAACATAGAACCTTTATCCATCGATATCATGATTGTGTTAGAGGTTTCACCGATGATTATGCTGTAGAACCATTATACTCATAAGATTTCTTTCAAAGAAGAGCCCTTTCTCAAAGGCACAACCACAGTCAGTGTATTCATTCTTCTTATATTCCCCAACCTGCAATTGAATATTCTACTCATCCGAATCAATTTCTGCAATAGAGAACTCAATCACATTAGGCATTTATCACAAATCCATCTTTTTACAAAGCTACGATCAAACTTTATAAAGTGCAAAATCATTTTTTTCTTGATCTTTTGCTTAAATTCCTACCCACAAGATTTTCATCCTTTCAATCAGGGAAAAACATGAGCTAAAGACTAGAAATATTTTAAGTCATAGAATCTTCATTCTATCCTGACTTTCATAACCATCGAAAATTGCACTATTTCATTCTTTTGATCAAAATTTAGTAGAATTTTGGGCAAAGCTTATGCCTGTTGTCACGAGATCTTGAAAGCACATAGAAAAAGACGAAAGAGAAAGTACCACAAGAAAAATGGGTGATAATAGTGAGAAAGAAGAGAATCCATTTCATACTGAAGAGTTAACAAAAGAAAAGCTTCAAGAAGCAGAGCAGGATCCCCAATTCCATACTCTTATGGAAAGGATTTTAGAATGACACAAAGAAAGATATTTTCTTTCATTAGCTAATCAAGGAGCTAAATTACCTTTTGATCTTGATATAGAAGGGATTAAAGAGAATCCTGAAACTCCTCCTAATGATTTTAGTGCCCTTACTCAACAGATAAAATAATTACAAGGGAAAATAAAGGAAATGCAATGGGGTGCAACAAAGAAGTATGTTTTGGATGACATATCTCCTTATCCATTTGATAGGAGTCTTCAAATTATCCCTTTTCCAAAACATTGCGAAATCCCTAAATTTGATAAGTACAATGGAAAAACTGACCTCATTAAACATGTGAGAGATTTCTGAAATATGAGTCTAGAATTTGCTTATGAAGATACCTACTTAATGCGATTGTTTCCACAGAGTTTGGGTGGACAATCCATGGAGTGGCTTTCCAAGATCACTCCCCCCATCAAAAATTTTGAGGAGTTAATAAATTAGTTTATTTCACAATACGCCTACAACATCCAACACCAGATAACCATGCTTGATCTTTGTAAAGTGAAACAAAAATTAGGGGAATCTTTCACTACATTTTTGCAAAGATGGGGAAGATTGTTTGCACGATATTCTCATCCTATTCCTAAAAAAGAAAAGATGGATATCTTCATCAATAGCCTAGATCAAGAATTAAGCTACAGGCTTAATCTTCATTGTCCTCCTAACTTTGAAAAATTGATTGAAAACACAATTACCATTGAAGGGGCCTTGGTCAAAAGAGGAGTGATAAAACTTGATAATCCAAGTTCATCCAACGTGATAAAACTTGATAATCCAAGTTCATCCAACCATAACAACAATGATAAAACAAGGTTTTGGAACATAAATAAAAATGTCATCAATGATGGTATAGTGGATGCAAACAATCTATGAACAAGACCATCAATCTTCAACCTATCAAGTGCTCCACGAAACAACCAACAAGGAAATACCAACCAACAAGGAACCAACAATCAACAAGGAGAAAACTCCAATCAAGAAAGCATGACCAATCAAAACAACAAGGATAATCGTGGTAATTTCAATAACAATCTTGGCAATACCCAAACATCAAATCTACCAAGACCTCCATTCTTTTCAAATCGACGAAATTTTACCACTTTGGGTCAATCTCTTGAGTCTGATCTCAAGGAGCTTCTCAATAATAAGGTTATCACCTTACCACCATAAAGAGATTATAAGCCACGAGTCAAACCACCATCATGGAATGACTCGTATTATTGCAATTATCATCAATGTAAAGGTCATAGAACAAATAACTGTCAAGCCTTGCGAAATCTAGTACAAGATTTAATTGAAAATGGCACCATCACAATTGAAGGACATCATAACAATAATGATCATCAAGCATTCAAAGATCCTTTACCAAACTATCAAAAGGGGGAAACATCAGATAGCAAAGTGAAAGTTATAAATAATGTTGAAGACAACATAATCTGCCACATCTATGCAGATGATCAACGGGTTAATGTTATTAAAATCATGGAAAAACAAGAATATCAACAAGTTAATGTGACTACGAGAGGACAAGAAAAAGTTTTCTTAAAAGGAAGTTCATCTAAGGCAGCTATTCCTCCTCCAAATCATTATAATCTAGTTGATCAATTGAGAAAAACATCAGCTCAAATCTCCATCCTTGAACTTCTCAAAATATCTACCGTACACAAGAATATTTTAGAAGAAGCTCTTGTAAACACAACCGTAGACACTGATCTAGATGTAAACAAATTTCAAGCCATGGTGGGACATTTGTCTTCTCCAACTTGTCTTTCATTCTCCGAAAAACATGACACCTCCATGACACATCCGCATAATTCATCGCTTTATCTTGAATTCATGATCCATAAACACCGAATTAGACATGTCTTGATAGATAGAGGAGTCGGTTTAAACATTTGTACCTTAAAGCTAATACATGCCTTAGGAATATCAGAAAATTCCATTGATCCACGAAGGAAAATAACTATCAAGGCATATGATGATGAAGAAAGAGCTTCTAAAGGACTAATAATGCTACCTATCAGAGTGGGACCTGTTGTGAAAAATACTGATAGAAACAAGGTTGGATTGAGTCACTCACTGACTCAATGCTCTGGGTCACAATTTGATAACCCCCCTTGGTGATGTCTCATCCACCACTCAACCTGTAGGTCCCCTACTATTTAGGCACCCCTGGTTAGATTGCCAACCCTGCTATCACTTCCAATTTGCTGCTACCAAGAATTTCTTGGTGTCTTCCCTCACCTTCACCGCCTAGCCCTTAATACACTTAAAGACTAGTGAATCTCTAATACCTCCTAACTTGTTGGAAAGGGTGTGCACAGGCTTCCAAGGTTTCAAACCCATTAGGGAAAGGTTCTTGCTTAACCTCCATGCTTGGGTTTTCCATCGCTATCACAAACCCTTGTATAGGGTTTGGAAAGGCTACTAGATTAGAGCCCTTATTAGGCCTCCTCAACAAGGAAAAATGCTAATAACTCCTCTCCTCCAACTGTTCAAGCCAAACACCCTTTTTTCACCCTAGCTCAAATCCCGAACACTAAAATATTTTCAAAGTTTGGGCCCCTCTCTGGCCACACACAGGCAGAACACAGTTTATACAAGAAACTAGGGTTTCCTAGATCATTTTCTTTGCCTATTTGATTCTTTCCAACCTCCAGTTGAACAATCAAGGTCACCAGCTTCTTGACATGCCTTATGGAGGTTCCTGTACTACTGCACATGTTACTTCAACATAGATTTAGTACCCCTGCCACGTTAGAAATAGAACATTCACTGTCTTTCCCTAACCGGGTGTTACCCAACTCGCCTAGGGAAAGAACTTTTGCATGCTTCCAGAATTCTTGAAGTCTTCTACAACTAATCTATGTACAGAAAAAGAGCTTGGCCACATTCCCAATGCGTCCATGCTTGCTGGTACAGGAGAAATGCAGCCTAAGACCCCATTTTGAGGAGATTTACAGTCAAAACAAATAAGTAAGAAAAAAAATATATACAAGAAAAGGAAGTAGCGATGAATTAACTGACTATACAGCCACAAGAATGATTAAGAATGACTTCCCTACATGCTGTAACAAATAGCCAAATTCCTAACTTAGTTCATTTAATTGTTGTTTCCAGAAAACAAAACAGAAAACTGTATTTTTTTATTCAACAAAATCACTGTTCTATTCACATTCTCATAAACTGCCAACTCACAAAAGCATCCAGACCTCTTTAAAGGTCAAGGGGTTCCTTTTAAAAAGTCAAGAAGTAGTTAGGTTTACTTCCCCGAGCCTAAGGATGGAAAAAAGCTCGCTGTTTGAAAACATAGTGTGTTTTCCAACTCTTTACTAAAACTAAGGAATCAACCATAAAAGGATACCAAAATTTATTCAACTCCTAACCTCAACATCAAAAAGGACCTCAAACACAATCTAACTGGTGTTAGAGACCCTGCACAACAAAAACAAATTGATTTAAAACAACACTTCAAAAATGTGCTTGTATTTTGGCAGGTGCTCCTGCACCATTCTCCCCCTCTCAGCACAAAGATCAAGGAACTTGAGGTGATATCAGTGATAGATCAATTCCTTTCTTCTTGTAATCTGCTTCTTCAACCCAGGTAGCCTCAGATTCAGGTTTTCCTTTCCACTTGACAAGGTGTTCCATGTAGATTTTGTGCCTTGAAATTTTTTTCTCTAGACTACAAGACCTTCTCTACCTGAGCTTTCTCTTGAATTGGAAGGGGTATATTACTGATATCCTTAAATATTTCTTGACTATTCTGAGCTTCATCACTGATTGTGCCCTTAAACCTGATCAAATCGGCAACATTGAAAACATGAGACATACCCAAATCTGATGGAAGTTCTACCTTGTATGCATTCTTGCCATATTTGGCCAACACCTTGCATGGACCCACTCTCTTCATTTGCAACTTGGTGGACATCCCCTTCCACAATCTGGATTTGTTGAGGTGAACCATAACATAGTCACCCACTTGAAACTGCACATCTTTCCTTGACTCATCAACTTTATCTTTCAACTTTTGTGTTGCTGCTGTAATGTCTTCTTAACCTGCTCATGAATCTCCTTCATGGTCTGAGTGAAATATTTTGCATGTCCACTCCTATTTTCCATTGTTCCAAGGTCTCTAAGTTCACAAACTCCTCTTGGGTGCATCCCATACACCACTTCAAATGGACTTTTTCCTATAGTTCTGTTCACACTATCATTGTATGCATATTCAGCTTGGGAAATCACCATATCCCAGGTCTATCCATATTCCTTTGTCAAGAACCTCAATAGGTTACCTAACACTCTGTTAACCACCTCTGTTTGACCATCGTTCTAAGGATGGTAAGCTGATCCAAATGAAAAATTTGTTCCCAATCTGCTCCATAGTGTTTTCCAAAAATGGCTCATGAACTTCACATCCCTGTCTGATACAATGCTCAATGGCAATCCATGGATTATTACTATCTCCTTGAAGAAAAGATGGGCTATATAACTTGCATCATGTGTAGTCTTGCATGGAATAAAGTGACTCATCTTGTTAAATCTATCCACAACTACATAAATTCTATCAAAACCAGTTTTGGTCTTAGGAAGACCTACCACAAAATCCATGCTCACACACTCCCATGGTCTGTTAGGAATAGGCAAGGGATGATACAACCCAGCATTGCTAGCTCCCCCTTTGGCTTTCATGCAAACAACACACTGTTCTACATACTTTCTGACATCTCTTGCCAACTTAGGCCAGTGATAAAATATTTGTACCAACTCTAAAGTTTTATTTATTCAAAAATGCCCACTAAGACTGCCATTGTGTTTCTCTTGGATCAGATTTTCCCTCATTGATCCTCTTGGGACACATAACAGATTTCCCTTGAATAACAATCCATTTTGTAGAGTATACTCAGCATATTGACTATGAAAATGGTTTTCAAAATCTGAACATACCTTGTAGGCTTCTGAGAAATCTTCATCCTCACCATAGAGATCTTTAAAAATCTCCAATCCAATTCTTTTCAGCTGTATCTCTTGGACTATCAACATCCTCCTACTTAATGCATCTGCTACTTTGTTTTGCTACCCCTTCTTGTGTTTAATGGTAAATGTAAAAGCTTGGATGTACTCCATCCATTTCAAGTGTCTATTGCTTAACTTATCTTGGGTATTGATGTAACTGAGTGCCTGGTTATCTGTGAAGACTACAAACTCTTTGGGCAACAAATAATGCCTCCACTTCCTAAGGGACTGCACTAAAGCATAAAGTTCTAGATCATAGGTGGAGTATTTTTGTTTGGCTTCATTGAGTTTTTCACAGAAGAAGGCTACAGGCCTACCTTCTTGACTAAGGAATCCTCCTACTGCTACTCCACTTGCATCACACTCAACTGTAAACAATTTATCAAAACTAGGAAATAATAGGATAGGTTGTGTTGCCACTTCTTGTTTCAGCTTTTCAAACCCTTTATCAGCTTCTAGACTCCATTTAAACTTTGTTTTCTGACCACCCCCTATTGTATCTAACACTGGTGGACATATACCACTAAAATTCCTTATGAACTTCCTATAAAACTGAGCCAAACCATGAGAACTTCTTACCTCTATTGCTATGGTTGGTGTAGGCCAGTTTAGGATGGCTTCCACCTTACTTGGATCCATCTTCAGCATTCCTTGGGATACCACAAAGCCTAGATACACAAGTTCTTGTTTGAAGAACTCACACTTCTCAAGGTTGATTGCTAATTGCTCTTCTTGCAGCCTTTTGAGTACCATCTCCACATGTTTCAAATGTTCTTCTGTTGTCTTACTGAAAATCAGTATGTCATCCAAGTAGACTACCATAAAAATCCCTGTGAAATCCTTAAGTACCTCATTCATTAGCCTCATGAATGTACTAGGGGAATTTGAGAGGCCAAATGGAATCACTTTCCACTCATACAAACCATCATTTGTCTTAAAAGTTGTCTTCCATTCATCACCCTCCTTAATTCTAATTTGATGATACCCGCTCTTAAGATCTAACTTGGTGTAGAATTTTGCACCTCCAAGGAAATCCATTAAATCTTCAATTCTAGGTATTGGAAATATATACCTAATGGTGATCCTATTAATTGCTCTAGAATCAGTACAAAGTCTCCATTTACCTCCTTTCTTTGTTGCCAAAACAACTGGGACTGCACATGGGCTGATGCTCTTTTGAATTAGACCTTGATTCAACAATTCTTCCACTTGCCTAGCCACCTCTTGGTTCTGCTCAGGAGTAAGCTTGTATGCTACTTTGTTAGGCAATGAGGCTCCAGGTATGAAGTCTATTTGATGACTTATTGCTCTCTTTGGTGGTAGAGTTGCAGGTGTTCCATCACTCACAATGCTCTTGTATTTTTCTAGCAGCCTTTGAACTGTTTCAGGTATGACTGTCTTCTTAGCCTTCTCTTCCTCTTTGGACTACATAACAACCACATAACCTTCATTCCCTTGGTGTAGTTCCTTGATGAACTCTTTACCACTGCTCAACATGATATTAGGAACCTTGGACTGTCCTTCATCATCCTCAATCAATGATTGCAGCTTGAAGGTTCTTCCATCCTTCTTGAATTCTATGGTGTTCTCCTTTCCATGATATACAACACCTCTATCATATTTCCATGGCCTGCCAAGAAGAAGATGGCATGCATCCATGGGTAGTACATCACAAATCAGCTTGTCTTTGTAGCCTCCAATTGAGAATTCCACTGTAACCTGCTCATTCACTAAGACACTCTACCCTTTATTCAGCCATGTGACCTTGTAAGGATTGGTATGAGGTACCTTCTGCAACTTCAGCTTATTTACTACCTCCTCAGAGATTATATTGTCCGTAGAACCAAAATATACAATGAACTTCCATACCTTTCCCAATATCTTACACCTTTCTCTAAACAAAGCTCTCCTTTGCTTGGGTTCTTCCTTGATCGGATGTCTGATCAGCACTCTATTAAACATCAGATTTTCACCTACTTCTAATTCTATATGACTGATCTCAGGGGATTTGACACTCATTGTGTCCTCTTGTGCATAAGCTACTCTTTTCTCATTGCTAGATGAAGCTTTCTCCAGGCACCTATAAGCTGGATGACCTAGCTGATTACAGTGATAACATTTCATGGTGGCAAAGCAGGAGTTACTTCTGCCTGCTCCTCTTCCTCTGTTTGAACCTCCTTGAGGTCCTCTTCCTCTATTATATCCTCCTCTTGATGATGTTTCACCTCCATGATTAGTAAGCTTAGATTCTCCTTGGGTTCTTTGATCATTACCTCTTCCTTGGTAACCTCCACGCTGTCCTCTTTGATCTTTGCCTCTGCCTCTGCCCTTAGAGGACTGATCATGCTTTCTTTTGTTCCTCTCTTCAATCTTTATAGCCAGCTGATAACATTGGTGGATTGTCTTGGGGCTGAGTAAAACCATCTCTTCCTATATGTTCCACTTCAAACCATTGAGGTATCTAGCCACTTTTAGGCTCTCATCTTCTGCCACATTTGATCTCAAGCAAAGATTCTAGAACTCTTTAGTGTAGGTGTTGACATCTTGGTCTTTTTGTCTTAAACTCTACCTCTTCTTGTGAAGTTGGATCTCATAATCATTTGGCATATATGCTTCCTTCACTTTAGCAACCATTCCTTTCCAGGTGGATATGGGCTGCTTGCCTTCTTTCTCCCTTTCAGTTTGGACAAATTTCCACCATGTTAAAGTTGATCCTCTCAACCTTGATTTTTCCACCTTCACCTTCTGTGCTTCTGTAACTCCATCACATTCAAAGTGATTCTCCATTCCATCTATCTAGTCCATGACCAAGTCAGGGTCCATCTTTCCATGGAATAGTGGTATGCCCTCAAGTCCTTTTCCACTCAGGGCTTTTAATTCCTTCAAGAAAGGCTCCTCCTCGAGAACAGGGTCAGGTTCAGGGACTTTGTCTTCCTCTGTAGCCTCTTCTTCTTTTGGCACTTTACCTTCCAACTTTGCATTGTTCAATGCCTTCTCCAACTGCTCTATTCTTTCCTTCAAATATTTGTTATCCTCTTCTTGCTCTTCAACCATCTTGGCTAACTGTGCATTTGTCACCATGGCAGGGGTTTCACTGGACTCTACTTCAGACATATAAGCTACTTTCCCAAATCTTTCACTGCTTTAGTACCAATCTGATAGAAACAAGGTTGGATTGAGTCACTCACTGACTCAATGCTCTGGGTCACTATTTCATAACCCCCCTTGGTGATGTCTCATCCACCACTCAACCTATAGGTCCCCTGCTATTTAGGCACCCCTGGTTAGATTGCCAACCCTGCTATCACTTCCAATTTGCTGCTACCAAGAATTTCTTGGTGTCTTCCCTCACCTTCACCGCCTAGCCCTTAATACACTTAAAGACTAGTGAATCTCTAATATCTCCTAACTTTTTGGTAGGGGTGTGCACAGGCTTCCAAGGTTTCAAAACCATTAGGGAAAGGTCTTGCTTAACCTCCATGCTTGGGTTTTCCATCGCTATCACAAACCCTTGTATAGGGTTTGGAAAGGCTACTAGATTAGAGCCCTTATTAAGCCTCCTCAACAAGGAAAAATGCTAATAAATCCTCTCCTCCAACTGTTCAAATCCTCTCCTCCAACTGTTCAAGCCAAACACCCTTCTGTCACCTTGGCTCAAATCCTGAACACTAAAATATTTTCAAAGTTTGGGCCCCTCTGGCCACACACAGGCATAACATAGTTTATACAAGAAACTAGGGTTTCCTAGATCATTTTCTTGGGCTGTTTGATTCTTTCCAACCTCCAGTTGAAAAATCAAGGTCACCAGCTTCTTGACACGCCTTATGGAGGCTCCTATACTACTGCACACATTACTTCAACATAGATTTAGCACCCCTGCCATGTTAGAAACAGAGCATTCACTGTCTTTCCCTAACCGGGTGTTACCCAACTCGCCTAGGGAAAGAACTTTTGCATGCTTCCAGAATTATTGAAGTCTTCTACGACTAATCTATGTATAGACAAAGAGCTTGGCCACATTCCCAACGCGTCCATGCTTGCTGGCATAGGAGGAATGTGGCCTAAGACCCCATTTTGAGCAGATTTACAGTCAAAACAAATAAGCAAGAAAACACAATATATACAAGAAAAGGAAGTAGCGATGAATTAACTGACTATACAGCCACAAGAACGATTAAAAATGACTTCCCTACATGCTGTAATAAATAGCCAAACACCTAACTCAGTTTATTTATTCGCTGTTTCCAGAAAACAAAACAGAAAATTGTTTTTTTTTATTCAACAAAATCATTGTTCTATTCACATTCTCATAAACTGCCAACTCATAAAAGTGTCCAAATCTCTTCAAAGGTCAAGGGGTTCCTTTTACAAAGTCAAGAAGTAGTTAGGTTTACTTCCCCAAGCCTAAGGATGGCAAAAAGCTTGCTGTTTGAAAACACAGTGTGTTTTCCAACTCTTTACTAAAACTAAGGAATCAACCATAAAAGGATACCCAACTTTATTCAACTCCTAACCTCAACATCAATAAGGACCTCAAACACAATCTAACTGGTGTTAGAGACCCTGCACAACAAAAACAAATTGATTTAAAACAACACTTCAAAAATGTGCTTATATTTTGGCAGGTGCTCCTGCACCAAATACCTTTTGTCAAGTTCTAGATCATGATCTTTCCTATAATATACTTTTGGGTTGTCTAGGGATTCATGATATGTAGGAAGTACCATCAACTTACCATCAATGCCTCAAGTTTTTGTATGATGGATAGGAAATAACTATACAAGCTGACTACAATAGCACCCAAACTTGTTCAAATCTCTGAGCAACTCAATATGTTTTTGTGCCACACAATAGGGAGGCTTTTACTACTTCTTCCAATCTACAAGGACAATTTCAAGAATTGACAAAGAATCTTGACACCAAGCTACATTTAAAAGACAAAGGAGTAGGCGAATATTCGCTATCCCTTTCTACCTTACCTCCTCCGAGGTCACATGGTCAACCGACCCTATCAAATCAAAAGATCACAATAGCCTCTACATCCCAAGATTATGTGCCAATCACAAATTTTGATAGACAATTCATTAAAGCTAACACCACCAACAAAGAAGCTGAAGATAGGGACATCCTAAGCTAGCTATACACAGATGAAGATGAATCTGTCTTGCACATCAAGTTACCTACCGAACAATATGGTAAAGGGTATACTATCATGCAAAGAATGGGCTATGAAGGAAATGGTCCTATAGGAAAAATAAAAAAAGGAATCATTGAGCCAATTCAACCTATTTCAATACATCCAAAGGATAAAACAGGACTTGGATATGGTAAAGATATAGAAGAGTCAACTTCACAGTGAGCACAACAAACTCATGAAGGAAAATCAATTTTAGATAAACCCCATGAAGATGCCACTCTACAAAAATTTTATGGATCAGTTTTCCAATTGTAGAATAGTTCAGACACTGATTCTAATGAATATGAATGGGACACCATCTATAACGATGAATTTTGGAGAGACAAACAAGTTGATACCATACACAAATATGCACCCATTCTCATACAAGGAGAAAGCTCGAGAACACAATCACTTGAATTTGAACCACAATATGACAATGTCCCAAGTGAGGATGATTCAAATTTTAACGAGATTGATAATCGATAGGAGAATACCATCATAGACCTTTTCCATCATGAAAATGACAACTATGTCATGACTTTGACCGCTCAAGACCTTACCCAACCTAATGATCCCATACCTTTAGTCTATCCAGAACTTATTGATTGGGACAATGATGCACCTATCGATATTCTTACATTTCATGATGATGAGGATATTGTAAATTTTCTTTGTTCATCTAATCAAGAAAACAAGTGTTCCATCAAAGAATCTTATACTCAAGATTTTGATAGGGAGAGTGTCAAGTATCTTAGCTGCAAAATAAATGAAATAAAAGATGGATCTATCAGTGAAAACCGAAAAACGACAGTGGTAGATCACAACAAGAGAAAAATAAAGAGTGAATCCGACGGTGAAAACATTTTTGAGGCACTAAAGGATGAGAAACTTGACACTCTTCCAAACATTATCAAGAAATATCTTCTATTTTGATTGAGCCCACAGAATCAATCAACATAAGTACAACAGAGCAGCCAAAAATCTTGCAACTTGCAGCATCATTAACAGTGGAAGAAGTACTGAAATTCATAGAGTTCTTGAAGGAGAATCAAATCAATTTTGCTTGGTCATATGCTGATATGCTAGGGTTAGATCCTAATTTGATAATGCATCATTTATCTATAAACATAGGGGAAAAACTTGTGAAGCAAAAACTCAAAAAAATGCATCCACATGTTGCATTATTGGTTAAAGAAGAGTTAAAGAAGCTTTTAGATGTTGGATTCATTTGGTTTGTTGACTATGCATAATGGATCTCCAATATTGTACCTATTTCAAAGTCGAATGGAAGGATTAGAATTTGTACAAATTTTAGAGATTTGAACAAAGGATGTCCTAAAGATGACTTCCCTTTGCCAAACATAGATATGATTGTTGATTTAACTGCTGGCCATGCAATGTATTCATTAATGGATGGATTTTCAAGATATAACCAGATAAAGATTGCACCAGAGGATCAAGATAAAACAACATTCACATGCCCTTGGGGTACCTATTGTTGGAATGTCATGCCATTCGGGCTTTAAAATGTAGGAGAAACTTATCAAAGAGCAATGCTAACCATTTTCCATGACATGATGCACACCTTCATGGAAGACTATGTGGATGACTTATTGACCAAATCCAACACAAGAGAAGGACATCTACAAATCTTGTCAAATATCTTTATTAGAATGGAGAAGTTCAATGTTCGACTCAATCCAAAGAAATGTGTCTTCGGCGTTAAATTTGGAAAACTCCTGGGATACATTGTTTTAGAAAGGGGCATAGAGGTTGATCCAGGAAAAGTACAAGCTATAATGGACATGCCGCCACCACAAAATATTAGTCAACTTCGATCACTGCAAGGACGACTACAATCCATCAGAAGGTTTATAGCTCAACTGGCAAACAAAATTTTACCATTTACACATCTATTGCATAAAAATGTCCCATTCAAATGGGAGGAAAAGTGTGAAGTAGCATTTAATCATATCAAGCAATATCTCATGAATACACTAGTCCTAATTTCACCAGTTCCAGGAAAGCCGCTCATACTTTATATTTCAGCAAAAAAAGTATCTTTGGGAGCGTTACTAGCATAGGAGGATTCTACAGGCAAAGAAAGAGCCATATACTATATCAGAAGAACTTTAACAAGTCATGAACTAAACTACACTTTCATTGAAAAATATTTCCTAGTAGTAGTGTTTGCTTCCCAAAATTTGTGCCATTATATGTTGGCTCATATAGTTAAGTTGATAACTAAAATCGATCCACTAAAATACCTCTTAAGCAAAGCTACTTTAACAGGAAGACTTGCAAAATGGGTAATGATCTTAAGTGAGTTTGACATTCACTATGTAGATCGAAGAGCTATAAAAGGACAAGTCATAGTAGATCAGTTGGCCGAAGCACCTTTACAAGAATAAAACCCAATGCACATTGAATTTCCTGATGCAGATGTCATCACAACAAAAATTAAGAAATCATGGACATTGTACTTTGATGGATCTTACACGCAACATGGCTCAGAGGCAGGGATTCTTTTTGTCACACTTGAAGGACATACCATCCCAAAATCATATCGGTTGATGTTTCCCTACACAAATAACATAGCTGAATATGAAGCATTGCTCACAAGAATGAAGATAGCATTGGACTGGCGGATTACAAAGTTGCAAGTCTACGGTGATTCACAACTTGTCATTAATCAAATCAATGATGATTATCAGACTAAAGATGATAAGCTGCTACCTTACAAGAACATGGTGGTGATTTTAAAAAGTATTTTGTGGCAATCAAGTTTTCACAAATCCCAAGGATTGATAATAAAGTTGCAGATGCAATGGCTACAATTGCTTCCTTATTACAATTATTAGAAAATAAAAAATGGTATGAATTCTTGGTGGAACAATTGTAATCTCCAGCCTATGATAATCCTGAGACCCAAGTCATATGCCATGTAACTGGTTCTGATTCACCTTTATATGGCAAGATTTATACCTACTTGAAAAATAACATCTTACCTCCGAACTTATCCTGAAACCAAAAAAGGAATTTCATACACAAATCATCCCATTATACCTTGATCGCCGATATCCTTTACCGACGTGGTCTTGATGGTATGCTTGTTCGATGTCTTGAACGTGACAAATTTGAACAAGCCTTACAAGAGGTTCATGGTGGTATTTGTGGAACTCATTCAAGTGGTTTAACCTTAGCCAAGAAACTTGTTAGAATGGGATATTATTGGCCTACCATTGAGAGATAATCTTTTACTTTTGTCAAGAAGTGTTCTAAATGCTAGATCCATGGGAATCTTATTCATGCACCTGCACAGGAACTGCAACCTTTCACTTTGACATGGCCTTTTTCTTAGTGGGGACTAGATCTTGTTGGAAAAATTCATCCTTCATCAAGTGGGCATAAATTCATCATCACAGCTACAGAGTATTTTAAAAAATGGATCGAAGTTGTTCCTTTGACGACTATGACCGGTAAACAAATCTCTTCATTTATCTTGAATTACATCATCTACCAATATGGAATTCCTAATTCTATCATCACTGATAATGGGAGGCCTTTAAAGAATCAGGATGTTGAAAAACTTTGTGAAAGATTTTACATCCAACACAAGTTCTCTACACCTTATTATCCACAAGGAAATGGTCAAGCAGACGCTTCAAACAAAACAATCTTGAAGATCTTGAAGAAGATGGCAAATGATGTCGGTCGTGATTGGCATGTCCAGTTAAATCCAGCTTTGTGGTCATACATAACTAGCATTCGCACACCAACATGAGCTACCCCATATGCCTTGGTAAATGGAGCAGAAGCGATCTTACCATTAGAGGTCAAAATACCTTTGCTTAGGGTTTCACTCAAAGGATTGATAAATGATGAAGACTACAAAGTATCTCGTATGCAAGAGCTAGAACTGTTAGATGAAATACGTTAACATGCAGCTGATCATTTGAAGGGTTATCAATAAGTTATCTCTCGTAGCTACAATCATAGAGTTAAACCATGGAAATTTCAAGTAGGTGATTTAGTCTTGAAAGAAAACCCACGCAATCAGCAAGACAGAGAAAAGAAAGGAAAATTTGAACCAAATTGGCTTTGTCCATTTGTCATTATTGCAGCATACGGTTTTGGAGCATATCAGTTATCTACATCAGAAGGGGACCTATTTGAAGGGCCGATCAACAACATTCATTTGAAGAAGTTCTATGTCTGAATCATAAAAATTAGAAAAATTCCTGAAAAAATACATAAAAATAGAAAAAGTCCTAAAAAAAAATAAAAAAAATAAAAAAAATTCACATGATCTAAAAAAGTGCAATAAAAACAAGTGGTGAAAACCTGGCAAATAGGCACTAATTGTGATCAAAATAGGCTCCTCTATCTATTATCTTATGTCTTTCATTCACTTTATGACATCATCTATCCATATCTATCATCTGTACATATCTATCATATCCATATCATGCAACGAGAATCCTTGTGTTTCATCATGGCTTGATGAAATTTGCACATATCCATAATATTTAGGTTGTGTTTACATTGGGGGCAGAAACACAGACTAAACAAGAGAGGGGCAATGAGCTTTTAGAACATTGCAAACGAAGAAATGGCGGTTTGACAAAACACAACATACATTGACGCATCGAATCAACCACAATACCAAAACGATCACTCAATGCCAATGAAATCAAACAACATGGTCAAAACAATGTTAATCAAAACACAAACATCAATGTTGATAACCAAATTGGATGATCTTAATCTGAATAATGTTTGAAATACTTTAGGAAAAATTTGAATTGTTGGTTGATTTTCTATCATATCTCTGGAGCAATTTAATGATGTACTGAACTAGAAAAGCAAGGAAGGAGTATGATTTTTTTTCTTTGTCTATTGTTTGCGAGGAAATCTTTAGTACTCTGCAAATTGGTCGCGAGACATGCTCTACTAAGTATCATTAATGACATTTCAGAATTTGCATGGGAAATGGGTTAACTCTTATCTGTTTATGGAAGCGATACTCAAGTCATCTCAGTTCAATTATACCTAGATGCTTGTATTATCTTGCTATATCAAAAATCATGAAATCAATACTCAGGTCATCACTGGTGCTAACATACCCTTTGATGCTTGTATTAAATTTCAACATTTCAATGCTCTATGATGACACCAAAAGCACAAATAAGCTCTTAGAATGGCAATATTGTACAAATACCCTACATGGTTAGTATAGATTACATTCAAGTTACATTTTGCATTTTTCATTTCATAGATTTTTTCCCAAAAGTTGGCAAAGTATCAAAGTTTCATATCTTTCGAATAAATGACAAAGTATATTTGACATTCACAAAAACATCATCACATACATTTTTTTATACATATGTGCATTGGAAAATCATAAAAAAAAAAAAAACATAGCATACATCAAAATCAAAAAGAAAATCATGGGCATTCATAAATTGTACCATCCATCATTTCACATTCATATTCATAAAATCATTCATCAATAGATTGCAATCATATCATAACATTGCACTTTCATTTTCATATCTAAAAATCATGCATATATATACATCATAAGCATTAACATCGTGAAACCATCACATAAAACATCATGCATATAGAAAATAGACGTACTCATCGTACAAACAAATATCATTGCATATCATATTATCTCAAAAATGAATGTCAAAATATACAAAGATGTTAGCTATGCATGACATAACATCATCCAAAATGGGATCATATCAGTGTGTATACAAATGTCTCAATAGAAAATTGATAACACATCATATAAAAAGCACTACAAAGTGCTATCCTCTGATGGTGCTAGTTTGGAACCTGTCCCACCTACACCTAATAAACATGTCCCACCTGCACCTAATAAACCTGCTCCACCTGTACTTGATGGACCTGTTCCACCTGCCCCTGATGATCCTCCTGGAGGTAATGGCTGTGATACACCCCTGCTGGTAGCCCGAGAGTGACTATGTGTAGACCGAGATTGTGTATAACTCACTCTTTGCTCAGGTGGCACTGCATCATGGTATCTGATCCTATAGAACTCTGCCTCCCAAATGGCTCTGGTCAGGTCTCTCGTCATGCCATCTAATGTTACTCTCTGCAGATTGTCAGCTAAGGCCATGGCCTCCTCACCTTCTCATCTGGTTGTATCTCTCTCAGCTATCACTGTCATCAACTGTCCCTGTAGCTATGTAACTAAGGCTTGTGCCTGTGATAACTGACCCTATAAGCTTTGCACTCTACTCTGCAAGGTAGCTATCTGACTCGCCACCACTGGATCTACTGAAGATGATGGAGCTGAATGTCTCATCTGTGGTCCACCTCTGCCGCCACCTCTTCCACCACGTCTGTCACTACCTCTTCCGCCTCTGCCACCTCTTCCACCTCCTCCACCACTATCAACCCCAATCTCCTCATCACTGCTATCTCCATCCCCATCTAACTCATAATCATCGTCCTCCTCAGAGCCATCACTCTCTGAAGCAGCCTCTCGCTGTCGCCTATGTCCTCCTATATGTGGTCTCTGCTCTGCAACTAGAGCGGCAGGCTCATTAGGATCAAATAATCATGGCATAGGATGTTCCAACACATACTGACCATAATTTGGAGTCATCCCCCCATCAAGAATATCAGCTCTGTAGTCCCACATCTGTACTCTCAAATTGGTGAACTCTGCCACTGTTGCATCATATGCAATTCGCGGACCCCACACTATAAGCTCTTGCTGCCGACACACATAAATAGAAGAACCCTGAGGCATACCCTGAGGCTGACCATACTGTTGCCACACCCGACGAAGAAGAAACCTCTGAATAATCCCAGGAGTACAACCAATCAAATATATGGAGGTAAAGACATAGGGCATCTCCCTAGAATCCTCTGGCCATGCCTCACAATCTACATAGGGCCACTAGCATACTATATCGAGATCATCTAGAAGATGCTGCCAATGATCCAATTTTCCCAGCATCGGCTGAGAAATGACATTGGTATATCTAAATCTATATGGTCGACCGACAGGCCTTTATCCACGAGTCGATGGTCACATAACGAAAAAATGCTCCCATGCCCATATCTGTAAAAGCAAAAAACCAACAGCTAAACTCTGGCCTCGACCGTACACAACATGGTGTAGCTCATCATATAAATGTGCAAGCATGCATGATCCCCAAGCATATTGCGTACCCTACATCACCATACTCTCAAGTACATGACCCCACCCGACTGCAAAGCCCTTCGACCTATGGTCGAGGCACATAGCACCTCCAATGAATCCTGCAAGTATGGAAGGTAAGGGCGCATACGAATCCGTCATCTCCGCCCATGAGATATAATATCTTGCAATATGATCATCTCTGAATATTTGTCGCAAAGGATCAGTACCTCCCGCCTCCCAGCCGTCAAATCTCACTATCTCACCCATCACTGAAATCTTCAGGATGCGATACACATCCTCAGGAGTCACGGTAATCTCCCCTGTTGACAAATGAAAGGTGTTTGTGTTGTTGTGCCACCTCTTTGCAAGCACTGTCAATAAGGCTCTATTGAGACGCACCTCAGGCATGTCAAGTAATGAGGTCAATCTGCATGCCTCGATCACATCTCTATCCGCCTGTACAAGCTGCAGAATCAATCTCCATGTCTTCGAAAATTTTTCCCATAACTGCAAGATGCTCAATCTCTCCTGTTGAATAGGAAGAATCATCACAACAAATCAATCAAATCTAAAAACAAAGTTATCAAAATTCTGTTTGTTTTTAACAACTTTAGAAGCAAACTTATCAACAAACTATTTGTTTTTCATCATCATTGAAAACTATTTTATCAAAATCCTGTTTGTTTTTAACAACCTTAGAAGCAAACTTATCAACAAACTATTTTTTTTCATCATCATGGAAAACACATTTATCAAAATCCTGTTTGTTTTTAACAACCTTAGAAGCAAGCTTATCAACAAATTATTTTTTTTTCATCATCATGGAAAACAAATTTATCAGAATCCTATTTGTTTTTAACAACTTTAGAAGCAAACTTATCAACCAAAATTATTTTGTTTTTCATTTTCATGAAAACAAATTTATCAAAATCCTGTTTGTTTTTAACAATCTTAGAAGCAAACTTATCAAACAACTATTTTTTTTTCATCAACTTGAAAGAAAATTTATCAGCTACTATTTGTTTTCCAACAACCTTGGGAACAAATTTATCAGACGAACATCATCAAATCAGGGCAATGCAATACGCAAACAATCAATACAAAGTAATGCATTTTAACACATTCTATCATTGCAGGGGCAATTTAGGTCATCAATTTTTCATCTCACGTCTTTCCATGTAAATTTCTTCACATCATCATTTTCGAACGATGAATCAACATCTTAAAAATCATAAAAATCAAAAAAATTCCAACAAATCTAAAAATTCAAAAAAATCACAAAAATCAAAATCTTATCGATTCATCGTCTGAGGGGGCATATACCTATCAACATTCGACAATCAGCATCTGGGGAAAATTTCAAAATTCTTTGAACTAATGCCTAAAACACATCACTTCAAAAAGGGGCAAAATGTATACACCTAAAAATGGTCACATCAAAATAGTCTGGTAATTAATTAAATATTTTTAATATTTAATTAAATCTCTGAATTCAATCTGCATATAAATAAATCTAAATAATTTATTTATATTGTTCATTCTTTCATTTTGATTAAATAAATAAGTTTATTTAATCACTTTTCTTATCCATTTCTTAATTAATTAAATAAACATTATGATTTATTTATATTAATTATCATATATAATCTTGGCTTGAATATTTTATTCAAATAAAGATTAAATATTCTTCTCTTCTTAAAATCTTCTAAATTCTATTCGCAATTAAATATTCCAAATATTTAATTAATTCTTCTAAATTCTATTCGCAATTAAATATTCCAAACATTTAATTGAGTATTATATAGTCCTAAAATCAAATATTTTAAATCCTCAAACCTACATAATACATAAAATTAAATAAATTTATTTATTTTATTAGATTATCAACAACAACCGTGAAATAACTCCAAAACAGAAAATTAACAAATTTCTCTATTTCTGAGCAAAGTTGTTCCCGTGGGTTGAAGACAAACCTCCATTCTTCTCTCCAACCTCTCAATATTTTCCATCTTCCTCTCAACCTCTCCATCTCTCACCATTCAAAATTACCAGACAATCTCACAGCCATTGATCTTTGCTAGCTAGGCTCTTGCCTATAAAAATATATAAAAAGGACTATCGGGTCTTTAAAAAAAAGAGAGAAGCTTTTGTACGAGAAAACTATAGTCAATCAACCTTCTAGCATCCATAGCCTCTAGAATCATAGCATAGCATAGTTTAGCATATTAGCAATCCATATCATGGCCTATCATCCTCATATCATAATTTCAATAGCATTCATAATCCACAGCCCCTGTGCATAATCTATAGGCCTTGTGCATATCCACAAACCAACATTTCACTCCACCAGCATATAGGATAGAGAAGTATTCTCTCTCTTTGCATACTCGTTCTGCAGGTTGTCATTCTGAGAAGCTTTGCTTACACAATTTGAGAGCAACAACTTCAAGCAAATCACTGGAGATAGAGGACAATGGAACGATTCTGAAGAAGCTTTGTTTGATTTCTTTGATTTCATTCTATTTAGCTTTCTTTAGTTTAATGTTGCATTGGTGTGTTTTTGTTATCTTATTTTGATACTAACATTTCCCACACACAACTATTATTATACTTATATATATTTATGAGTAGCTCTGGCCCCAAGATATCAGATCGCCCCTATGTCCCTTGTTCATGATATTTTTTTTCTTTACATTGTTGATCTTTCATGCTTTCTTCATGATGTTATGGTGCTCATGTATTTTCCCTCATGTGTGTGACAACATTACCATGGTGACATCTTGCTATGTCTTGCAGGCCACAACATCATTTTTTTTCTTTCTTTTCTCTCCTTAGGATGTCACGTGCCTTGTGTTCGACACACACCATCCTAAGTGGGGGATATCATGTTAACTTTGATTCTTAGAAAACATGTGTGTGGCCAATGAATACTTTCTCAAAAATATTTTCAAAACATTTTCAAAAATCACATTCTCAACTTGGACCCCTAGCAGAATGTGTTTCCTTTGTCATGGGTTTGCAAAGAAATAATTTGAAGAACTTTCCTCTAAGGAGGGACAAATTTTCCTATGGGAGAATCCTTGACATTCCCCTCGCAAGGAGGCATTTTCTTCCTTTCAAATTTCTTGATGAAGTGAACATCTTTCAAAAGGATTCCTTGATGTTGAATTGATTTGTGAAAAATATTATGGCACTTTCAAATAGCGCATCCCTTGAGTGGACCCCTTTTGTTTCGAAGGGTTCCTGAGGGACCCCTTTGAAAGGTATTCCTTCAATTTTTTACTGTCTGAATGACTTTCTACTTGTTTGCATGCATGGTTGCATTTTTTTTTCTAACATGTTTTATCCGCAGATTAACATGTTGCTTTGCAGGTGGACCTATGAAGCTATTTTTTATTATGAATTTGTGGAGTCCCCTTACACTAGGCTTCCTTTAGGAGAGAGTAATTCAGAGGCACCTTCTTTGTAGGTCTGAGGGCCTATGAAGTGCTTGCATCCTGCGGGATTTTTCCATCATTGGTTTGTGGGCCTTTGATGTACTTTATTCAACTTCATAGTTTCGAGGAGCTACAAAGTCCTTTATTCGAATCTTCTTTGGAGAGAGTACCTGTGGAGTCCTTTTCCTTCCCTACACTTTTGAGTTCACCAGATCGCGATCTAATTCCTCGATAGTTTAGGTATACATTTCTAACTCTTTGATTTACTTTACAGAACACTCATCGATACTCATGCTCACTAAAGTGGGGGTAAAATGTATAGGAGAAAATTTGCACCCCTTGTGTAAATTCCCCTTTTGCATATCCTCACCTTAGAAAATAAAACCCAAAGGAAAAATTCCACATCACCTACCTACCTTCCATCCACTTAGTGTTTGTTATGTGTGTCGATGGGGGAATATTTGTCAAGGATGCGAGCACGATGCACAAATGTCTGCACAACACACTGCCATCCATGATAGATTCTTTCCTTTGGTGTCCATAGGGACATTATGCTCATTGGGAATGAAACGTAATGCCTCTGTGTCGACCAACCAACTCGAAAATGAATTTTTCCTTCCTTATTCCACTTCAAATGCCTATCTTTCACTATTACTTCATCTCTTTATCAATCTATCTCATCTTCTTCACAATTCTAGCCATTTTCCCTTCATCTTTTGAGCAAGTTCTTCATCTCTTGAGCATTTTTCACAACTCCATTAAGCATTACAATAGCTTGTTACTTCATCAACTTAATTTCATACATGTGCTACCATAGAAGTGAGTTTGGAGTCTTGTAAGACCTCCCTTCATCACTGTTGCAACCGTGTCAACTTTGCCAAGATCCTTGTCTTACATTCTCCCTTCATTGGCCTCGAGAGCTTTTGGGTGGAGGTGGTATCACTTCACTATCCTTTTCTATTGTGGTTTGATAGAGTAGCATTGTATCTTTTGTAGTGTTCAATACTCTCCTTTCTATTTCCTTTATCATATTTTCTACTTCATGGATTTCTTGGTTGTTCGTGGAGGTGGAAACACTTAAGCGGGGGTTTGATTGAGGAAAACCCCTATACAACCCAATATTTTTCCCTCTCTTGGTTGTGTGTAGGTGAACGTTTGTGTGGATCTCATTGGTGAATTAGAGCCTCAGTGAGTTGGTCTTCATCATCCTTAATCTCATATATTTTCTTTATCATTCTTATAGTTATTTCTCATACTTTATAGTTTTTCTCTTTTCATTAAACTTTGTCAGCTAAGCTATTAGTAGGTATTCTTGTTTTCCATACTATATTTCATGTTTTTTGGTCATGCAAATGCTCGCATGGCAGAGAGACACTAGCATGCTGCACTGTTGTCCCAAACCTGCATTGTCATCCTCGGGAAAAGAGTTATCTTACGTGCAATCTAAATTCTAGAGATCAGCTCATCTAGCTCTATTCAATTTTTTGGATCTATAGAGTGATAGAAGCACTTGAGAGTGCTCTTCATTTTTTATTCTTGTCCTAGACACCTATTTGCTTGAGGTAAGATAGGGAATCCCTCTTCTCTTGACTCTCCATGACCTGGAGCCTTGTTGTGGTTGGTCCCCTACCTTACAAAGATTCATACACCACTGCTGGCATATCAGTCATGTTCCACTTTTTTAGGAATTCAAAGTTCAAATTTGTGCTCCAATCTCTACTCTTTCCTTCCAAACTGATTTCCAGATCTAAAACGTTGATTTCAGATCTGTAGATGACTTTTTATGAAGATAGAAACCTTGCAATTGAGGGGATAATTCCAACAAATTTCTCCAAGCTTGTAACCTAATCTTTAAGGGATCTTCAAGCTCTAAGACACCTAGATCTCCAATCACACATCAAAGAGAAGAAATACTTGTTGTTTGTTAGAGGATAGGGGTTTTTCTAGGTCAAACCCCTTTTAGGTAATTAAGCCAAATGATGAGATATTGAAATAAGGACATGAAACATGAAACATGAACAAAGATACCTTGAATGATGTCTTGTAAATAAAAAATATAACATGAAATGGCCTTGAAGGATGTAGATCTAGATCTTGAGATAAGTGTATAATAATTCTTGACCTTGGATCTTGGATGCAACATCACAACACTAGCTCAATAACATGCTTGATACTTGATATCCTTGACGTGAGGATGGATCTTCAATTGCTACAACAAATGATGAAGAATTTTCCCTTGAATGCCTTAGAAATGATCTTGAATGCTCTTTTGATGATCTTGTAAAGTATTAGAATGCTTAACTCTTGAGTGCTTGACTTGATATCATGAATGCTTAATGAAATAATGATTTGAGAACCATTTATATAGGAATTTCATCTAATATCTCATTAATTGGATCCCATAGACTAACATTTAAAAAATTTGAATTTAAAACCCTGATTTCCTACCCAAAACTCAAAAAAGGAGCCAAATGGGACTCATACACCATCTGTGGCATATGGGTCCCACTTGGTTGGGACTCATATGTTGGATTTTGTATGGTTGTTGATATGTGATTGTCATTGATTTCAACACTATTAGCTCTTGGTCTATCAGTTGTTGTATATGTTAAGGATATTGAGAAAATTGTAAAAGAAATTATTCTAGGTTCCCAGTGGAATTGTGCAGGTCATGAAGGTGTCTTGTTCTATACATTAAAGATTAGCTAGTGTGGATTAAAGGGTTTATTTTTGAATATTTCTAGATCATCTATCGGAAGTTTCAGAGGTCCGCGTGAACTTTTGATTGTGTTGTGGTTTGATAGTGTTTCTATGGTCTTTGTCAGTGTTCTTGAATGAAGATTGTGTTATTTCGGTAATCTCAGTTGTTGTGGATGCTTCTCTATTGTTTCTTGGTGTTATCTAATATCTCTAGATCATTCTCTATCTTTTTGGTACATCCACATTATTTAGAGAGATCGTGGTTGAAGATATTTTCTTGCGCATGCTTAGTTTTTCATATTCTTAGCCGACATGTTGATGGTAGCGTGTTGTGGATCTTCGTGGTGAAATTAATTAAAATATCTTTGTATTGGAGATGTTAATTTGGGTCTCCACTATGATGTGGCTAACCTTGGTGGATTTGCATTGGAAATTTATTTGTGAATTTGGGCCGAGATTGAAAATGTGTCTTATTTTCCTGGCTGACTAGGTTGTGATGAAATCTCATGTAGAAGATATATAAGAGTGATTGGTTGAGTGAGGTTAGTGTGTGTATAAGTGTGAATGTGTGCCAGAGAAAGTGTAAATGTGTGAATAGTGTTTCTATCATTCAATTGTAGAGCAGAGAGTGAAGAAGATTGAGCAAAGTGTGAAGAAGGTTTTTTGAGCTTAATTGGAACTGTAATCAGGCTTGTGCATAAGCTATTTTCTCAGTTCATATTCTTTGGATTTTAATCCTATCCTATATTGTTGGACAGTGAGTCCTCTTTTGTATTTGAGCAGTGAGCTCTAGGTAGTGTGTCTGAATGCATGTGCATTCCCCTTATTATTTCTCATTATACTTTTAATAGAGTATAATCTTGTGGACTAACATCCACCATGGTTTTTCCCCTAATAGGGTTTCCACGTAAAAAAATCTTTGTGCTATTTGTCTCTCTAATGTGTTAATTGTTTGTGGTTAATTGCTTATTCATCAGATCTGAGATTAAGTTAAGTATGAAAAGTTTAACGTTCTATCACAACTAATTCATGCCCCCTCTCATTTATGTGTCCTTGTTTTTCCAACATCATACGCTCAAGGTGGTGTATGGGTTTGACTTGGGTCGGACTCATATGCCCAAGGTGGCGTATGGGTCCCAAAAGGCCTTTTTGGAGAGAGAAAGTATCGACGAGATGAGAAATTAAGTCTATTTGTTGATCTTTTCAAGATTTTAGTTGAAATATGCATTGGGATGCATAATATAGGGTCTTAGAGGCCTATTAATGATGATATGAGGTCATAAATGAAAGAGGGCTCAAATTCAATGTGAAATTGTAAATAAATATACTTTACAACATCAAATTAAGGAAAAAATAGGTCTTTATAGCTTAAAAGGGTCCTAAACCCAATGTGAAAGTGTACAACACATTACAACACTAGATTAGGTCCATTTAGTTTACAAGCCTCCTAAATTTATTGTGAAGGTGTAAATCAGTACACTTTACAACACTAAATTAAGGAAAAGTTAGGTTCATTTAGCTTAAAAAGGGCCCAAGACCTAATGTGAATGTGTAAAACACATTACAACACTAGATCAAGGTGATATTAAGTCCAATTTGTCATTAATTATTCCCAAATCAAGCAAGGAAATGGTGTAATTTTTTTGTTGCCACACTATTTAATTATTTCATCCATAGAGGTTCAATTTCCTAGCTAAAGACCTACCCCACACTACTTTGATTTTTATCAAAAACCTCTCTACACTTAAACAAACATAATTTTTTCCTTCCTAATTGTATTTTTGACTTCATAGGTATTAGAAGGCTAATTTTGAGCTCTCCATAGTGGATTTGGTTATTTATTAGATTAAACACCATTGGTCAAGTATAATTTTTGAAATTATGCACTTCATTTTATAACTTGTAATGTTTCTGAATTTCACATAAGAAGTCCAATTTTAGTGATTTATCTTAAATTTATCATAAAATCATGAAAAATCTAATAGTGCCATCTATTTATCATTTTGAAATGGTTTATTTTATTGTTTAGCTAGCTCTTTGAATGTAGTAGTATTCATTGGCCAAAGAATTGATATTTTAAAAGCTATTTCTCTCATAATCAAAAGAATGAAACTTGTCCTTTTTATGTGTTTCATAATTATTTCTTGAGAGATGATAACTAAATTTATCATTTGAATTTGGTTAATGAATTTACACTTTTTTTTAATCCTAAATAATTGAGCAGTTATACTCTTCTCTCATATGTTTGCATGAGCTTGAGAATAAAAGAACACCCACTTATTCTCAAGTTTATTTTTAGGAGGCCTACCTTAGATTTCATCATGTAGGGGATAACATCAATTTTTTTGCTGGAGTATAAAGAGTGGTGGATACATAAATTACACAGCTCTTGGAAGTTGGAATCTTGTCATTTAGGCTAAGCCCCCAAGAAATTTATATCTAGGAGAAGTCATGTAGAGGGGTGGGTTACCCTTTTCTCCTAGTTTCTTGATACTTTTAAAATTTTATCTTCATGAATCAAGCCTTATGTTCCCTTGTGATAGATTAAGGATAACCTTAGAATCCTATATAGCCTAGTTTAAGACCATTTACCTTTCTTTTGTTGTCTTTGATTATGATCAGGCCCAAGAAGTTACTCACAATGTGTTCTTTGAAGTGGTGAGATAGAGCTAACTTTGGGCAATGTTTTTGGCCTCCAAGGTAATGGGTCCATAGATGGTACTGTAATCAAGGGAAAATCAGATTTGTCAAAGGGTTAGCAAAATAACATTAAAATCCATTGAAGTAACAAAGCACAAAGGAAATCAATATGAAAATAAAAGGAACAATGTTACCATAAATCTTCATCTTCCATGCTTCACCTTTGTTACACCTTCTAGTTTGCAGCAAATCGAATGAGGCCCTCAGATTTCAATGAGCACCTAGATTAATGTCAAAGCCCTATGCAAAGGTTGAAGGATTTATATAAAATAAATGACCTCACAATAGACTAAAATGACAATGACTGTAAATGATAATAATAATAACCTAAGTTGACAGAATGAGCCTGAGATGCCAAAATAAGAACAAAATTGCCATTTTATAAAAACTACAATTTTGAATGTGTGGCTAGGATGAGAAGATGAAAAATACCCTAGAATCAATGGTCAAGATTGAATGTTGTAGTATTGAATAGGGTTAGGTCAAAATTAGGGCAATGATAAGAAATGAATGGCCAAGATTGAATTATAAAATAATTCAATCAAGGGCTGAAATTAAATGAGATGTCAAGAGATAAGATTTGATTTGGAAGATAAGATTGGCATAGATAAAGAGGTTGCTGGAGAAGTTAAATAATAAAAATTATTTAATTTAGGTGACCAATGAATAATTAAATAATAAAGATATTATTTAATTATAGAGGAATGTGACAAAAAGAATCATTTTGAATTAAATAACGATTTAATTCAAAATTCAAGAGAGTGGACCAAATTAAATAAATAAAATTTATTTAATTTATGAGAGAAGAGGCTAATGAATAATTAAATAATTAAAATAATTATTTAATTATAGTAGAAAGTGGACAAAAATTAAATAAATAAGAATCTATTTAATTTTAGAAAGAAGGGGACTTAATTAGTGACGTAATTAAATAAATAAAATTTATTTAATAATCAAGAAGAAATAAATTAAAAGGGGAATTAAATAAATTAAGAAATTTATTTAATTAAAGGAAGACCTTAGACAATTAATGACGTATTTAATAAATAAAATTTATTTATTTAATAATCATGAGGAATAAATGACATGAATTAATTAAATAATTATGAATTATTTAATCAATAGTCGAATGTGGACCAAGGACATAATTAAATGACTTAATTATGCTAGGACGAAAGTGGTAAAAATGAAGCTTGCAGGCCTAGGTCATTTTTAGGTGTCTACATTTTGCCCCTCTTTGTCATAATGTCACTTGTCGCATTGTGACAAAGAAAATAAGTCAAAAATATGCCCCAGTGCAAAATAAGATGAGGAATAATGACAAGGAGGGTTACGGTATGCCCCCTCGAGAGGACAGACAGGTTCCAAGAACATGGGTGTGCTCTCGAAATGGATGAGAAGACTAGAATATGAAGAGACAAAGAAATGTTAGTGCAAAAGATATGGATGATGATATGGATGCAATGCCTATATGAGATGAGTGAGAGAAGATGACAAGACTAAAGAAAATGCATGTTAGTTCCTAGACCAAATCCTTCAAAACATTGCCATAGGACTAATATTTATTGTTCTTAATCATCATTGGGTGGTAAAAATGACACAAATGGACAACAAACACAATGGTATGACGTAGACCAAGGTGTGCCAGGTCATCCACTTGAAAAAAACAGACAGTCACAGACAATGAATGTCCTAACTCATACTAAAGGCGAAGTTGCCCCAGTCTTTTTGTCAAGACAATCCACGACAACAGTCAGAGAAAATAAAATAGGCCAGGAGACGTCATCGCACCTCTAAATCCTTCATGGGACATCCTCGAGGTAGCTAGTAACATGACCAAAAAGACAAGATAGTAAAAAATATAAGACAAAATAGCCAAGATAGTCAAAAGATAAGATAAGAAAGACCAGAAAGATTAACAGCCATGTAATTTTGTTTGCCAATGTTTGTTTGCCAAAGATTGAATTCTTGTTTGATTTGACAGTTTTGACAGTTTAAGAGTTTTGCCAATTTGATGGTGTTGACGGTTTGACGGGGCCTATTGTCAGGAAGGACACATCCTGAAAAAGGCAAAGGACATTTTGACGAGGTCTAACTCCAAGAAGGACACATCTTGAAGAGGACCAAAGAGTGACGAGATTGACATTGTTTTGAGTAATATGTTTTGGCAAGTTGACTGATGTTGACTGTATGATTGATTGGCTTATGTTGTCTAATTTTGACCAATTTTGACATTGACGTTTCAAATGACTATCTTGTGTTCGAGTTTGACTATGTCTGACTTATTTGACCGATGTGACAATTGTGACAAATGCCATGATTTTATTTTGACCAACCTAAAAGGACTGACCTAATGTCTCGGGGACTCATCGACTGATGGCCTTGCCTACGAAGCAAATGCGCAGAGACAATGTAGTTCGACAATGACATGGACTGACGACATGACTGCATTGACTCCATTTTTAGGATTTTGACATTGATTTGGATGTTTTTGTGTTTTTCTCCGACATTTTATGATTTTTAGGTCTTTTTCGTGACATTTTATGATGTTTTTGTCTTTTTCGTGACATTTTATGATGTTTTGTCTTTTTAGGACATTTTATGATGTTTTGTCTTTTTTCGGACATTTTATGATGTTTTTGTCTTTTCGTGACATTTTATGATGTTTTTGTCTTTTTGGACATTTTATGATGTTTTTGTCTTTTTAGGACATTTTATGATGTTTTGTCTTTTGTCATTTTATGATTTTTTGAATTTTTGACATTTTATGATTTTTTGGATTTTGACGTTTAAGAGGATCGTGACAAATGCATATGACTAATTCCTACACATGAGAATCCAAGGACAAACATGATTGTGCCCCTAGTCAAGCTGAATACCAATTGACAGGTGATGACAACATTGTTTGACGTGGGAAGGACGCATCCCAAAACAATGTGAGGACGATGACGATAATGTGACGAAAGTATGGATGTCTACAGCTGGGCCAGGAATACAGTCAAGTAAAATTTTGGATAATGTGCTTGTATGAATTGGACTCGTTGCATTTGGAATGACTTGGTTAGGACTAGATGGGATGATGATTATCCTTAGACCGTTTGACAAGGGAAAGCCAAGATAGGTGATAGGCATGAAAGGATAGGGGGTGGCCTTGGTAAAGAATGGGAGACATGAGACTAAGGGAATTGTCATATGATTTTCAAGGACTGTCATATAATGACAATAAGGCTATGACAGTCAATGACATTTCGTGAATCGTGTATGACCAAAGGATAGACATGTCAAGAGTTTTCCCAAAGCATAATTTATGTGTGCCAGTTTTATGTCAAGACCAAGGCAGGTGGAAATGATATGGATTAAATGGTCAAATGCCAATGCCAAGAGGAAGGCCTAGGAGATGAGACAACTTGCCCCCCAAGTGTAAGAGTCCACATAGATGATTTATTTTACACATGACGCCTGTTTGCTAGGTTTTCATCATGGTACCTATCCAGGGCACCTGTTTGCCAGGTTTTCACCATTGGATGAAATTTTTCTCTTTACTATTTTTTTGAATTTTTGTTTTTTTTTGTATTTCTAATTTTGTGGATAGCCTGGATGCTTTAGATAACCATTGAATGTTCTGAATCCACTGACGGTGCCAATGTAGAGACTGGTGCCATGATATGCCAATAATGACCTTGCTGAAGGAGTTGTCTTGTGAGGATCATAGCACTTGCATACAACTGATCGATGTCATTGTGATCCTTTCTGATACTTGAGTTGGCCTTATCAAAATATGCACATCGCAATAGAGTGCCATGAGAGTCCTTGTGGTAAAGAGTTGCTGCCATGATGTGACAGATTTGTGATGTGAGATTTTTGGACTTTAAACGAGATGTAGGGTTATGACGAATGATGGTTAGGGAAAATCAGATTTGTTAAAGGGTTAGCACAATAACATTAAAATCCATTGAAGTAACAAAGCACAAAGGAAATCAATATGAAAATAAAAGGAACAATGTTACCATAAATCTTCATCTTCCATGCTTCACCTTTGTTACACCTTCTAGTTTGCAGCAAATCAAATGAGGCCCTCAGATTTCAATGAGCACCTAGATTAATGTCAAAGCCCTATGCAAAGGTTGAAGGATTTATATAAAAGAAATGACCTCACAATAGACTAAAATGAAAATGACTGTAAATGATAATAATAATAACCTAAGTTGACAGAATGAGCCTGAGATGCCAAAATAAGAACAAAATTGCCATTTTATAAAAACTACAATTTTGAATGTGTGGCTAGGATGAGAAGATGACAAATACCCTAGAATCAATGGTCAAGATTGAATGTTGTAGTATGGAATAGGGTTAGGTCAAAATTAGGGCAATGACAAGAAATGAATGGCCAAGATTGAATTATAAAATAATTCAATCAAGGGCTGAAATTAAATGAGATGTCAAGAGATAAGATTTGATTTGGAAGATAAGATTGGCATAGATAAAGAGGTTGTGGAGAAATTAAATAATAAAAATTATTTAATTTAGGTGACAATGAATAATTAAATAATAAAGATATTATTTAATTATAGAGGAATGTGAAAAGAATCATTTTGAATTAAATAATGATTTAATTCAAAATTCAAGAGAGTGGACCAAATTAAATAAATAAAATTTATTTAATTTATGAGAGAAGAGGCTAATGAATAATTAAATAATTAAAATAATTATTTAATTATAGTAGAAAGTGGACAAAAATTAAATAAATAAGAATCTATTTAATTTTAGAAAGAAGGGGACTTAATTAGTGACGTAATTAAATAAATAAAATTTATTTAATTAATAATCAAGAAGAAATAAATGACAAAGGGGAATTAAATAAATTAAGAAATTTATTTAATTAAAGGAAGACCTTAGACAATTAATGACGTATTTAATAAATAAAATTTATTTATTTAATAATCATGAGGAATAAATGACATGAATTAATTAAATAATTATGAATTATTTAATCAATAGTCGAATGTGGACCAAGGACATAATTAAATGACTTAATTATGCTAGGACGAAAGTGGTAAAAATGAAGCTTGCAGGCCTAGGTCATTTTTAGGTGTCTATAGGTACACCATGTTGCATTACCTAGCTATCTGTCACTTGACACTTCTACTTAAATAGTTTGAGGGTTATTTATGTGTATTTCACACTTTTTGAATTTAGATCAAACCTCCTTTGAGCCATATGATTTTTTCTTTTTATATTTTCTTAGATTATTCTTCAAAAATTAAAAAACCAAAAAATTAAAAATGAAAGAAATTAAAAAGGAAAAAAAACCAATAAAATTAAAAAAGAACTAGAAAATAATTTTTTTTATTTTTCACATCTTGATAAGATTTAGAAACCATCCATTATCTATCAAATCAATAAAATCCAACAAATTTTATTTTTTGACATTAGGAATGACTACCTTTTACATCTAATCCCAAAAATTGAATTAAATTCTACATCCAAAATTCAAATAATCTCACTGTCCACCCTCCAATTTTGTAATCATGCTTCTATTTTAACCTGATGAGTTCCCTACTCAAACTTAAAATCCCTTCTCTAGTGATGATGATAATGACACTACCCTTTGTTGATCAGCCAAAATATAACTCCTATGACAAAAATATTTCTATAACTAGCTATAGCCATTATTGTAATGCCTCAAGTTGACAAGCTTAGAAAAAAAACCTGATGGA
Source organism: Sequoia sempervirens (assembly GCA_007258455.2). Taxonomy (NCBI): domain Eukaryota; kingdom Viridiplantae; phylum Streptophyta; class Pinopsida; order Cupressales; family Cupressaceae; genus Sequoia; species Sequoia sempervirens. The sequence continues at coordinate 42,476,985 of VDFB02000015.1, forward strand.
ACATTTTTTTTGAAACAATGACAACATTGATAATGCAAAAATGACATGTTGCACTTGGAAAAAACTATGCACACAAGTGTCACATTAACACACCAACACAACAAGATAAATTTACCATTGCATAAGAAAAGTGGAAACATCGAAAGAGTAACCACTTATGGGATAAATCCACCATTACAAACTATGAACATGATTATGAATTAGGCCAAATACAATTGAAATGAACAATTAATCAATCAATTGAACTAACTATACCATATTTCCAATGAAATCTTTGAAATGAACTAATTAGAAGCCATGAAAACATGAAATCAACTTAAATTGATAAAGGAAACTAATTAAACATTTGCAAACTTGATCCATTTGGGGATTGGTGTTGAATTGATGTGGAATGATCAGCCCTTTCCCAATCCCATTGATGAAACAAGCTTGAATGATGATTTAATGGATATTTGACTAAAATTGATGCTAAATGATGAAATGCTTTCAAATATTGCTCTAAAAATGACTATAGTCTAATTGCTCTTTATACTTGTGGATGAATTTCTCATGAAAAAAGGGTATTTATAGGAATTTTAGGTGAATCAATGGCTAGGATCAATTTGGTTAATCGATGGATGCAAATTGATGAGAATATTTGGCATGGATCAACGATCAAATCCATAGAGGAGATTGAAAGATCACATGGATTGATGAAATTGATTCAAAGAAACACAAATCATTAATTTTAGGAGGAATGTGCAAGATATTTCCATGTTGGAGGGAAATGATTTGAATTTGAACTAGAGGAATATTCCTTTGCAAGTGGAAGAAATTGTAGGGATTAAAGAAATTAGTCAATTAAATAATTAGAATATTATTTAATTGTGCAAGATGGGGGAATTTAAAGATTTAATTCAACAATTAACTCATTTAATTAAAAAGAGGGAATTAATGACATTTAATTAAATAATTCAGATTATTTAATCAAATGAGAAGACTTAGGGAATTTAATTAAATAATTCACATTATTTGATCAAATAAGATGAAAATTAGTATGGAAGGAGTGAATTAACCTAATAATGTTGATTAATCGATTAATAGAAGAAAATGATGAATTTAATTAAATATTTGAGAGGGGTCGAATAGGGATGAAAATAGTGTTAGTAATCGATTTTGAATGTGATATTAATCGGGACAAATTTAAGTGTCTACATTTTTCCCCTCTTTGAAGTGAGGTACCTATTAATTTGGTTCAAAGACTAACACTTTTTTCATATCAACGTTGCTACTTAGATAAACAAATTTAAAAATTCATGATTTTTTAGATGCCCCACTATGCCCCAACAAAAATAATTATACTAGTATATTGCCCCATCAAGAGTTTGAGTGAAAATTCTGATTTTTAGGTCGAGATCATGACAAAAAGTATAATATAGGTTCAACTATGAGAAAGACACAAAAAATAGGCTCCAAGACACTAAAAAAACACCTCAAAATAGGTTGCTAGGCTTAAAAATGGATACAAAAGATCAAAAATCCATATTCCAACCCTTCAATTAGGTCCAAAACCCTACTTTTCAAGCATAAATATGGGTTTGGGGGTCATTTCCCACTCATTTGCACATTTTGAATTGAAGATTTGGAGAGATTTTGCATTGAGAACCTGGTACTATGGCTAACCATGAGCTCCCCCTACACCTTGTAGACTAAGTCCATGAGTTCCAACATCCAAACAACGTAGGACCACTGGTACGTACCCTAAAAGCTTTTTCCTCACATGTGTTTTTGCATTATTTTTTACGTTAAACTAGGTCAAACAAGTGCACTACGATTTCAGTGGTGCAGTTGTTACAATCAGTGGTGCACTTCTACACTAAGTGACACACTTACAAAAGTGTGACACACCTTCTGGAGAAGTGACACACTTGCTTAACAATGCATTAGTTAAAAACCCTAGCACACTTGTAGGATAGCAACACACTTGAAAAAATTTTGTATCCCATCATGCGTATGTAAATGCTAGCACACTTATTTTAGGATCACACATTTGAAATTTTGACCAATGTGACACACTTGTTTTCAATGATGCACTTGCAATATAGCTGCACACTTGTGAAAAGTGTTGCACACATGATAGTTTGATATGGTCACACACTTGTAAAAGGTGGTGCATTTTCTTTTTTAGGACTTCAAACTTGGAAATTTTTATGTTTTTAGCAATTTTGACACTATGTGCTTTTTTCATGTAGGAGACTGTACATCCACTTTAGTCCTAGGAGCATAGACCTAGCATTTTGAGATGGGTAGCACAGTTTGATGATGACCAAAACTTCTTTCTAGGAGCTCTCAGTTTTGGATTCAGAGCACATATGCTGGAGATTCACACCCATCTAATGATGATGACAAAGTTGGTCGAGTGTTTGCACCTAGAGACTTCCTCATTCCACCTTCCAACAAGGGAGACTACTATTACACAGGAGGATTTTTGGCACATCCTTCTAGTACCAATCCTTGGTGCTAGAGTTATTCATGATATTGATCTCAGCTTTGAATCCCTATTAAGAGTATTGGATGTAGATTCCTTATGTGTATAGAGTTATTAGATCTACCTATGACCACATTGAGGACATGTGCCTGATTTGGTCCTTATCATTATTGGATTGATCATGGTTGTTCTCTTTTTGGATAGGAAAAATCATGGTTTTAGTGTTGGTTGGGGCTTAGTCTTGGAGGGCATGGTTGAGGACATGACAGTTTATTCCTAGGGACAAGCAATCCTTGCATCTCTATACCTAGACATGCACTAGGTGGTGTATCTATGAGGATGCAACTTGTTGGTTAGAGTCACTTTACTATATATATGGGTGTGGAAGCATATTATCATGCTTACACGAGTACAAAAATAACAATAAACTACTAAAAAACTAATAAAAATTGCTTATAAATGACTACAATTGGTCATGTGACCACTAGTAGTTTATTGCTAGTCATATATAGCATGACCAGATTGATGACTAAACCATTTTTAGTCATTTATTGGTTGTTTTGATTGATCGATTTAGTAGTATATTTAGTCATTGATTTAGTCATCCATTGTTGTGATCTGGTCACTTATTTAGTCACTTTTTTCCACTGTTATATTTAGTCATTGATTTAGTCATTGATTGTCAAGTAATCTAGTTACTTATTTAGTCATTTTTATTCACTGATATATTTAACTAGTCACTTATTTAGTTATTGATTTAGTCATTGATTACTCTAATCCGGTCACTTATTTAGTCATTTTTATTCACTAATTTCACTGGTTATATATCTAGTCATATTTATTCATTGTTCACTGATTTTTGTCAATTGGTAGTATATTTAGGCAATTTAATTATTAATTGATGTCAATTAGTAGTATATTTAGTCATTTTAATTGACTAATATTTGAGGATTTAAGCATAAAACACAGAAATACACATCAATCATCAGTTGCACATAATAAGACAACCATTGAGAAGGAAAAATTGGTGAACTTTATTAATAAAAGAAAGGTGTTCTAGTTATAGCTTACAAATAGAGTATTACAATTGTTATTTTTAGTCACAAGACTGAAAATATGAGTTACAATATTACAAAGAAATAACTACAAGAAAGAAATTTCTCCAAAAGATTTCTGCAATGATGGAAACGTATGCTTGAAGCCCTTCAATGTGAGCACATGCCCCTTTCATCTCTTAAACCTTCTACAACATGGGAAATCTCCTTGGAGCAAGCTTTAACATGTAGAATCCAAGGAGAGTGTTCATCATGTCCCATATATGATGCTCTCTCCTTCAACGCAGTCAACAATAACCCAACTAGAATTTTTCCTCCTTTATATGGAGCATGCCATCTGATATGAACAACAGGATGTTGCATTTTCTACCATGAATGAAGTTTTACCTCAATACAACCAAAAAAATTAATTATTAGTCTCAATTCAAAAAGAATAAAATTGCATTTTATATTGCAAGTTTACAAAACAAAGTCTAAACATAGCAGAAAGATAAATCATTTAAAAACTGTAGCCTTGTCAACAAATTCCTTAAATAGAGTGTTCAACGTAAGCTTGAAATATGCATATTGAACCCTTGATTTTAGAACCTTGTTCAAAATTTAAGAAAGGTGATACCCTCATATTATAGAATGAATTTGACATATTATAGAATGAAGGCTATCAACACTAACTAGACTGGAACAACATTATCAATAGAAATTTCCTAGAAACAAAAATGTCAACCCTGGTTCATGCATTGTCTCAATAAAGACCTGCACCATTAAAGAATCCATTTATACATAAATTCCAAATTAATTTGATGAGAAAGGATCTTTGATATCCAACTCGGAAGCCTTAACATCCAAAAATTACTAACTTGATGTTTCACAACAAGTTTCCCAACTATGACATCATCTTTACTTAAGAAACCAAATATTGATCCACTGCCATACTGAATCTCATCGAATTCTCCTTCACAAACAAAAAATGATATATATTTATTTTTTACCAACTTCCTTAATATCCCCATGTAAGTAAATCAAACTAAGTGAGGTGGAGGGTTTGAAGTAGAGTACCATCTTCTTGGTATGTGCTTGAATTTGATGACTTTTATCTTGAATGAAAATAGCAAGCTAGCTACACTATAAAATCATCGTTAATCATTATTACAAAAATAACCATAAAATCCTCTTTAATTAAAATAATCCTTCTATATATTTCAGTTAATTTCTGAGAGAGCTAATTTCACTATCCAAACAACCATCAATCTATTTACTGTATATAATTTCCTAGAATTCAAAATTTGAATGTAATGAAACTAACCATAATTACAAAAGATTTGACACCAAAATGTAATACAAAATGAATTGTTTGACAGAATGCCTCCAAGAGATTTCATCCTCATGGAATGAAATGATATGATTGTAGAATGTGCACAAAATGGATTTTGAAAGGAAGCTCTCAAAATATTTTAATTAATGAAGCACTCTATAACACCGACATTGTAAGCTTTGCTTGTGTTCTAAATGCATGCAGTCATGCAGGTTTAGTGGATGAGGGTTGCACATACTTCACACATCAGTAACCTATATTGTATTACATATATAGCTTATAATTAGGTTTGCATGGTTGACCTTCATGCCCATGTTGGCTATCTTGAGGACACCCTAAACATTATTACTGAGATTCCAATTAAACCTTTGGTTTATGTGGATCAAGTATGAATATAGGATGAGTATTCTAGAAACACTATTTTTTTAGTTGGATCCTAAAAATGTTGAAACTTATGTTCTTCTCTAAAAAATCTATGCAGAAGCGGGTAGGTGTGGTGAGGTTCAAATATTAAGGAGATTGATGAAAGATAGATGAATTAAACAGATTCCTGCATGTAGTTGGTGTTAGCTCTCAAATCTAGACCCTTGCTTGCATAACTTAGCAATTTGGAGTAACATGGGAACACTCCTAGGCTTTGGGTCACCTAAACTTGGAGTGGACCTCCAAATAAGGCTATCTCCTAAATGGTGATCACTTAATACTATCCTACTATTTTTCCAAGGGAAAGGGTAAGAAAGAGTATAAGAAATGAAGGCTATACTATGGGTGATTCACTAAAATGATCCCAAGCATAATACTGCAACTTTTACACAAAAGAATGATAAAAAAACTTAAACAGTTTCTTACACAACTCAAAACTTCATATGTCTTTACATCAATGCTTCATAACTAGGCTAAAATACTCAAGACAACATCTAGCAGGAAGTAAAAAATAACTTCACAACTTAGAATCTCTCCTAAACTAGCTCAACACATGTTATGATAAGGAATAGTCCATATTAACTGCATAAAGCAAAAGAAAATAGGACAAAATCAAAGGGAAAATAGTTCCACCATAAGATTTCATCAACCATTTTAAATACTTTCACAATAAAATAGAAAATTAGAAGGTAAAATAGATTAACTTATTGATCATAAGGTGTTACAACTATTGTACATGCTTGTAAATGAGTCACAATGTTGTCTTTGTTGCAAGTATAAATGAGTATGGTGGTGTTTTCATGAATGTTGTCATTGATGTCAACATTGTATAGGTTGTTGTAGAGAAAGCAATCAAGTGGTTACATGTTGTGCATGTATAGTTGACATAGTGTTGAGATGTTGTGAGTACATAGAGCCATATTTATGGTGTTGCGGGTGTGCTGATATGATGAGTTACCAAGTGCTTTTGAGAAAATTAATAAATAGGGAAGTCAGAATTGTGTGTGTTCAAAATGTGCTCTAGTATGTGCTCCACAATTCTTTTGTGTTGATCCTATGCTTGTGCAGATTTGAAGTTTTGTTTAAGGGAATCCTTGGGTGATACTTCCTAGATTATAGCTTCTGGTTTGGTGAAGAGTGGAAGTTGTGTTCACCGGTATGTGAACTGGTCTGGTAGAGTTGTTTGTCTAAGGACTAGGAGAAATGTATCTTCTCTGTAGTTCTCTCCTGGCTTTTTTCTGGTCTTGAGGATATGGAGGAATCCTTGTAATGATGTTATATGTGTTCTATCAAAGGTGTTTGTGGTTGGTACTCTAGAAGACTAGTTTCAAAGTTATTGTGTGTGTTTGTACAGTCCATATGGATTGATGGAAAGTGTCCTATGTATGAAGGTTGTTGCATTAGCTGCAGATGAATTTGAAGGCATCTTAGATATGTTCCAGTGCATGGTGAAGTGTGTTGTGTGGTCCACATGTTATCTTCTTGTTGCAAAAGTGTGTACTTCAAAGATCATTGTTGTTTTCATTAGGTTTGGCCGACTTGGTATTTACACTTCATGCGAAGGATAAGTATCAATTAAAGAAGAGTGTTATTGATTAGAGATGTTTTTTTGGGTCTTGTTTAAGTGTTGGTTTGGTTTAATCTCATTCTCTTCCACCATGAGAATGTTGTGTTGCCGACCTAATTTGAATTTGTATAATGAAGAGTGTATCTCCAACCTTGGAGAAAGTTTCTAAGGATGAATATGGTATAAATATAAGACAAGATGTTAAGGATTGTACACCACAAGTGTGAGAAGCAAGAGTGTGCAAAAGTGAATTGAGGCAAAAAAACTTTAATGTGTTAGACTCTTGAAAGCAGTGAGTTGATGGTGTCTACAATTCTCTGATCAAGGTTGTGTATGTGTAGAATTTGTTGTGGTGGATCTTTTGTTGCATTGAGAAAGTGATCTCTGTGTAACATTATTCTTTCTATCTTTCTATATCTGTAGGCAGTGAGCCTCCTTGTTGGACAACGAGTCCTATCTAGACAGTGAGTCCTATTTTGGGGAGTGAGCCCTTTGGAAGTGAGCCTCTTGTAATTGATTTTTCAATTACTCTTATATTGTGAGTTAATACTCACTGTGGTTTTTCCCTTATTAGGTTTTCCATGCAAATCTAGTGTTTCTTCTATTGATATTGCTTTTTTTTATCTACACTTCATGCTCATACTTAATAATAGATTAAAGCAGAAGTGGAATTAATAATTGTTTGATTTTTGTGGATGTGATTGGTGACAACTGACTCATCCCCCATCTTAGTTGTCTTGTGCATTTCAACAATTGGTATCAAAGCTTTGGTTCCTCAGAGAAGATCTTAACCACTTGAGGTAGATCTGATGGTGCACAAATTAACAATCCCTCTATTTGATGGATCTGAATATAGTTTTTGGAAATTCTATATGAGAGGTTACTTGATCTCTCTTGGTTACAAGACTTGGAAAGTTGTTGAGACAAAATATGTTGAACCAACAAGTGGTCCTTCTTCTATAGATGAGATTTCTGCCTATGAAGAAAATGAAAAGCAAGGTATGCAATCTATAGTGCTTTATCTAAGATTGAGCTAACAAAATTTATTTTCTTGGGCACTTCTTCTGTAGTTTGGGAAAATTTGAATGATATCTATGAAGGAAATGAGAGAGTCAAGTTATCAAATAAGTTAATAGCTAAGCGCAAATTTGAGAACTTGAAAATGGAAGAAGGTGAAGACATTGCAAGATATTTTTAGAGGGTTGATATTGCAGTGAATGAAGTCAAAAATCAAGGTGGTACTTTGACAGATGAAGATGTAATGGAGAATATTTTGATGACTCTTCCAGAGAGCTATAGTGATAAAGTCTTAGCTATTGAGTAAGTTTATGATACTAAGAAATTCACTAAATAACAACTATGTGGCACCTTGACTACATTTGAAATGAGGAAATTTGGAAAAGAAAAGGAGATAATAGAAACAACCTTCAAAGCTACTAAAACAAAAGATGATCTGGATGGTGATAGTTCAGTGGAGTTGGAAGAAAATTTTACAAGGAAGTTGAAGAAAGGTACTATAAAGTACAAAGGTATGCTACCTTTTAAATGTTTCAATTTTGGAAATATTGGTCACTATGCTTCAAGATGTCCAAATAGAGCCATACATAAGAAGAGAAGATACAATAAAGATAAAAAGGATAAAAAGTTCAAGAAATTGTATTATTTTAGAGAAGATGCTGGAATCTCTGATGATGAATCTAATTTTGAGGGTGATAATGATGAATGCTTGTTTCTAGCCTTAGCGAATAAATATGTGTCTACTAACCATGGAAGATGTGCAAGGGAAAGTGGTCTAGAAAACAAGAAGGAAGAGATGGAAGGTACTCTCATTACTTCCTTTCATGCTAGAAAAGATGAAGACTATTGGGTAATTGACAGTGGTTGCTCAAATCACATGACCGGAGACAAAAGTAAGTTTGTTAAACTTGAAAAGTATGATGGTGGATTAGTCATGTTTGGAGATGATTTTGGTGCAAAGACTGTTGGAAAGGAGACAATTAGTTTTGATGGAAAACACAGTACTGATGATGTCTATTATGTTAAGGGCTTAAGGAATAATCTCCTGAATGTTGGACAAATGTGTAGAAAAGGATTTAATCTTGTGTTTCAAGATAACACCTGTGAGATCAAAAAAGGGTTTGGAGTTGTGGTAGCTGCAGGAAGAAGAACATATGGAAACATTTATCAGCTTAAGGGTGTTGATGGTCAGTGTTTTGTGTCTCAAGTTAATGAAATTTGGCTATGGCACTAGAGTATGGGACATGTAAACTTTGATAATCTGATTAGGATTAGTTCAAGAGAAGTTGTCAAGGATTTTCCTAAAATCACAAAGCCTACCAAAACTATTTGCAGAAGTTGTCAGTTGGGAAAACAAACAAGATGTAGTTTTAAAGGAAAAGAACAATCATCTACCAGAATGTTGGAATGGATTCATATAGACCTTTGTGATCCCACAAGAACAAGAAGTCTTAATGGTGGTAGGTATTTTATGCTTCTAATTGATGATTATTCTATAATGACATGGGTTACTTTTCTTAGGGAGAAACCTCAAACTCTAGATAGATTGAAAGTGTTCAAGGTTATGGTAGAGAATTAAGTGAACCTAAAAATCAAATGTTTAAGGTATAACAGAGGTGGAGAATTCACCTCTAGTGAGTTTAATACATTTTGTGAAGATCATGGTATAAAGAGGCATTTTTCTGCTCCTAGAACTCCTCAGCAAAATGGAGTTGTTGAGAGGAAGAACCAGACTATTCAAGAGGCTACAAGGACTATGATTAAAGAGACAAATGTACCTAATGTATACTGGAGAGAAGCACTTCACACTACTATTTATATTCTTAACTCAGTTTAGATCAAAGGTAACAACACAAAGACCCCTTATGAATTGTGGACTGGAAAAATTCCTACTGTTAAGTACTTTAAGGTGTTTAGAAGAAAATGTTACATTAAAAGAGATAATGAGAACCTTGGAAAGTTTTATGCTAGATGTTATAAAGGTATTTTTCTTGGATATTCAACCAATATAAAATCCTATAGATGCTTCAATAAAATATTTAGAAAGATTGTTGAAAGTACAAATGTAAAAGTTGATGAAGATATGCACATATTAGTTGAAATAAGTGAAGTTGAACCAGATGAACCTATCTGCAGACAAATACAAGAAGAGAATAAGGAAGAAGAAGAAAATATTGAAGAAGAAGAAGAAGCTCTAGAACCTGCTCCTAAGACTCCAAAATATGTAAAGAAAAACCATCTTGAAGAATAGATAATTAGAGACAAAAGTGAAGGTGTAAAGACAAGAAGAAAAGTGGTAGTGGCTGAGGTAAATTTTTGTTTACTTTCCAAGATAGAACCTAAAACAGTGTGTGAAGCATGCAAAGATGAAAATTGGGTTAGAGCAATGAAAGAGGAATTGTAATGGATAGAGAAAAATTAGACACGGGAATTGGTTTCTAGACCTATAAACAAGAATGTAATTAGTACAAAATGGGTGTTCAGAAATAAGCTGAATGAAAATGGTGAAGTAGTAAGAAATAATGCAAGGCTTGTGTGCAAAGGTTATTCATAGGTTGAAGGGATAGAATTTGAAGAGACATTTTCCTCGATGGAAAGAATGGAGGCTATTTAGATGTTTTTGGCATTTTCTACTCACAAAGACTTCAATGTATACCAAATGGATGTCAAGTCTACATTCTTGGAGAATTGGAAGAAGAGGTGTACATGAAACAACCAGAGGGATTTAAATTATCAGATCAACTGGATATGGTCTATAAGTTGAAAAAGGTATTGTATGGACTTAAACAGGCTCCCAGAGCATGGTATGCAAGGTTGGATATATTTGACACAATAGAGGTTCAACAAAGGCTCCACAGATAGTAATATTTATTTCAACGTGGAAGGAAACAAAATATTGATAGTGGTTGTGTATGTTTATGATATTATTTTTAGAGGAAATGAGGGTATGTGCAAGATATTTGTAGAGGAGATGCAAAAAGAGTTTGAAATGTCTATGATTGGTGAGTTGAATTTCTCTCTTGGACTTCAAGTGAATCAAACTGATAAGGGAATATTCATTTCACAATCAAAGTATGATAAATAATTCCTAAAGAAGTTTGGAATGGATGACTCCAAACCAGTCTGTACCCCTATGGTGACTGGATGCAAACTGAGTAAGGATGATGAATCACCTAAAGTTGATCATAGCATGTATAGATATGTGATTAGTGGACTATTATATCTTACTGCTACTAGACCAGATATCATGCATGTAGTATGTTTGGTTGCCAAATTTCAAGTAGAACCTAAAGAAACACATGTTACATCTATGAAAAAGGTATTCAAATATCTAAGAGGCACTCTGTATTATGGCTTGTGGTATCCTAAGGATACTAATCTCACTTTGAGTGCTTACATTGATGCAAATTGGGCTCGTTGTGTGGATGACTATAAGAGTACAAGTGGTGGTGCATTCTTTCTTGGATGCAAGTTGGTTTCATGGCTAAGCAAGAAATATGATTCAATTTCCCTATCCATGATAGAGGTTGAGTACATAGCAACAACATCTTGTTGCACATAGGTATTATAGATAAAGAAAACATTGAAGGATATAGGAGTGATGTGTGATGAGCCTATCCCTATCTTTTGTGATAATACAAGTGCAATAAATATTTTAAAGAATCTAGTGGTGCATTAAGGGACAAAGCATATATCTATTAGATATCATTTCTTAAGAGAGAAAGTATTGGAGAATGAAGTCAGGTTGGAATATGTGTCTACAAAGGATCAAATTGTAGATATATTTACTAAGGCTCTTCTGAAGGATACTTTTGAGTATCTCAATGAGAAATTGGGGGTTACTACCCCTCCTTCTTTGAACTAGGTGCACATGGAGGTGAATCAGTCTAGTGGATCTACAAATACACCATTTGTTTGGAATGATGATTGGGTTCTACTCCTCAGGTGGAGTAGGAAGTATCATTGTTGTAGTATGAGATGTGTGGGTGCACTCCTAAGGGGGAATGTTAATTTTTTTTTTTCTTTTCCATTGATGTCAAAGGGGGAGAGAGAGTTGTGTGTTTTCATTAATGATAAAGGGGGAGATTGTTGCAAGTATGAATGAGTATGGTGGTGGTGTCATGAATGTTGTCATTGATGTCAACACTGTATAGGTTACTACAGAGAAATGATCAAGTGGTTGCATGTTGAGAATGTATAGTTGAGATACTGTTGAGATGTTGTGAGTACATGGAGCTATCTTTATGGTGTTGCAGGTGTGATGATATGATGAGTTACCAAGTGCTTTTGAGAAAATTAATAAATATTGAAGTCAAAATTGTGTGTTTAGAATATGCTCCGGTATGTGCTCCAAATTTATTCTATGTTGATCCTATGCTTGTGCATATCTGAAGTGTTGTTTAAGGTCATCCTTGGGTGATATTTATTGGATTATAGCTTCTGGTTTGGTGAAGAGTGGAAGTTGTGTTCACCGGTGTGTGAACTAGTCGAGCAGAGTTGTTTGTCTGTGGAATGGGAGAAATGTATCTGCTTTGTAGTCCTTAGCTGGTTTGTTTATGGTCTTTTGGATCTGGAGGAAGGCTTGTAATGATGTTATCTATGTTTTGTCAAAGGTTTTTGTAGTTTAGTACTCTAAAAGACTAGTTTCAAAGTTATTGTGTGTTTGTACAGTCTAAATGGACTGATGGAAAGTGTCATATGTATGAAGGTTGTTACATTAGATTTGGATGAATCTGAAGGAATTTGAGATGTGTTCTAGTGTATGGTGAAGCATGTTGTGTGGTCCACATGTTATCTTCTTATTGTGGAAACATGTACTTCAAAGATCATTGGTGTTTTCATTAGGTTTGGCTGATCGACCTGGTGTTTACACGTCATGCGAAGGATAAGTATTAATTAAAGAAGCATATTATTGATTTGAGATGATGTTTCAGGTCTTGGTTAAGTGTTGGTTTGGTCCACTTTGATTCTCTTCCACCACAAGAATGTTGAATTGCTGACGTAATTTGAAATTGTAAAATCAAGAGTGTGTAGTCGACCTTGGAGAAAGTTTCTAAGGATGAAGATGGTATAAATATAAGACAATATGTTAAGGATTTTACACCACAAGTGTGAGAAGCAAGAGTGTGTGAAAGTGAATTGAGACAACAAAAATTTAATGTGTTAGACTCCTAAAAGCAGTGAATTGATGGTGTCTGCAATTCTCTGATCAAGTCTACAGATGTGTAGAAGTTGTTGTGGTGGATCTTCTATTGCATTGAGAAAGTGCTCTCTGTGTAACATTATTCTTTCTATCTTTTTGTATCTGTAGGTAGTGACCCTACCTATTGGAAAATGAGTCCTATCAGGATAGTGAGTCCTATTTTGGGTTGTGAGCCCTTTGGCTGTGAGCCTCTTGTAATCAGTTTTGCAATTACTCTTATATTGTGAGTTAATACTCACCGTGGTTATTCCCTTATTGAGTTTTTCACATAAATCTAGTGTTTCTTGTATTGATATTTCTTTCTGTTATCTGCACTTCATGCTCATACTTAATAATAGATTAAAGTGGAAGTGGAATTAATAATTGTTTGAGTTTTGTGGATGTGATTGGTGACAACTGATTCACCCCCCCCCCCCCTCTTAGTTGTCTTATGCATTTCAATAGTCTTTTTCCTAAAAGAGCTCCAAAATAAGCTACAATCCATGTTGCAAGAAGAAAGAACTAACAACAAAAAAATCTATTTGAAGTTAATTATTCCTTTTTCAAAAACAAACCCCACACATATCTTTCTAGAAGCCTTTGTTTGTATGCCACAAAAAATCCAAAATAAAAGCACGCAAAACCTCTCCAAAAGGTCTCCCAAGTGAGAAAAAGTCAAGCCATGACCTTACCCACAACAAAATCATGAGAAATGGCCTCCAAGATTCCCTCATTCCCTCCAAAAGCTAGTCAAAGGAAACCTCCATGCTTTCCACATGTTTTTCAATCACCCTCCAAATTCCTCACATGCTTGGAACAAGTCATCATTATTCAACCTTGTCTTCAAACTACTTTGACTCATACATTTGGTGTGTCTAAAAAGGAATAAAGACTCAATTATATCTCTTTAGTAAATTTTACCTTGCATATACAAAAAATTAATAGAGTGATTTATAACATCACTTTAATAATATTTTTACATTTCAATTTTCCAATTTGCAAGGATGAAGGAGACATTTGACTAGGGTTTGAAAATTCATACTTTGCAAATTAAACATGAGTTACATAATACACCCTAATGCTAGGAATATGTGTATTTGGTGAATTTATTAGTTCATTTTCAAACATTTTTTAAAAGATAGGAAAAAAAATGCCTAAGTGTGGAGGCATAAACTTAGGGTAAGAAACCCTAACAACAAAACAATGCAAAAAGTGTCAAAAGAATTTCATTTTTAACCATCGAGCTTTCTAGAAGCTTACTCCTACCTCTGACATAGGGTTTTCACTAGAGGATTCATGGAGGTTTCCTAAAAAAAATTTAGTAGATTCTATGCAAAGATAACAAGGTCGAACCTGGGTAAGATCTCTGCTTGCATACATTTTGCATTTATTTCCAAAATATAAAGAAAACTCTTGTTCCCGAGCTCTTTTATACCAAAATAATGAATATACTTTGGTCTCTCTGTGCATTCCTCCTCATGGCTAGAATTCACCATCAAAACTTTCTATTTCCTGTGAAGAGAAAATTCATGTTTCTCTATATGCAAATGAAACTCATTGTTTTCTATATATTACTTTTTACTTGTAAATACAAAGTATCTTTGCTCTAATTTTTCTATGTGTGATCGACATTCTAATTTTTTTTGTATTTACTCTTTGTTTCTAAAAGGAAAATGTTTAAATTACATTACTCTATGTTCCTTCCTTCATGCCTCCTTAGTGAGAGGCCGAGCTTTTATTTTTTTGTTGATCTCCTTTTCATTGTAGGTTGAGGGCTCCTCATTTATTTTGCAAACCTAAGAGTTTGATGGTGTAACCTAAGAAACTGAGTCACTTTATGTGCACTTATAGGCATTTGAATTTTCATGAAATGTTGATAGGTTGTGGCCTCTCCATGTCTTACTCTAAATTCATTCCCAGTCCTTTCATTTGCTTAATGTCACTGCTAGTGATAATAAAGGGAGTGACCTCTAAATCAAGACATTGAACATCTTACTTATCCTCTTCCATCATTTTACATGGGAATTTTGATGCTTATTGAAGTCACAATCCCTTTATCATTTGAATCTTTATTTTCTTTGCTATCTCTAATTTTGACTTCAAGTTTGTTGTCTCTAAAATTTACACATGGTATGATTGTCATATGCACATTTATCATTTTTTTTCCACAAATTCATCTTTTGGCTATCATAGACTATCACCTCTATACTATTATTTGGTGTTTTGGAAAGGAAATTCTACTCATGTATCAGAATGCTCCACTCATTACTATCCTTCATTACCACTGTTAGATTCCTATAGCATTGTCTTAGACCTTCCAGATGAATGTATATTATTACCATTTATCCCCTTCCTATTCACTTGTTAGGACTTAATAAGGGCTATCCAAAGAGAACAAATGTGACAGTGGAAACAACCATTTATATTATTCATCTCATTGTCTATTGCTATCTACTGTCCATTTTCATGGCTATAGTTGTGATGTCACCATGGGACTAGGAACTCCAAGAATTCCCTATCCTCAAGGTATTAGCCTCTTACCCGATTGTCACTACTACCAACATCTTACCTTGTACACTATGATCTCACGATATTTTGAGCTTCTTTCATCCTTGAGGTTCTCTCAAAACCCCCTTGATCATATAGGTAGTATCTCTTTGCAATGCTTGTTTCTTTGAATTTTGTGACTGTGTATGTATATTACCGCATTTCCACATATGAAGCTTGATTATTCATTTGATACATGATGATCTCTCTATCATAAATATTAGTCATAAAAAATTCATGAGGACTCACAACTTTAAAATTGTATGTGAACCCATAGTTGTAAATACTATTGAAGAAGAGTCACAATACAATCATATGCTTGTCAAATATTTTCTACAATCATTCCTCCTTAAACTGTCACAAGCTAGCATTTCTATTCAAGTTTAGAAAATTACACTTTTGGTGCTTTTCCATGGCTAGCTTCCAACTTGAAACAATTTCCTCTCTTCATAATATTAACATCATTTAATACTATTCTCTTTTGATTGGATTACCCAGTGTATTAAGATCTTGACTATCCTTTTCTCTCATAGGTTTTCATTCATTCTCAATGCATTATCCTCCACATTTGTAGATGAATACTGAGTCTTGTCAAATGCATTATTGCTCTCTATCAGTGGCATTATGAATGTTCCTTCAAAACTTGCTCCTTGATTATAAGGAATACCAATATGTTGTTTCATTGTAAATGATGATTGGAATGACTTCTCATCTCTCTCGATTAGTGAAAGCATTGTATTTTTCATTGCATTTCTCTTCTTCTCCATGACTGACCCTTTGATCAACATGATGGAAGCCTACTATTCTGTTCATTGTGAAATGATGAAGAGTAATCTTTCCTTATAATTCACACAATTTTGTGTTGCATCTTTTGAATCTGATAATGAAAGTTGATGAAGCGATATGATTCCATATTGATTTAAAGCATCAAGAATAGGTTTATCATCAACTTGATCAAGTTGCTCAATTTTTCTTATATTCCTACCCTTGCTAAAATGAAAGAGGGTAGCATGTTGGGCTCAACCCTCATGGGAGCCACATTTTACTCCACATGCTATAACCAGATGAAACAAAATTACAACAAATATTTTACCTATACCTGCACAATGAGAAAACATGTTAGATAAAATAGAGCATATGATAGATGTGTTTGATAACTCTATTATTTTCCTAGATATCTATGGTATACAAGCTATTTTAATGCACATGAAGATCAGACTATATGTTTATGGATGTTCGCATATGTACTGATTGGTGATCCTTCATTTTGCTAACCAACTCTCTCTTACACATGCAGGAAATCTTGGAGTAGTAGGGGGAAAGCAACAACTAGAATCTAGATAAGCAGGAGGGTTGAAGTTGATGCAAAGGAAACTCAACTGGGATTTGTCATTCAGGCAATGATAGGCCCCCCTTCTTTACATATGCATTTTTTCTTTCTTGTATCTATAAATATATAGTTTTTTCCTTATTTTCATTAAAATAGTTAGTCCCTCAGCTTGTGAGGGACACTATACACTTATGATTATCAATAAAGACTACCTTTGCAATAAATGTTGACTCTCTTCTCTATTGTATGCAATTTCATAATCTAATAATGTAGTCTTTTGATAATTTATTTTATGCACATGGATGTAACATAGTAGACTTAAATGTAAACATTTTATCATTTGAATGCAAACATGACCATAACTCTACTTGATTTAGCTAGAAGAAAAATTAGGTAACATTTTTGGTGACATCTGCTATATATTTTCCTACTAAACATCTTGACTAGTTTCCTGAGCTTATCCATTGGGCATAGTGTCACTTAGAAAACTAACAAGACTTGAAAAGAGTCTTGTACATTGTTGCAACTCATCAGAACAATGTATGACACCTTAAAAACTTATTCTAAACACACCAAAACTTCAGGAAAAATCTACTTAACTGTGCTTGACAACACTTAGGGAAATGAAACTACAACTAAACACAAAACTACCCTATACTAACAGCAAGACAAAACCACTTAAACGAAACTATTTACAAGATGACCAAAGTAGCTTCCCCTCCTTTTTTAGTAACATGCAATGTTTCAAATGGTTATAGACAACCAAGAGAATATGAAGGACAAATACAAACCCAATAAAAAGTTGCAAAACCTCTTGAAGAATATAGGTAAACTTACTTCTCCTTGTTGTGCATGCACACTCCTATTTTGAAATGGAAAAGTGAGCTGCGTCCATTCATCTCTTGCTACAACTTCATGTTTAGATTCATCTTCTAATGGAATTACTTTATTGGCTTCAATTATGGATAGGTTTCTAATAGGACATCCCCTTGAGATGACAAATTTAGAATACTTCATGTTGGCTTCACTTTTATCAGTTACTTTTTTAACATCATTTTTCTAGTTGAGAAGAGTTATTTCATGTGAATCAAATGGAATCATGACTACTCTATCTATTTGGTTATGTTGCTCACACTTTTCAGACTTAGACAGTGATGGCTTGGCATCAAGCTTTGAGAAAAATTCTTCTACTATGCTTGAGAACATATCTTCATCTAGCTCATAATTAGTTATCTCATGCATAACATATTCTTCTTCAACTTTTTGACAATTATCAAGACTCATACCTCTGAAAGCAATGCCTTGCTTCATACTTCATTCTATTTGACCAATATTCTCATGCATACCAACCTCCTTACCTTTTGAGACAAGGTTATCCCCATTTTATTCTTGATGGACCAACACCCTGTCAAAGTGAACCTCATCCTCTTGTTGTCCAAAACTTGATAATGATGTTAGTACAAGCATGGTGTCCTCATCATCATCAACATAAAATGAAAGTTCATTAAATATATTTTTTGTTATCTCATCACTCTACTCAAAATTAGGAACTGATGTTAGTATGCATGTGTTATCCTCATTCTTATCCACAAAGGTAGTAAAATCTTCAAGCACAACAGTTGGGAACCTCTTTACACAATCCAATTTTGAGAAAAAAATTTCCAACTTGTTCCAAAATGAAACTTCATCACATTCTTCTTGGGTTTTTTGAATAGGACTGATTTTAGGCTTAATGCTACTCTCTTCAAGCCTTGATAACACATTCAAGTCATCCTCTTTGTGGAGAAAGAACTCTAATTTAGGGACTTGTTCAACTTGATGGGAAATTTTGTGCACATCAATATCTACATCTCCCTGAATTTTGTTGCCTATGCTTTCTTCTTCATGAGTTAGGATTTCAAACTCACTTTCTTCATTATACACCAACAACTCACCAAGATCTCCAACATCTTCTTGTTTCTTTGAATCTTCATCCTTGCCAACAAAACAAGATAACTCATTAGATGAGAAGATCAACTCTTCCTTGTGGTCCCCATCCACTTTCCTTTCACCTTGTTGTGTTTTCCTTGATGCTTGGGATTGTTAACACATGCTCTTCCAACTTAGAAATTTCATCATAGCTATCCATGTTAGATACAACTAGAAAGGGAATTTGAAAGGGCTGCAAATGGGAGATAAAGGGGCTGATTTTACACATGTCTAGAATCTAGTAATGAAGAAGGAGCTCTAAAAATTGGGATGTTGAATCTAGTAGGCTTAAGAGGTTCACCTTGTTTGAAGCTTGGAGTATTGAACTTGGCAGCTTGTTCTTCAAAGAATGGGTTTGGAAAAGTGAAAGATGATTGAGTTTCTAACCTTTGATCTTGCAAAAGCATTGTCTATTCAAGCTTCAATTGCTCTTCTTTAGCAACCACCTCCCTTACAAGATCCTCCTCATGTTTCCTTTTCTATGCTAGAAATTGTTTCTCATGAAGATAAGCTTGATAAGCCCATTCATCCCATTGCATGTGATACTCTTTCTCCCTATTGATTTTGTCAAACTATTCTTGGAAGTACAAAAATATATCCTCTATGCTCATTTTATCAAAATTTTGAGTCTCATTAGAAAAGAAACTTTGTTGGTTGGAAATAAAACAACCTTCTTGGGGTTGTTGATGAGCATAGGCATGTTGTTGCAAAGCTTGAGTAGGGGTGGGTGGATGTTGAGAAAATTGATCTTGCTAGTAATATTTTGTAATAGGGTCATTTTTCAATGAAAGCAACAGTATGGCTACTTTGATATGGCTGATAAGAAGGTGTGTAGACAACACCCTCATGAAATGAGGAATGATAAGTAATTTTTTTATCAAATGAAAACATGCAGAAGCATCTTAACAAGCTAGGAATTTACGAAAATCTCTGCTAAAGCAAGAAAAATCAAGACTATTTTTCTTTTTTTGCAAAAGTAAAACATTTTAGCACTTGTCTACCTGAAACCAGTAGATAGTCTTCCAGAGTCACTAGGTGTGTTGAAAAATTTCCTCCAAACATAGAAATGACTAATGTACACACCAAAAAATAGTAATGTGTGGAATGTTTTTGAACTAAAGTAGTTCAAATGGTCCCACCGGGCGTGCCAAAAACTGTTAGCTCTCAAATATGCACCCTTGCTAAGTTGTAGAACTTAGCAATTTGGAGTAACATGGGAACATTCCTAGGCCCTGGGTCACCTAAACTTGGAGTGGACCTCCAGATAAGGTTCACTCCTAAATGGTGATCACCTAATACTATCCTACTATTTTTCCAAGGGAAAGGGTAAGAAAGAGTACATGAAATGAAACATATACTATGGGTGATTCACCAAAATGATCCCAAGCATAATATTGTTTCTTTTACACACAAGAATGATCAACAAATTAAATAGTGGCTTCCACAACTCAAAACTTCATATGTCTTTGCATCAGTGCTTCATAACTAGGCTAATTATGTTAAGGACAACATCAAGAAGGAAGTAAAAAATAGCTTCACAACTTAGACTCTCTCTTGAACTAGCTCAACACATGTTATGACCTACAATAGTCCATATTAACTACATAAAGCAAAAGAAAATAGGACAAAATCAAAGGGAAAATAGTTCCACTATAAGATTTCATCAACCATTTTAAATGCTTTGACAATAAAACTACAAATGAGAAGGTAAAATAGATTAAGTTATTGATCAAAAGGTGCTACAATTGTTGTACATGCTTATAAATGAGTCACAATGCTATCTTTTGCCTAAAAGAGCTCCAAAATAAGCTACAATACATGTTGCAAGAAGAAAGATCTAACTCCAAAAAACTCTTTTTGAAGTTACTTATGTCTTTTTGAAAAACTACCCCACACATATCCTTCTAGAATCTTTTGGTCGTATGCCACAGAAAATAAAAAATAAAAGCACTCAAAACCTCTTCGAAAGGTCTCCAAAGTGAAAAAAAATTAATCCATCACCTTACCAACAAAAAAAGCATGAGAAACTACCTACAAGATGCCCTCACTCCCTCCAAAAACAAATCAAAAGCAACCTTCATGCTTTCCACATGTTTTTCAATCACCCTCCAAATTCCTCACATGCTTGGCACAAGTCATCTTTATTCAACCCTATCTTCAAACTGCTTTGACTCATACCTTTGGTGTGTTTGCAAAGGAATAAAGACTCAACTATATTTCTTTAGTACATTTTACCTTGCATATACAAAACATTTATAAAGTAATTTATAACAACATCACTTTAATAATATTTTTACATTTCAATTTTCCAATTTGCAAGGATGAAGGAGACATTTGACTAAGGTTTGAAAAGTCATACTTTACAAATTAAACATGATTTAAGGAATACACTCTAATGCTAGGAATATGTGTATAAGGTAAGGTATTAGTTCATATGCAAACATTTTTTAAAAGATGGGAAAAAAATGCCTAAGTGTGGTGGCATAAACTTAGGGTAAGAAACCCTAACAACAAAACAATGCAAAAGTTTCAAAAGCATTTCATTTTTTACCGTCGAGCTTTTTGGAAGCTCACTCCTGCCGCCGACATAGGGTTTTCACTAGAGGATTCATGGAGGTTTCTTGAATTTCATTTTGTAGATTCTATGCAAAAATAACAAGGCCGAACTTGGGTAGGAGCTCTACTTGCATACTTTTTACATTTATTTCCAAATTATGAAGAAAACGCTTGTTCCCGAGCTCTGTTATACCAAAATAATAAATTTACTTTGGTCTCTCTATGCATTCCTCCTCATGCTCAAAATTTACCATAAAAAATTCTATTTCCTATGAAGAGAAAATTCGTGTTTCTTTGTATGAAAATGAAACTCATTATTTTATGTATATTACTTTTTGCTTTTAAATATAGAGTATCTTTGCTTTGATTTTTCTATGTGTGATTAAAATTCTAATTTTTTTTGCATTTACTCTCGATTTCTAAAAGGAAAATGTTTAAGCTCCATTGCTCTATGTTCCTTTCTCAGATGCCTCCTTTTCATTGCAGGCTGAGGGATTCTCATTTATTTTTCAAACCTAAGGCTTTGATAGTGTAACCTAAGAAACTGAGTCACTTTGCATGCACTTATAGGCATTTTAATTTTCATAAAATGTTGGCAAGTCGCAGCCTCTCCATGTCTTACTCTAAATCCATTCCCAGTCCTTTCATTTTCTCAATGTCACTGCTAGCAACAGTAAAGGGAGTGACCTCTAAATCAAGACATTCAACATCTTACTTATCCTCTTCCATCATTTCTCATGGGAATTTTGATTCTTATTGAAGTCAAAGTCCCTCTATCATTTGAATCTTTGTCTTCTTCTGAATCTCTAATTTTGACTTAAGTTTTTTGTCTCTAAACTTTGCACATTGTATGACTATCATATTCACATTTATCATTTTGTTTAAAAAAAATCATCTTGTGGCTGTCATAGACTGTCACCTCTATACTATTTTTTGTGTTTTGAAAAGGAAATTCTACTCATGTATCAGACTACTCCCCTCATTATTGTCATTCATTACCACTGTTAGAATCTTGTAGTATTGTCTTAGACCTATCAGATGAATGTATATTATTAGAATTTATCCCCTTGCTATTCACTTGTTAGGACTTATTAAGTGTTGGTGAAAGAGAATAAACGTGACAGTGGCAACAACCATTTATATTATTCATCTCACTATCTGTTGCTCTCTACAGTCCATTTTCATGGCTATAGTTGTGTCGTCACCCATGGGACTAGGTACTCCAACTATTCCCTATCCTCAAGGTATTAACCTCTTACCCAATTGTCACTACTACCAACATCTTACATTGTACATTGTGATCTCATGATATTTTGAGCTTCTCTCAAAACCCCCTTTATCATGTAGGTAGTGTAGACACTTAGACCTAAGCCTACAAGCTCTATTTTTACCACTTTCATCCTAGCATAATTATGACATTTAATTATGTCTTTGGCCCACATTCAGCTATTAATTAAATAATACATTATTATTTAATTAATTCATGTCTCTTGTATTCTTCATGATTATTAAATAAATAAATTATATTTATTTATTCAATATGTCACTAAGGGTCTATTTTCTTCTTACAATTAAATAAATTTATTAATTTATTTATTTAATTTATTTACAAATCTGATCTTCAGTTCAACTCTTATCTTCTTGATTTTTTGAATCTCACAAATCAGGCAGTCTTTATCTTCTTGATTTTCGAAAATATTTATTTCTTTCCTTAATTATCTCATTTATTCTTCACCGCTGATTTGATTTTCTCAGATGACATCTCGACCACTCATTTGATGATTTTTCCCTAACCCTGATTAATGATTATCACATTAAATCTTGTCCTCTGATTTTAGGTTTCTGTCGAAAGTCGATCTCGTCCGTCCATTCAAAATTGCATTTTCTATAAAATGCTATTTTTCTCACATTTTTACATGAGACACACATAGATTTTGTTATTCTGATGCATAAATACTTAAAGTTATTTAACATTTGAGAGTCATATTGTCATAGGCATAGGCATAGTTTTATATAAATCCTTAAAAACTTGCATAGGACAATGTCATAGTCGAAATGCTCACACACTCAATCTGAGGGCATCAATCATATGCTGCAAGCTAGGAGGTGCTATGGAGGTAATCATGGAAGATTTGAGGAACAGGTATAATCATTCTTGCTTTTAATTTCCTTTGTAATTCATAGTTCTTTGGGTTTATATGCATTGTTTATTTTCTAACATCTAACATACCTAAAATTTACCCTTAGATACATGTAGTATCTCTTTGCAATGCTTGTTGCTTTGACTTTGGTGACTATGTATGTATATTAATGCCTTTCCACATATGAAGTTCGATTATTCATTTCATATATGATGATCTCTCTGTCATAAAGAATTCATGAGGACTCACAACTTTAAATTGTATGGGAACCCATAGTTGTAAATACCGTTGACGAAGACTCCCAATACAATGATATGCTTGTCAAAGATTGTCTCCAGTCATTCCTTTTTAAACTGTCACTAGCTAGCATCTATTCAAGTTGGGAAAATTGCATTTTTTGGTGTTTTTTGATGGCCATCTTCCAACTTGAAACAATGTCCTCTCTTCATAATATTGACATCATTTAATACTGTCATCATTTGATTGGATTACCCAGTGTATCAAGATCTTGTTTGTCCTCTACTCTCATAGGTTGTCATTCATGCTCAATGCATTAGCCGCCACATTTATAGATGAATACCTTGTCATTTCAAATGCATTATTTCTCTCTATCAGTGCATACCAAATTGTTCTTATTCATGAAAAATAACATTCATTAAAACAACATTGAATGGAAAACCTTTAAACCATGAATATGTTGATAATGGAGAATCTTTATTGATAAGGGAAAGCCTTCACTACAAAGGAGTCTGTCCCTTATTAACATAATCATGATCATGTAATGTTTGTCTTCAAGGGTTTCATTGATAATTCCACTTGTGATTTATAGTTGCTCCATGTAGCTCATGACAACTCTTGGTATCTCTTCATAGCTTCTACTATCTCAAAACGTGACAACCCTATACATATGAGTTTAAAACAACAAAACATCATTGAATATTTGTAGACCAATTTTGTGTCATGCTCCTATTGGTTAGGATCCTAAATATGTGTTAATTTTGAAGTCTTGAAAACTCAGGTAAAGTGGGTTCACTAAGAAGATTGAAAGACATATCCAGTAGAGTAACATTTCAAAGAAGAAAAAGTTGTTGAGGAACATAACCTATAAATAGGTTTCCCTATAAAGATAACTTAACCATTGCAATGAAATCTCCAATCTTCTCAGGAATACTTCCAACCAAAGCATTCCTTGAAATATCTAACACCCCATAAAGATGTATGCTATGATAAACATCAATGTATTTGAATGGTTTCTCAATAATGTTTCAGTGGCATTATGACTGCTCCTTTGAAACTTTCTCCTTGATTATAAGGAATACCATTATGTTGTTTCACTGTAAATGATGATTAAAATGAATTCTCATCTCTCTCGATTAGTGGAAGAAATGTATTTTTCATTGTATTTCTCTTCTTCTCCATGACTACCCCTTTGATCAAAATGATGGAAGCCTACTATTCGGTTCATTGTGAAATGATGAAGAGTAATATTTCCTGATAATTCACACACTTTCGTGTTGCATCTTTTGAATCTGATAATGAAAGTTCATCAAGTGATAGGATTCCATATTGATTTAATGCATCAAGAATAGGTTTATCATCAACTTGATCAAGCTGCTCATTTTTTCTTACATTCCTACCCCTCCTAAAACACAAGAGGGTAGCATGTTGGGCTCAACCCTCATTGAATCCAAATTTTACTCCACATGTTGTAACCAGATGAAACAAAACAATAACAAACTTTTGACCTATACCTACACAATGAGCAAACATGTTAGATAAAATAGAGCATATGATAGATGTGTTTAATAACTCTCTTATTTTCCTGGACATCTATGGTATGCAAGCTATTTTAATGCACATGAGGATCAAACTATATGTTTATGGATGTTTGCATATGTACTGATTGGTGATCCTTCATTTCTCTAACCAAATCTCTCTTACACGTGCAGGAAATCTTGGAGTAGCATGGAGCAAGCAACAACTAGAAGTTGGATAAGTAGGAGGGCTGAAGTTGATGTAAAGGCAACTCAACTGGGATTTTTCATTCAAGCAATGATGGGCCCCCCTTCTTTACATATGCATTTTTCTTTCTTGTATCTATAAATGTATAGTTTTTTCCTTATTAAATTAAAATAGTCAGTCGCTCGGCTTGTGAGGGACACTATACACTTATGATTATCAATAAAGACTACCTTTGCAATAAATGTTGGCCTTCTTTTCTATTGTATGCAATTGCATAATCTAATAATGCAGTATTTTGATAATTTATTTTATGCTTATGGATGTAACATAGCAGACTTAAATGTAAACCTTTTAGTGTTTAAATGCAAACACAACCATAACTCTACTTGATTTAGCTGGAAGAAAAATTAGGTAACAGTTGGATTGAAGGGCATAAAATGGTACATAATTTTTTTTGTAGGAGATAGATCACATCTACAAACTTGGGAAATCTATACAAAATTGGAGAAATTGACTTGTCAAATGAAAGCAACAAGGTATTTCCAGATTCAAGACTTTTACTCAATGTTGTGGAATAGAAGAAAAAAGAATCATTTATCTGCCACCATAGTGAAAATTTAGCAATTGCATGTGGTTTGTGCCCCTGGTATGACTATTAGAGTTGTTAAGAACCTTCTAGTATGTTTTTAGTTTTACACTACATCTAAATTCATCTCCAAGATTCTTGCAAGAGAAATTGTTCTGAGAGATGTGAACCATTTCCATCATTTTAAACATGGACAATGTTCTTGTGGAGAATATTGGTGATGCTAAATGAAACAATATAAAAAATAGGCTTACACTATAATAATGTGTAGTACATCAGATATCTAGTAATAATGAAGGGACATCCATCAAAGCATAACAATAGCAATTTTTTTGTCATATGTTGTAGTTACAAGTTCCCTGCTAGACATACATCAAAATGTGGAAGCAATATACACAAGGCAAAAAAATTGTTTCAAAAAAATGCCTCAAATAAATGTGATATTTCTTTTTATAGTTTAACCATGATATCACACCATTTTGACATGATACTTGCAGTGATGTGGGATGTTACCTCTGCACTGCACCATTATTGCTCGGCCTTCATAGTAATGCGGGATGCTACTACTACACCACATTGTTATTGTTCGACCTTCGTGGTAATGTGGGATGTTACCATTACACTACACTGTGTCTTCTTAGCTCTTGTAGGGAAGCGAGATAAGTATTTGAGTTACCACCATACCACACATTTATTGCTTGGCCTTCATAGTAATGCATGATTTTATTGCTACAACACACCGTTTCTTCTTTGTTCTTGTGCTATGGTGGTATTAGGAAACTTGTCACAACAATCTTATGAAACTTGTCATGACTATCTACTACCTTGACACAACAGTTTTATGAAACTTGTCAATATTTATGTACACCTTTTATATTACATTTAGATCTATAAGGAAACTATCCTATAGGGATGACAGTCCCAAGAAATATGGCAATGGTTACACCAATAAATAGTTAACTAGAAACCATGAATTTTCAATCCATAATGGAGAATATACAAAGAGTTAAGTCAATGAGCAAACATCCTTGGAGAATTGTCATCAAAAGTATGAAAATCTAAGAGTTCGCTGTAGAAAATCATGAACCCTCAAAGATTCGACAGTCATAATAGACCTTGTGATGGCTTTCAAAGTCATAAGAATAAAATTCATAAGAGAATAGATGCAAGAGAATGAAAAGACATTGAGATGGAAGGGAAATTGGTAGAGTTGAAGAATCAGACTTGTAGTGAGAAGGTAGGGAGAATAAAGTAATTTACAGTCAAGAGCATCATGGAAGTTTCTCAGGTGACTATATTTGGGAAAGGAGAGAACTTAGTGACAACATTACCATAAAAAAATAAGGATACTCAAAACCATACCAAACCCTAGGGCCTTTTTCATCACCTTGTAGAGATTTCAAACATGCATGAAAATATTTCACAGAGACTAAAATAATCTCTATTTTTGATGATCACAAAAAGTAACAAAAAGTAACAAAAATTTAGATTTATAGGTGATGAAAAGAAGTACATGGAAAGTATATTATGCTGAATTTATTTTATTTTTTAAAATTAACCACTAACTATCTAATGAGATCTAACAAAATACAAATATACAATGAAATATTATGATTAACAAAATGATAATTTTAACGGTTATCTTAAGGTAGAAATAAAATTTTGTGCAAGTGAAAAATAACAACCTTAGATTATTCTGAACAAATAACATTTTCATTTACATAATTTTCAAGCAACATTTTTTTAGATCCGTGCAACAATACAAAAAATAAAATCAAATATGCAACTATCTCAAAGATCTAAAGGTTTAAAAATATGATATTTTTAGATCTATTCTTGGGTGTATCCTGCAAACTTCATCATAGAAGGATGGGTCATCACCTCATTTATACCTCGATGTGGAACTACCTTTGCTATTTCCATATAATCCAAAATAGGCCTAACAAATGCTGGAAGAAATAAACCTATAAACATGCAAAAGGAAAATCTAAATCAGTAGTAATTTACTAATTTTTAGTCAAATTCTCTGTAATCATTTTAAGTACTTGATTCTATTGTACTTTAAAGATATTGTATCTATGGGAAAATTTCCTAAGGATAGATTAGATTAATTAAATCAATAAAGACTATAAACCCAAAGAACTATGAAGTACAAAGGAAATTAAAAGCAAGAACGATTATATTTGTCGTTCCTCGAATCTTCCATGATTACCTCCATAGCACCTCCTAGCTTGCAGCATATGATTGATGCCCTCAGATTGAGTGTGTGAGTATTTCGACTATGACATTGTCCTATGCAAGTTTTGAAGAATTTAAATATAAAACTATGCCTATGCCTATGCCTATGACAATATGACTCAAAAATGAAAAAATAACTTTAATATTAATGCACTAGAATAACGAAGTTCCTCTGTATAATCTCAAAATGTGAGCAAAATAGCATTTTATAGAAAATGCAATTTTGAATGGATGGATGAGATCGAATTTTGACAAAATCCTAAAATCAGAGGATGAGATTTAATGTGACAATCCCTAATCAGGGTTAGGGAAAAATCATTAAGTGAGTGGTTGAGATGTCATCTGAGAAAATCGAATCAGCGGTGGAGAATAAATGAGATAATTAATTAGAAAAATAAAGATTTTCAAAAATCAAGAAGATAACGACTGCTTGAGTTGTGAGATTTAAAAAATCTAGAAGATAAGAGTTGAACTAAAGATCAGATTTGGAAAATCAAGAATATGCCCAATTACTTGATTTCTGGAGGAATATTACCATTTTGAATTAAATTAATTCAAAATATGGATTTTGTGAGATAATAAATAATAAATTTTCAGATTATTTACTAAAATGAACTGTCAGTTAAGAAAGTGATATCTTTTTAAATAATTTCATTTATTAAAAATGAGGGAAATGTTAATTTTGTCAATTAAATAATTAAAGATAACTATTTAATTTAGAAGATATGATTAATAATTAAATAAATTAATAAATTTATTTAATTATGAGGACTAGTGACCTATTAAATAAATAAATAAGATTCGTTTATTTAATAATCAGGAAGAGTAAATGAATAAAGATAATTAAATAAATTTAGAAATTTATTTAATCAGGGGAAGACTTAGACAATTAATGACGTATTTAATAAATAAATAAAATTTATTTATTTAATAATCATGAAGAATAAAAGGACATGAATTAATTAAATAATTATGAATTATTTAATCAATAATCGAATGTGGACCAAGGACATAATTAAATGTCATAATTATGCTAGGATGAAAGTGGTAAAAATAGAGCTTGTAGGCCTAGGTCATTTTTAAGTGTCTACAGATATATAATATGAAGTTTAGCTATTCAAATAGCTTAAATAATTTTAATTTATAAAATTGATAAATAGGATTTAGCAATTCAAAATAAATCCACTTCTAAAATTTTAAATATCTTTAATGTATCTATTTACCATTGTTAGAGTTACAAATTGTGAATTGTCCTCTGTCCTATAGGACTAAGAAAGGAAGAACAGTATCAAATAGTGATTGAATCATAACAAACAGTCCAAAAATAATGAAAGTTACTGTCAAATGGTAACAAAGATCTATCCTCTAAGTCATTTGTACATGGTGATTGAGAACATAGTGAGTAAGAAGTAAAAGAGCACTAGATCATAACATGACAAAATGGTCATGAGTTATGCAATGAACTTCACTGTTCTTTTGATCACAAAGAAGATCAAGATAATAACCAACATACTTATGTGCACAAAGAATGTTCATGGAATGTAAACTTCCTTACAAAGCAATTACCACAATAGAATTTGAGGTGAATTGCACCTGCTATTTTATGTTGATATGGATATGTTCTAACCTATAGTTAATTGTTGTAGAATAACATATAGGCTAAATAGTTGTTCATATACCATTTTTTCAAATTCTAAATTTCTATACCCTATTGTAGGAGAAAATCATAGGAGGATTCTATACATAAGACACCATTGTTTCAAATTCAAAATTGTTGGCTCTTTCACAATTGTTTGCTTCATTTATTTGATCTAAGATAGCCTGTTGTATAGAAGGTGCTCTCAAAATCACAATAAAATCCTTTATTCTAGGATGAATGTTAAGAATCTTTCCCATCACAACAATGAACAAAATCATCAGTCATTAACCTGAACTTTGCAAGAGTTTCATCAAATTCTACTTTTCCACTCGCTTTTCCATTCTGAATTGTATTCCCAATTTCATCTATGAATAATTTCCTCAACCTGTAGATCCTATTGTTAGCCATAACTTTACCAGATGTCGGGGATAGCTTCAAGTTTTTACCCAAGAAACAATTGACAAAATTCAACCTTACCAGATTTTGATCTAGTAATGCCAAATTTTTTCAATTACTGCTTTGGTAAAAACTTGAAGCTATCCTTAACATTTGGTAAATTTATGGTGAATAGAAGGATCTATAGGCTGAGGAAATTATTCATGGATAAAATTGGAAATAAAATTCAGAATGGAAAAGAGAGTGGAAAATTAGAATTTGATGAAACTCTTGCAAAGTTTAGGTTAATGACTGATGATTTTGTTCATTGTTATGATGGGAAATATTTTGAACAGTCATCCCAGAATAAAGGATTTTACTGTGATTTTGAGAGCATCTTCTATATAACATGCTATCTTAGATCAAATAAATAAAGCAAATAATTGTGAAAGAGCCAACAATTTTGAATTTGAAATAATGGTGTCTTATGTATAGACTCCCCTATGATTTTCTCCTAGAATAAGGTATGGCAATTTAGAATTTAAAAATATGGTATATGAACAAATATTTAGCCTATTTTTTATGCTACAACAATTAACTATAGGCTAGAACATATCCATATCAGCATAAAATACTAAGTGTAATTCACCTCAAACTCTATTGTACCTGAGTATGATAGTACCAGAGCTTCTGGTGTTTCTAGACGAAACCTATAGCATAAAAGTGGTCTCCATCTGAAGTAACCATCTTTGGAGCTCTTCCTTGAAATTAGGGTTGAAAAAATTAGAAGAAAAGTAATACCATAATTCTAAAGTAACAATCTATATCAAGCCAAATTTTAGGAAGTATAATTAAAAAGACAAATCCTTACAATTGGACCTCAAATTGAACCAAGAAGATTTATGATTTTGTCTTTAGAATGTAGGAACTTTCCCTATCAGAGCTTCATGCCCTCAAATTGGATCTCAAATTGGACTAATAAAATTTATGTTTTTATCTTTAAAATGTAGGAACTTCCTCTATCTCAGCTTCACTACCTCA
Source organism: Sequoia sempervirens (assembly GCA_007258455.2). NCBI lineage: Eukaryota > Viridiplantae > Streptophyta > Pinopsida > Cupressales > Cupressaceae > Sequoia > Sequoia sempervirens. The sequence continues at coordinate 42,508,391 of VDFB02000015.1, forward strand.
AATCAGATCTCAAATTGATCGAGAAAATTTATGATTTTATCTTTAGAATGTACAAACTTTCTCTATTAGATATTAAAGATCTCAGGTTGGATGTCCAATTGGACAAGCAGATTTATGATTTTATCTTTAGAATAAAGGAGCTTCCTCTATCAAATATTTAGAAATTCCTATAGTTAGGTTTTGCTTCCTACCAAAAACACCTAGAAGTGTTTCACACCAGTTCAAGGTACTCTCCAACCTGGTTATGACACTGATAGCAATCCAATTTTTCATGAACCATCCATACTCAAAAGTTGTATCACAATCTAATCTTCCCACACATAAAAATGCCACATATTAACCCCTTTTAAATAAAACTCAAAATCATCATAAAACCATAATTAATAAATCATTTCAATTTTAGAAAGAATTCGATGTCATTTACTATCAAAATAAAATTTGTATAAATCACAAAAAATCCATGAAGCAATCCATCCAAAGAGAAAATAAGCAATGTAAGGATTTGAGCAATATAAGTCCAAAGGATTATTCTATAACAATAATGGAATCACCATAAGAACACAATCGAGGAAGAAATTCTTGTGACTATAATTATGTGATCTATAACTCTATTGGTCATGTGGCATAGTTGTGCTATAAAAAATACAAGATGCATTCATGTATGACCCAAGTTTAATGTGGCTATTTTGTGATAGAAATGGAGGCACTCATATGAGCACAATGCGTGTAAAAATAACTATAATCACAATTAGGTGTCAATCATCATTGGGTGCATTTAGGTTGACTCAAGTTTTATAGGCTGCAATGTAATGATAGCATGATCCATGAGTGGTTACCTCTTGCTACAATAAACAACCTATAACTTTGGTTGATATGTAGAGTGGTTGTGTTGTATCAATTGTGTAGTGTATTCAAGAACAACCCATGTTTAATGGGCTATTCTAGAGAGTGATCAAGATTTTCTAAACCTTATGAATGTTAAAAGTGTACAGCTTAAACTACAAACCAAGTTTGTTAAATACTTAAATGCAATCTTGGGTTACCAAAAACTATAATAATGTGATATGATAATAACCATTATGGAAAGTATTAAAGCAAGACCTGTGCTATATAGGATACATTTCCCTAATTAGGTTTACATACCTTAATGATCAAACACAAGCTTCCCATACACTCTAGGATACAATCCAAGATCATACCACAACCCTATTAAGACAAATAATTTTTTGACCCAAGATTTAAGGTTTTTTTTTAATACCAATAGAAGCATTGGTAAGAGAATGACTAGGGTACAAACCCTAGGCTAGAAACACAAACAATATCTCTAGTGGATTAGTGAGGTTGCAATACCAGAAAGATTGAGACATTGTAGCCAATAACAAAATCTTGCAATCTAAAGATTGTAGCCAATAACAAGCACACTATGTAGCTCAATGACATTTATAAATGCAATCTATGGTAGGAAGAATGATAGTCACTTGAGGTGTGATAGTCAAAAAGAGGTTGAACAGTGACAAGATAATAAAGCTCAAACCTTGCATAGTAAAGTGGAGATTTTAAAAGTGAGTTTCCTTACCCCCTTGTCGACCTTAAGGGTTTTTCAAATGCTTTTGGCAGTGTTAGACAAGGAAAATGCAATCAGGGAATGACTCTCCAAATGAAGTAACAATGGTAATCATAGGTTCAATGTTTCTTCTTAGCCATTGTATAATGGAGGTAGTGGATTGCATGTTTGAGCAGTGTTTTGAGACTCATCAAAGATGGGAGAACAGTGAATAATACCTTGTGGACTATGAAGTAGTGACAATAAGGTTGAAGGATCTTAAGACCCACAATACCATGAAACAATGAATCCCCTATAGTAAGTAAGTAGGAAATCTGTAGGGAATAGTTTGATTTTATATAAGGATTCTCATGAAAGGAATATTCAAGTGATAGTGAGTGAGTTGTTTGAGATTGCAGTTGAGGGTGCAATATCCAGTCTTAAAGGTAGTTAGCAAGGTAGTAAATGTGGAAGAAAATAAAATTGTACACAACAAACAATTCATAATGTTATCTTGCATAATGCCTTGAGTTTGAAGAAAAAAATCTCATTGTATCTTGATTTTAAAACATGCTATTGTTCTTATGGAGGCATCATTTTAAGCAAGGCAACGAGTGGTGGTTTGGAATAATGGTAGGTATGAAGGACTTGCTTTATATGCATACTATGCAATCTAGCTTAAGACAACATTCTTAGAAGAGATTGAAGGTGGATTATTGAACTCAAGGGTTACCATGATATGGATTAAATCAAATACTAAGATCTATTTAAAAGCCACTGTCATGAAGATATTAAAGATGTCACATGCAAAACCCTAGTAGTTGGAGTAATGAATATAGTGCCAAAGAGGATAGTGTGATAGGGAAGATTTAGGAGATCTCCACATTATCAAATCACAAGAAAATACATCATTTATTTATTTTTTTAAATTAAAATAAATCATTCTAAAACCTATATAGGATACATTGATACTTCAAAAGTATCTAAAGGAGTTTGAGATTATGCAAATATATTTCAATTAAATACCTAGATTACAAATAGTAGCATGAACAATGTAACCCTTGCTGAGTAGAGTAGGAATGAGATAAGCAACAATGAATCCTATGCCTCCTGTCAAGCACATCTCCTTATCATTCTTTGTCATTCTTTACTGAAACACTTCTCCATTTTGGTGGGCTACACCTAAAAATAAGGTTTTGATGAAGGTTTTAGAGTATGTTTATTAAAATGAAAACTCCATTCTGGTGGGCTATGCCTAAAAAATAATATTTCGACGAAAGTTTTAGAGTATGTTTATTAAATTTTTAGAGTGTTTTGGTGGGCTATATTCTTGATTCCTCAAATGATTTATTCAAATGGACTATGACTAAATAAATGACTAACTATTTTGTCATTTTTATTTGTGTGACTAAATAATTTTTAGTCAACGACCAAATTAGTCATTTATTTACTCATTTATAGTTGAGTTGCAAAAAATGAGTAGAATTTAGTCATTTTTAGTTGTTGTGACTAAATGTTTTAGTCACCTAGTCATTTTTTTCCAAATTCTACTAGTGTTAGGCCTACTATCGCATTGGTTCCCATAGACCCGAATGAGCCAGTGGTGTATAGATATAGAGCAATGATCACACTTCACCATACTAGTGTGACAGGGATTGCATATTGGTGCAAAGTTATTGATGACATGGCATCATTTAGATGGCGATCTTGGATCTTTACCCCTCCTTGGGATGATGATCAATAGGAGTTTTTTTATGCTCAATAGACTAGGTGGATCATGGGATGAAACCACTATATTATAGAGGGATATCTACCTAATAGGGTGGTGAGATAGTTTGGTGAGCCACACGATGTGTTACCTCCCACGTACACAACCATCTATGCTCATACAACTAGAGAGACAAATTGGGGAGCCACCATGGATCCTCATGAAGTGATACATGATTTTGTTCATATTCAACCATTAGCATGGGCCTATGCAAGGGGACCCAATAATCTTTGTACCACACCTTCTTATGATGATTTTTTTTCTCAGCATGCCCTAGTGAGATTGGAAAATCCGATAGGGGACATGGTAGGGGCAGAGGTAGAGGATGAGCCCAACAACCTGCTCATGGAAGATAGGTTCCTAGGGATTGTTAGAATGACAACCAACATGATGATCATGATGGAAATGTTCTAGGAGAGGGAAAACATGATGGGAAAGTTCCTGGAGATGGATAACATCCACACCAACCTCCATTGAGGGTTCATCCATTATGATAGGAAGCACCCCCTCCACCATCACCATGGCAGTAGCAACAAGGTCCTAATCCTAGAGATGCAAAAAATCAAGAATTGACAACTAAGAGGGAACAAACCCTCTGAGAGAGAGATAATACTCATTAGGAGCAAGATACTATGATAGATAATTAGGATAGGTATAGACATGAGCACGACTAGGAGCACCATTAGAGATATCAAGTAGACTTATAGCTAGCAAAATAAACTGTGGGGAGAAAAAAATTAGAGGGCACTATGTAGTTATAGGAATAGGCATAGGGGCAAGTAGTAACAACACAAATTTATAGGGATTTCATAGTTGATGCCTCCTACTACAGGACCTTATACTACAGATATGTCCCAGCACACTGGTGACAACCAGATTATTTGCATAGGAGTAGGGTTGTTCCAAGTGTTTCGGTAGGTGGGCTCTCAATTCAATAGCCTTCCTAGCATGATGATGGACATAGCAGGGGATAGCTATATGTTATACATGTGGACCCATTTTTTATGTATAGAATAATTGTTGATGTATATCTATTCATCAACTATTTTTTGATAGCCTCATGTATACATTTTGATGATATCATACATTACTCTCAATTTGTATCATGACAGTCGTTATTTTGATATATATATGAGATGACTTTCAGATGCGATTATGATATGATTCCTTATTTCATGTTCATTCTCATGTATTTATGAATACACATGTTTATGATGATGTATGTAGTTGTTTATGATGATGCCAAGTTATTATGCATATGATGTGATATGTACGATTTATAATGTGATGTTATATGAATATATACGATATTCAATGGATACATTATCTTTCCTATATCTTTTCTCCTCTGATATGCCATGATGATGTAGGATGTGTATGCTATGAAATGAAAATATTTTTTCATATTTTCTATGTGAAATGCTATGATTACGTGGTATGTATGTATGCTATTGGTTTGTGGGTATAGGATGGATACATTTATTACTTTTGTTGACTATCATGATACTAGGTTGGAAATGTTAGCATGGAAAGAAGATAGAAGAATAAGTTGGATGGATTAACCATTACTTTTGAGATTGATTCCAAAGTCCAAAAAGCCTATGATTATTCAAGACTTTATTAGATATGTGATGAGAAAGATTCATTTCTTGTTTCTAGGATTGGGATAACTTTGTCATATCATTTCCTATTTTTGATATAGAAAATAGACATGATGCATCAAGGTATTGAAAACCAAAGATGGCTTTGTATCTAATGTGATGGACTTTGAGTTTGTAAACAAATAATAGCATTCTTGTCCATACCTAATCTATGAAAACCTTGTTTGACAATGTGAAAGAATGAGCCATCGAAGTAATGAGACTAACACACAAAAGGTATGAGGAACTTGATATGTCCTAGCCATTTTTTAACTTGAGACTATCCCCATACATTCATGGAAAGTATTCATTGAGGTTGTATTACAAGAACATCCAATAAGTGTAGCAAACAAAAGATAATGATCAATTACCCATTCCTTTCTCTATAAATCATTTTGGTAGACATCATCGAGAGGTCATTGGAATGGACCCATAAGATAAATCATAAGAAAATATCAAAATAAAAAAAAATAGTCAATGTTATTCATATCTCTTGCCAAACTAGCCTTACTAAGATGATTTTTGATGATGATTTTTGTTGGAAACCAAGATTGCACCCTCAGTCAAGCTAGGCTTGGCTATCCTGTTGCAACATTGAAACACTCTCTGATTTGTGGGTCAATCAATAAGTGAGAGCAAGTATCCAGAGTGGGTTGCTTCCCTTTACCTAATCATCTTGCCTATGAACTTTCAGAGGAAAGGGGTAGAAAGAAAGTTGAAAAATGAAATCTAAAACTTAAGATGATCAACTAGATATTCTAATATTTTTACAAAACATAACCTCACAACAACCTCTTTTAACGCATTAGCTCTCACAATTCACCTTAAATTTTTTAGCTCAACAGTGTTTTGCATAAAGATTCGTGAATCATTGAATATAATATGCAACCTGAACTAACTAAAATTATTTCCTACAATCCAAAATAATAATAAAATAGAAGGATTCACCACTTTGAATCACAAACAACATTAGATTATCACAATAAGTGCATGATAAGAAAAGGAAAAGGAAAACTCTACTGCTTTTATTGAAACTGAAGGAGCAAGATGTCAAAATCTGATTCAAAAGGTTTACAAAACTCTCTGTAATGCATATGAGATAAAGAAATATAATTTTGAACCCTAAGAAATTAAAATTTCTCAAACTTATAGCCATCAAGTGACCCTAGTGATGCAAAATAGAAAAATTAGGCCCACTGCTTCTCCAAAAAGCAACTCCTCTCATTTTTGAGCTCAAGGAAAAGAATAGAAAATAGTGCCAAAAATCTACTCCAAACTCAAAAATATGGAAACTTTCCATCACCCAAAGGTTGATCCAAAATGTCTTCAAAATTAGGTGCAAACAACTGGAAACTAAAAATAGAAACTTCAGTTTGTCATCTCTTTTCCCAATCTGCCCAAGAACTCAACTCTAAATAGAAGGTTTTGATGTCAACTTAAGTGCACAAATTAATTGCATTTAAATAACAACTAATTAAGCAATTTATAGAAACATTTCTTAATCGATGTCTTACAACTTTGTAGTTTTGAATTACAAAGATAGAAAGCCTGATTGCATTTGTTTTTTTACAATTTATCTCACAATACTTTGATATTTACAATTTTGTGTAAAAAATAAAAATATTAAGCTAAGGCTTTGAATACTCTTTATTTTTCTATTAAATATCATAAAAAAAATTTGTGGCCCCCCATCACATATGATGACCCAAACTTCAAAGGAAACCCTAGCATGTTCAAGACCTAGGCAAAAATCAAAGGGCCTAAGGTTACTGTTTTAATTTTCACAAGGAAAGGTGCATGAAATATTTATAAGGCATGAGAAAGGCTTACCCTAGAATGAAAGGGCCCAAAGAACACATGATTTTATCTAAAAATTAAAAAAAAAACATTAAGGCATATTTCGACCTAGGCACGAACCACCCTCAAGACAAGGTATTTGTGACTTAAGGCATTTGAGATTTAAAAGAATGTGAAAAAAATCACATTCAATGGGGAAAACCCTAACACAAAAACTGATTCTAAACATATTTTGAATATCATTTGCATCGATCATGTTTGAGAAAAATGAGGCCCTGCTAGGCGCCGCCATGGGAGTTAGGGATTGGAGCCTTGGAGCTTGATTCTTCACCATATTTTGATACCATTCTTCTTGATTTTCCTCTGAAATTTGATGGTGAGTTATTCTCTCTCCTATCTATGGCATTTTTACTCCATTTTGAGGGATTTGAGGCCTCATGGCTGCAGCTATCATTCTGGTTTCTAATTAATTTTGTGCTTTCTCTGTTTTGATATCTCTTCCCCACTCTTTGTCGCCGCCATCAAATATTTTGCGTGAGCTTTTTGAAGGCTCTAGCCATGGACATGGACTATTTTTTTCCACCTTCATTCATGGTAAGCTCTCTTTTCTCCATTAAAAAACATTTTTCCTCTTTACAATAGCTCAACTTGAGAGCTAGTTTGCACAAAAAGGTAAGGAAATGATTTTTTCTAAGAATGGCCATTGTTCTAGCCACAACTTCACCATATATGTTCTTTTATTTGTACAAAAAAAATATTTCTGGGCTTGACCTATGATATTCCATGACATTATTTGTTATATGAATGAATTTTGTATACATGTTTTTCCATTTCCGCGGTTTGCAAAACCCATCATGGCAGCAACCATTAGCTTTAGTATTTTCACTTTCTAAGAGCTCCATGCTAGCACAAGCATAAAACCTTGTTATTTCTTCTTGTACTTTAATTTTAAACACAAAACCCTAAGTGGGTATTCAATTTGTGAAGAGAGAATCTCTCTCAAGCCACAACCATGAGAGAACTAGGGTTTCTATGCATTTTTTATGAGCTCAAACTACTTCCTTATTTTTGTATCTTGAAATCTCACAATGTCAACCCATGAGGGTTTCTATCAAAAAACAAGATGAGGTCACTACACTTGCATCCATTCTATGCAAAATGTATTTTATTTTCTCTACTCACACACATGTGCATTTGAGTCATGGAAACTTTAAGATCACTTCTTAATATGCTTTGAAACCCTAGCTTATTGTAGCATAAGCTCAATGTTTTAGAATGCAAAAAACTCCAATGTATGTGCTCACCATTGTAGCTTCACTTGTTTACTTTTAGAATGCAAGCTTTACTCCACTCAAAAAAAATTCTCAATGATGCAAGCTGATATGTTATTCAAGTGAAATTCTATATTCTCTCTATTCACTATTTGGATATGGTTGTCATGTTGTTGCACATACTCTTGTCAAATGGAAACACACAAAATCTCCTTTTGTTTCCTCAAATGCATTGTAAATGAATGATTCTTTTCACTTACTTGTCTTGCAAAGCCGTACTTAGTCATCATGGTGCACCTGTAGGTTACTTTGTTATCCATTATCACACATTTTATGCACTTGAATGCTTTAGAAAATGCATTTCCAGCTTCATTTTTACCATAGTTTTATGAAATAGTGCAATGAGATCCTCCTTTACATTTGTAGCACCAAAGTACTGAAACAAGCTCAAGTTTTTGCAAAAATACCTTCATTAGTGATGTTCCATATTGCACTCAACTCAACCATTTAGTGTATTGCATTTCAGTTCACCAGTGCTTCTTTCCTTCACTTATTTGACTTTCATGCTTTACTTGCAGCCACTTGTCACTTAGTTTTTGATGGAGACAACCCTTCCTATGTACTCTTCATGCATTTTTATCTTTTAGACAACAAATTTTTACATGACATTTTAATTTATGCATAGAATATTTTTAAATACACACCATGATGAAGATGTTCTGAAGCTTCTCAAATTGCTTCAATTGCTATCGATGACTTGTAAACAAGGCATTATGTATGCATGTTCACTATCTCATTCCATTATGATGCACTTGATCATAATTCACTTGAGCAACTGGTCATCTATGATCTTCAATTCATTGCACTATCAAACTTGATTGTCCTAGATGATCACTTGCTTGAGCTCTTATGACATTTTGATGCACCCCTCCAAATGCATATCTCTTTGAGCAATATTGAATTGTTTCTTTTCTGAAAACCCTCCATGGAATGTTGGGGGGAAGCATGTCGGGTCTCAACCCTTCTGGGAGCCTGTTTTACACCACATTCTTTAAAATATTCAAATTGGATCAGCAGTATGACTTTCCTTATACGTGCACAAGAAACAAATAGTGTTAGATTAAAATAATAATTACAATGTTTCAGTGTGTTGTTTTCTCCTTGGTATTCTCTTGTACTTCTGTTGTCTTTGCTATGTTGATTCAATGCATCATAGACAATATTCTACATGACTGTAGATGGATCATAGAGGAGGGTTCATAGTTTGAGCTCTAACAAAACTTTAGAATCACTTGCAGGTCCACCTGGAGCACAGAAGCAAGGAAGGATGCACAACTTTGAAGGAAACTTGAAGGAACAACCAGGCAATGACGATTATGTTCTCTCTTACATGCTCTTCTCTCCTTTTATCTTTAGTAGCGTAGAGTATTATTTATGATCCATTGTTCTAGCTACTCACATGGCTTGTGTGGGACACTTGATTCTCCTTTTTACTCCAATGAATACAAATTATCGTTTGTATAATTCTTATGTTCAATTCTATACTTTTCTTTTGCAAACAATATATGGATCATTATGAATGAAAATTGAATACAAAAGAAAGCATTTCCTTTTCATTGCATGAAATACTATGCTGCAAATGATATATGGAAATTGAAACACATTGCACTTATTAAGAACTCAACAACTAAAATATTTGTAATGGTTAAAAAATCTGCAGCAATAAACTAAAATTTTGCAGCTTATAATAAACTTTAATCAATCAGCTCTATCAATTTGAGATTTTCAAAAAATCGATAACACTTTTGGTGACCTCTGCTAGATGCTTGCCTGCTAAGCACTAGGCCAGTTTCCTTATGCATATCCATTAGGTATGCAGTCAATTTTTCCCTTTTGAAACTCAATTTTTTTGAAAAATCTGAAACTTGCAACTCTAAACAATAGTAAAAACCAACACCAAAACAACAAACAACAAACCAACTAAGGCCCTAGTGGCTAGAAAGCAATGTGCATAAGCACTTATTGAAAAGAAACTACTAAAAAGAAAGTGCTCCAAGCACTTATTAGTAACAACTACTCTACTATAGTACAAGGTTGGAACTTAGAATTTCAGAAACAATGTTTCAAATGGATCCCATTGATCGGGATCAGAAGGACTTCTCTAGTTAACATTGAGAGATGAAAATAATTATTCTCTTTGCATTTTGTTATGAGATACGGGCCCTCCCAAATTGCATCAAATTTAGAATGTCTCACTAGTTTATTCTTTTTTTCATCCCAGTTGAGCACAAAGTCTCCAACAACAAATTCTCTGAACTTTTCTCTTTTGTCAAAGGAGCTCTTCATTTGAGCTTGATGAATTTCAAGTTTCCTCCATGCTTCTTTTCTAGTTTCTTCCAACTCCATTAATTGTGCAAATCTGACCTCCATGGGTTGTTCTTCTAGCAGTTCAAGCTCTTTAATGAAACTCAAAGTTGGTAGCTCAATGGAGATTGGTAATTTGGCCTCTTTTCCATAAGTAAGGACATACAAAGAGAAACTAGTAGCTCTCTTGGGTGTTATTCTATCGGCCCAAAGGGCTAACTTCAACTTTTCATACCATATTTCCTGGTTGTCTTCGATAGCCTTCTTGATGATCTTGATTAGGTTCTTATTGGTGGATTCCACTTGTCTGCTACCCTAAGGGTAATAATTTGATGAAGTGCTCAAAAAGATGTTATTTCTCACAGACCAAAAAAAATATTTAGACCAATAAATGCTAGAGCATTAGCAGAAATAATAGAGTCTGGAACAACAAATCTGGACACTAGATCTTGATAAAAATTTAGAATAGAGGCTTCATTTGCTTCTTTCAGAGCAATAGCTTCAGTCCACTTAGTGAAATAATCAGTGGCTATCAGGATCCACTTGTGACCAACACTTGAGGGTGGATTAATTGGCCCAATAAAGTCAAGCCCCCATTTAGCAAAGAGTTGTTAAACTTGAATAGGATTGAAAGGAAAAGTTGCAAGTTTCTACTTCCCTGCGAACAATGCACATTTTTCACATTTCTTCACCTAGGTGAAAGCATCCTTGAATATGTCTGGCTAGTAATAACTGGCCCTCATTATTTTTAGGGCTATAATTCTTGCTGCAAAGTGGCCTCCTAAAGGGCCGTTGTGGAATTCCTTTAGCAACCTTTTTGTCTAGCTAGGCTCAATGGACCTTAGTAACACACCCTGGAAATATTTTCTAAATAACACATCATCAACAATGGCATAGGGAATAGCCTACAACCTGAAATACCTCCTCTTCACTCTATCAAGGCCTTTGGGGCATTCTCTAGTCTGCAAATAGTGAATCATTTATTGTACATAATTTGTACCAGGAGTTGATACAACAGTTTCCTATTCATTACTTAATATAGTGGCAATGTTTCCATCATCTTCAAGGCTATTTTTTGTACTTTCAGCAAGTTTTTCACATAAACCTTTACCTCTAACCAGCTTAGTAGCTTTGATATCAATATCAAATTCCATTACTCTTGTTATCCATCCAACTCTCTTATAATTCATATCTTTATTCAGCAAGAAATCTTTCACAGTAGGGTGAGAAACTAACAAATGAATTTTATTATTGGACAACATGTGTTTAAATTTTTTAAGGTTTCTAATTGTTGCAAACACATGATCTTCCAAAAAAGAGTATTTCACCTCATAGTCATGCAATACTTGACTGAAAAAGGCTACCGACTACTCCAAGCCTTCATCATTTTGTTGGCATAACATGGAAAAAATAGTATCAACACCTCCAAAGGCATATAAGATAAAATCCTTATTATAATTTGGATTAATGAGGGTTGGAGCAGTTGAAAGGGCCTCCTTTATTTTCTCGAAGCTCCTCCCTCCTTATTCCAGTTGAAAGGTACATTCTTCTTCAACATTGTTGTAAGGGCCTATAGTAAGGTTGTAATATTTGGTATAAACCTTCTTATGAAATTAATTCTTCCAAGGAAGCTCTGCAAACCCTTTTTGTGTGCTAGAAAAGGTAATTCCAAAATGGATAAAACTCGCTTTGGGTCAATAGAATTTTTTCTTTTAGAGACAATATGTCCTAGAAGTTTTCCTTCATGGACAAAAAATATGCATTTCTTTGGATTGAGGGAAACTTTGAACTCTTTGCATCTTTGGAAGATCTATCTCAAATGTTCAAGGTGTTCGTTAGAATTTTTAGAAAATACTATAATATCATCTAAATACACAAGAACAATCTTATTCATAAGGCCATGAAAATCCATGTCTATTGCCCTTTGGAATGTCATCCCTACATTAGATAAGCCAAAATGCATATTCCTATATGCCATAATGCCCCATTTAGTTGTGAATGCTATTTTATATTGATCCTCTTCCCTAACCAAAATCTAATTGTAGCCAGAATACACATCAAGCAAAGAGAATCTTTCGAAACCTAACACTACATAGAATTTTCTCCATCGAAGGGAGTGGGTAGTGGTCCTTAAGGGAAGCCTTGTTTAAATATATGAAATCAACACACAATCTAATTTCCCCATTTTTCTTCCTAACTAGGACCAAGTTGGAGACCCAAGAAGTGTGCTTAATAGGGAAGATTATGTTACTCTTAATCAACTTATTTAATTCAGCTTTCATCAAATGTTCAAGCTTAGGATTTAGGGGTCTTTGTTTTCATCTAATAGGATTTGCATTAGGTTCTAACTCTATATTATGTTGAGCTAGTTCGGGATCAAAACCCCTTAGATCTTTATATTCCCAAGAAAAAAAATCATTGAACTCTTGGCATAACAAAACAAAAGCTTGTTGCTCTTCCTTAGTACACACTTTGCCCAATTTCAGAAGTTTACCTTTAAATATTTTGATGGCCTCATAATGTTCTTGTTTGATAGTCATGTTGCACTTGTCTTTTATTGCCTGATCATCAAAGTTAAAAAATGACTCTAATGTTACCAATACCTTTGGCAACATATTTGATTTTAGATATACAATCTATTATTCATATTGTTGTTGCCACTTTGGCTGGTTCTCATCTGCAAATTCAGCTTCTACTATCAAGAAGCTCAAAATATTTTCATCACTATCAAAGACCTGCCAACTCACGTTATTATCTGGCACTGAAGGTCTAACAACAATTTTCACATATTGCTACATTTCTACATTATGCACCTTATTTGGAATGTCAAACTGAGCACCTAGAAAAACACATCTATCTACATGTTTGTTTTGAGTTCTAGGCATAGAAATAAAATTAAATGCATCAAAGTATTCTATTAGATCCCATACCTAATGCTTGTACCTCTTAAGAACATTTTTTCACAATATTTAAATTTTGACTTGATTCATGAATGATTTAGAGTCACCATAAACTCGTAAACATTTAATACCTCTTTTCTAAGCCCATTTGAGGCCATGAATGAGGACCTCATATTCAGTTGTGTTTTTTGTATAGGTCAAAGTGAATCTCAAGGCTGAATAGTATTTGTCCCCATCAGGTGACACTAGCATTGCTCCTCCACCAACACCTATCCTACATCTTGAACCATTGAAATATAGCTCCCAAAGCTAGTTTTCTTGTTGCTTGGGATTCTCTTAGTCTTTGACCAAATTGGGAATTACTGTATTGGGTTCATGAATCACATAGACCCCTAACCTGACTTCTTCTATATGGTTGAACAGGTCAAGGTCTTGATTTTCAACAACCCATTCATCTAAGTCTTCTTCCTCATCGAATGAACTAAGACCCGAGGCTACATATTGACTTTCTAACCCATGAGTGGCTAAGAGGTTGGCATTAATAGAGATGATGATGCATGGCTCAATATGATCTTTGAATAATGGTTCATACTCAATGGTCAATTTTGTGCCATATCTGGTTCTAAAGAAAAGGTGAGACCAATTAGCTGATAAAAATCCTCCTAGTTTGACAGTAAAATATCTCGAGAGGAAGAGTGAAAAATGGGGAGGAAACTCAATCACATGAACATCTTGGGAAATTGCAAAGTTGGGGCAAGCATGTAATATGAGGGCTAGATTTTTAATGATTCCTGTTGTTTGAATAATAAATCCATCTAATTTCACAACTCCTTTTGACATAGGTTCATAAACTAAGCCTAATTTATCATCTAAGATTTTAGGCATGACTGAGCTGCTAGCTCTCGAGTCTATCATGTAGTTATGGAAAATTTTATCACCTATAATCAGACTTAGATAGAATGGTGGGGTTTTCACCTCTTGACTTTGCTTCCCAAATTTGATCTCTGGGTTGTTTGCGAGCACCATTCTACTCTTTACTGCATTCAAAACATCTGGATGAAATTTCAACTAATGCATTTTGCAAGAAATCTTTTTGACATGGAATATGTAACACATACATGATGGACATGCTAACTGTAGCTTTCTTTAAATGCTCAACCACATTAAAAGATATGGGACTTACCTTTTGCTATCCCAAAGAATTAACATCTTTATTTACCTTCTACTGTTCTCTCTATAGAATATGCACCTTTGGTTGAGTTGCAAGAACATTTTGAGATGGAAAAACATTATTTTTGTCTCTCATAGTTTGTTTTTGTGAATTTATAGCTTGCTATTGCGAGATTGCAACTTATTTCGTTTCAACCTTGTGTTTGCAGCAATGAATCAACCTTGTTTGTTTTGACCTTGGAAATGATTAACTCTACAATATTCAACACTTTTCCAATTCACTAAAGAAATTTTAGAATTGCTTGGTTGTTCCACATTTTTGCTTGGTAAACTTTCAGGGCTAGCATACTGATTTTGCACCATGAGAGCTTGACTCTCCATTCTACTCATAGAAGCAACCTAGTTGTGTGGCTGATTACATGGGTAACACCAATTGTGCTCTTGAGCCAAATTATTTTTTGGTATGAGCTCTCTTGAAGGTCCAACAACATTGGGATCATAAGGCCAAAAAGGCTTGGGGTTAAAACCCCTTTTCTGTCCTTGAAAATCATTTTGAAACGGTGGGCTATTTTGCTAGTTCTACTGGTAAGGAGCTTGGTGAGGCCTATTTTCTTGACCAAATTGCTTCTTGAGACTCACAATTTCATTGCTAAAGGTTTTACCAAAGTTTTGCAGCATTTTTTTAATCTATTGGATTTATTTGGTTTGGTCTGTAATGGAATTTTCTTGAACAACTTTATAACCTATTGCTAGGACTGGCAAAACAGTAGCAATAGGAGGTAAATTTATAGGGACAGGTGAGTGAATCTTAGGAAAAATGGGTGTGGGTGGTCTAGGTACTATCTTCCTTGCTTGAATAAGACAATTTTCAGCCCTAATCACAATGTCGTAGGCATTTGGAAAAGTAAAACCCCCCATAGACTGTATCATAACTTATATCTCACTATTCAAGGCTTTTAGGAAGAATAAAAAGGCATGTTTGGGTGAGGGCTTGAAAATTAGAGGTATCCTATCCCAGGTTCTTTGAAATCTATAATTGAAGTCAGCCATATGCTCATTGGGAGCATGCTTGATGGTGCTTAGTTTCTCAAGCAATGAAAGGTGGTCTGACTTGTCTACGAACTGTCAGTGAAGACCATCACCAAGCTGGTCCCATGTTACTATGGAATTGGCGAGGAGTCCTTTGAACCACTAAAGGGATTTTCCCTTCAACGAAGCAACCAACAACCCTATAGCCATGTTCTCATCTGTTATATTGTGCACCAAACATAATATTGCCATGTATTGGATGTGTTCAATAGGGGTAGTTTTGTCCTCACTAGTGAAGTAAGGAAATCCTTTGAGTGTTGTTGCTCGTATGTCATCGTGTCAAGCCAACAATAATGAGTTGCCCCCACTGAATGGTGCAAAATAAAATTGTTTCACCATAAGAGGTGCTTGAGATATCAGAGTTGTGTTTCTCTTCATGGAGACAATGAGAATAAGTTTTGGAGTTGTGGAATTTTCTCCTCGTTGAATCAAATGTTCTTCTTCTCCTTCTTAGTGGGGAGAGTTGCAAATACTAAAAAGGTGCTGGACTAGATTTGGTTTGGATTCTTCTCATAAGTTGTTTGCACCAAATATGCACTATAACTAGAAATTAGGAGTCACCAGGTATAGTTTTTAGACCTCTATAGGTAGATAATGCTGCTACATATAGCGAACATCAACCTATAACTTAGAAAAAGACCCTAAAGGAAATATTCTATAGTCCTGCTAGGCATGCCAAAAACTGTTGGCAACCAAGATTGCACCCTTAGTCAAGCTAGGCTTGGCTATCCTATTGCAACATGGAAACACTCTTTGATTTTTGGGTCAATCAGTAAGTGAGAGTGAGTCTCCAGAGTGGGCTAGTTCCCTCTAGCTAATCTCCTAGCCTATGAACTTTCAGAGGAAAGGGGTAGAAAGAAAGCTAAAAAATGAATCTACAACTTAAGATGATCAACTAGATATTTTGAGATTTTGACAAAACTTAACCTCACAACAACCTCTTTTAAAGAATTAGCTCTCACAATTCACCTTAAAACATTTAGCTCAATAGTGTTTTGTATAAAGATTCGTGAATAATTGAATACAATATGCAACTTGAACTAATTGCAATTCTTTCCCACAACCCACAATAATAAGACAATAGAAGGATTCACCACTTTGAATTACAAACAACATCAAATTATCATTGTAAGTGCATGAAAAGAAAAGGAAAAGGAAAACTCTACTACTTGTATTGAAACTGAAGGAGAAAGATGTCAAAATTTGATTCAAAAGGTTTACAAAACTCTTTGCAATGTATATGAGAGCAAGAAACTGAATTTTGAACCCTAAGAAATTAAAATTTCCCAGACTTATAGCCATCAAGTGACTCTAGTGATGCAAAATAGAAAAATTACATCCACTGCTTCTCCAAAAAGAAACTCTTCTCTCATTTTCCAACTCAAGAAAAAGCCTCGAAAATAGTGCCAAAAATCTGCTCCAAACTACCTCAAAAATATGGAAACTTTCCATCACCCAAAGGTTGATCCAAAAAGTCCTCAAAATCAGATGCAAATAGCTGGAAACTGAAAATAGAAACTTCAGTTTGTCATCTCTTTTCCCAATCCGCCCAAGAAATCAACTCTAAATGGAAATTTTTGATGTCAACTCAAGTGGACAACTTAACTGCATTTAAATAACAACTAATTAAGCATTTTATAGAAGCGTTTCTTAATCAGTGTCTTATAGCTTTGTAGTTTCTAAATTACAATGATAGAAAGCCTAATTACATTTGATTTTTTACAATTTATCTCCAAATACTTTGATTTTTGCAATTTTGTGCAAAAAAGAAAAATATTAAAATAAGGCTTTGAATACTCTTGATTTTTCTATAAAAAATCATAAAAAAATTTGTGGCCCCCCATCACATATGATGACTCAAACTCCAAAGGAAACCCTAGCATGTTCAAGACCTAGGCAGAAAAAAAGGGCCTAAGGTTACTATTT
Source organism: Sequoia sempervirens (assembly GCA_007258455.2). Taxonomy (NCBI): domain Eukaryota; kingdom Viridiplantae; phylum Streptophyta; class Pinopsida; order Cupressales; family Cupressaceae; genus Sequoia; species Sequoia sempervirens. The sequence goes on from VDFB02000015.1 coordinate 42,525,859, forward strand.
TAATTTTCACAAGGAAAGTTTGCATGAAATATTTCTAAGGCATGAGAAAGGCTTACCCTAGAATGAAAGGGCCCAAAGCACACATGATTTTCTCTAAAAATTGAAAAAAAAAGCATTAAGGCATATTTCGGCCTAGGCATGAACCACCCTCAAGGCAAGGTATTTGTGACTTAAGGCATTTGAGATTTAAAAGAATATGATAAAAATCACATTCAATGGGGAAAACCCTAACATAAAAACTAATTCTAAACACATTTTGACTATCATTTGCATCAGCCATGTTTCAGAAAAATGAGTCTCTACTGGGCCCCACCATGGGAGTTAGGGTTTGGAGCCTTGGAGCTTGATTCTTCACCATTTTTTGATGCAATTCTTGTTGATTTTCCTCTACAATTCAGTGGTGAGTTATTATCTCTCCTATTTGTGAAGTTTTTACTCCATTTCGAGGGCTTTGATGCCTCATGGCTACAACTATCATTGTGGTTTCTGATGCATTCTGTGCTTTCTTTGTTTTGATATCTCTTCTTGACTCTTGGTGGCTGCCATTAGAGATTTTAATCGAGCTTTTTGAAGGCTCTGGGAATAGACTTGGATTGGTTTTTTCCACCTTAATTCATGGTAGGCTCTCTTTTCTCCATTAAAAGCATTTTTCCTCTTTACAATAGCTCGACTTGAGAGCTTGTTTGAACAAAAAGGTAAAGAAATGAGTTTTTCTAAGAATGGCTATTATTCTGGCCATGGATTCACCATATATGTTCTTTGATTTCTAAAAAAAACATTCTTTCTGTGCTCAACCCATGATATGCCTTCACATTATTTTTTAAATGAATGAATTTTTTATACATGTTTTTCCATTTCCTAGGTTTGCAAAACCCATCATGGCCGCAACCATTAGCTTCAGTATTTTCACTTTCTGAGAGCTCCATGCTAGCACTAGCTTGAACCCTTGTTATTTATTCTTGTAATTGGATTTTAAACACAAAACCCAAAGTGGTTATTCAATTTGTGAAGAGAGAAACTCTCTTAGGCCATGGCCATGAGAGAACAACTAGGGTTTCTATACATTTTTTATGAGCTTGAACTACTTCCTTATTTCTGTATCTTGAAATCTCACAATGTTAGCCTATGAAGGTTTCTATCAAAACATGAGATGAGGTCATTGCGCTTCCTTCCATTCTATGCAAAATGTATTTTGTTTTCTCTACTCACACATAGATACATTTGATTCATGGCCACTTTAAGATCACTTCTTCATATGCTTTGAAACCCTAGCTTATTGTAGCATAAGCTCACTATTTTAGAAAGAAAAAAACTCCAATGTACGTGCTCACCATTGTAGCTTCACTTGTTTACTTTCAGAATGCAAGCTTTACTCCACTCAAAAAAATTTCTCAATGATGCAAGTTGATATGTTATTTAAGTGACATTTTGTATTCTCTCTATTCACTATTTGGATAAGGCTGTCATGCTATTGCACATACTCTAGTCAAATAGAAACACACAGAAGCTCCTTTTGTTTCCTCAAATGCATTGTAAATGAATGAATCTTTTCACTTACTTGTGTAGACACTTAAAAATGACCTAGGCCTGCAAGCTCTATTTTAACCACTTTCTTGCTAGTATAATTATGACATTTAATTATGTCCTTGGTCCACATTCGACTATTAATTAAATAATTCATAATTATTTAATTAATTCATGTCTATTGTATTCTTCATGATTATTAAATAAATAAATTTTATTTATTTATTAAATACGTCATTAATTGTCTAAGTCTTCCCTTAATTAAATAAATTTCTTAATTTATTTAATTACCTTTCTTCATTCATTTCTTCCTAATTATTAAATAAATAAATTTTATTTATTTATTTAATATGTCACTAATTGTCATAATTAAATGAAATGATTAATTTATTTAATTATTAATCATACCTGCTAAATTAAATAATTATCTTTAATTATTTAATTGTCAAAAATTAACATTTCTCTCATTTTAAATAAGTTGATTATTTAAAATGATTTCACATTCTTAACTGTTAGTTCATTTTAGTAAATAATCTGAAAATCGATTATTTATTATTTCACAAAATCCGTATTTTTAATTAATTTAACTCAATATGGTAATATTCCTCCAAAAAATCAAGTAATCGGGTAGATTCTTGATTTTCTAAATCTGATCTTTAGTTCAGCCCTTATCTTCTTGATTTTTTGAATCTCACAAATTTGGAAGTTTTTATCTTCTTGATTTTCGAAAATCTTTATTTTCTAATTAATTATATCATTTATTCTCCACCGCCGATTCAATCTTCTTAGATGACATCTCCACCACTCGTTTAAGGATTTTTCCCTAACCCTAATTAGGGATTGTCATATTTAATCTCGTCCTCTAATTTTAGGTCTCTGTCGAGAGTCGATCTCACCCGTCCATTCAAAATTTCATTTTCTATAAAATGCTATTTTGCTCTCATTTTTAGATCACACTGACACACTTAGACATTTTACAAAAATTGCAGCATTTATTGTCATATTCCATTAAGTCTTGGCATATTTAGACATAGGCATTTTAATCATTTGGTAATAGGAATTTAGATTCAAATCCTTCAAAGCTTGTGTAGGACTTCATCAAATATTGTTCGCACATTTGGTCTGAGGGCAACACATCAACCAACAAGTTAGAAGGTGCTACGAAGATGAATCATGGAGGCTTCGGCGATTAGCTGGTATAATCATTCTGTTTATATTTGCTTTCATTGTACTTTGTAGTTTCTTTGGGTTTATGCTTTCAATTGATTTGATCATCTAACCTAAAATTAACCCGTAGATACATTGGTGAACCCGACTCTTTTTTCTTTCTTTTTTTCGTACGGTTTTTTTGTGTTCTTTGTCGTTTTTGAAGATACAAGTACGGACGTGCCGCATTTGCATTTTCCTGAGCCACATTTGATGTGTCGTGATGCATTCAAGGGCCAAAATGATGCAATAGCTCTAACATGACTCATTTGAGGTACGAAACACCGCATACGACAGAAGCGTGACACATTTTCCTGTCAGACCGTGACGCATTCGATCTTCTGCGATGCATTCACCTGGTGAATTTTCTTTTTGTTGGCTTTCAAATTTCTGTCTTTTTTCTATTTGTTGTCTGTTTCTGTTTTCTGTTTTTCTATTTTTTGTACTACTAATCAAGGTTTGCAACATGTGGCGTTGGATTTTTTCGTGGGTCAAAGGCATATAGTCAAACTACTAACTTGTGGTCTTGCAGGTTCGAATGTCGAAGATTGAACACTAAAACATTGTGCCTGTCTTTTTATTAGATTAGTACACATTTCCTTTTAGTGCAATTAAAAAGAACATATTTTCTAATTTGCATGATTGTGTTTGCAAAATGGTAGGTGAGTATGCTCTCACCTTGTGAAAACTCAGTGATTAGAAAACTAGATCCATTTTTTTATATGTTATTACCCTCACAACTTAGTAATCAAATTATCCTCTCCCCTTTCACTTTCGGGTGATCCTAGGTGTAAGAGAAACGGTTACTAACTCTAGAACTTGGGCCTGTTCTGGTGGGAAAAAGTACTCACCCCAGGAAAACTCAGACTAGTAGCACCCTGACACCGAGGGACTTTCGGCCGGTATATAAAAGTGGATTCTTGGGGAAAGCCCAAGAATCACGCGTATGATTCCGTTGAGATGGATCCAAAAGGGGACTCTCACCGCATGGATTATGCCCTACGAATGAAATGCTTGTATTAAATACCTTTTCTTTTACAGTCCAACCGTTCTTTGGCCATTGCTTGGTATAGTGCAGGGTACAATATCATGCCCGAAGACACTCACTACTGATCCCCTTGAGTAGAGATAGCAGTTCTTGGGAAGTCACTACCCAAGAATTCGAATTTGGTGTGCTCAAATGATGTTAATGAGCCATGGAGGGGAGCCAATGCCACCAAAATTCTAAGCTATCCGCTCTCGAGAAGGAAAGGTGTTTAGCACCAATCTGGGGTATATCGGTGGGCTATACCAAGTATACAAACCCTTGGCCTATTGGCCTTTTAGGATTGTACTTGTCTTATGTGTGCTTACTTACACCCAAAACATTGTGCTTGTCAAATGCTTGCTAGATTACTCAAACATTATTCACCACATTTACATTTCTGGACAAAACACTCAACATTAGACAGATGAAATTTTCTCTCACTACGTCAAGAAAACAAACTGTTTTGCAATTGTTGAAATGCATTCACTTTTCTACAATGCATTTGAAAACTACCGAGACACAATCGCACTAATAAACTACATTTGATCTCTCAAACACCGTATCTATCTGTGTCATGACACATATGAACCACACAGTGCCACATCTGCAAACCTAAGTCACATTTTCCAGTCCTAGAGCCACATTCGCTCAAACTAAAACACATTCGCAATCCTGTGACGCATTTGTGGTCTCAAACGACGCATTTTCCTAACATAAGAAAAATCTCCATACAAATTCAAATCTGAGTCTACACCTTGTCAATCTTGTGTCAAACACTGTTTCCAAAGGGATTTTATCCGAAACCAACTTTGAAATTGCTCAATTTTTTTGACCATTAGTTTGCATTATTGACCATAGGCTTCATCCATCATTTTTTTTAGTTGCATACATTAGGCATTAGCCTAACCATAGGTTTTCATCCTTACATACTTTGGATTAGGAAAATCTCAACACAATTTGTAACATCATTGCTTCTGAAACTAGGTTATCTTGGACTTAATCATCATTCCCTTTTTTGGTCATTGTCCCTTTTGTGAGATATTCCAACTCAAAAGTCTAGTTAGGAAAAATCATTAGTCATTTTGACCTTGTCACTATCATTTTCAATAAGTCCTTTAGTAACCAAAATCGAAAAAAAAAGATTGAGCTTAGAACTATTTAGGTATCCCTTTTCTCAAATTGCATTCTAAGTCTAGACATTGCAAATTTTATTCCCAAAAAATCCAAAAATATTATTCATCTTAGTCGTCATTTTAAACTTAGACCTTGCATAGTGTCATCCTTGCATTTAGTTGTCATCCTCATTTTGAGCAATCTCATTTTCTGGTGGAAACTAGACTCCAAAAACAGAAACAACAAATGGAAAACTTTCGACAAGATCCCACGTATGATCCAAATTGGACTTTTGACGATCCATTTTCCAACACAAATAATCAACCTCTCACGACAATACCATCCTCATCAAATAGTCCCTTTGAACCATTCTTACGTAAGGATGAATACGGTCAAATACTTGAGGAAAACCTAGAGGTAGCAGCACAAGATCCAGAAGCCTCTCAATTCGTTGAACAAATGGTCATATATGACAAAGACAGATATTTGGCCATACTCTTAAGTCAAGGAGATAAGTTACCCAATGGATTTGACATTAACATGTTGAGACCAACATCTCCTAACCTTAATATCAACAATGCACATAACATGTCAAATAGTTGTCAACCTCAAAACACTATGAGTAATACTTTCTTTGACACTACAACGATGGTGCATGCTACCTCCAACTTTCCAAACACCTCCAACTCAATAAACGCTACATCCATTGGAGGATCACAATCTATCACAATTCCCACAATATCCACAACATCATCACAATTGGCTGGAACCACCTTTGGCTCCTCGGTAATGTGGGCAAGCTACTCCAATCCTCTTTTTACCACTACAGTAAATGCCACGGGGGAATCATCAAGTCATACCAATCCCCCCTTGACAACTACATCTAGTACCATGAGTACACCTTCGACATACCCTCTCCTGGGTATATCGCAAAATCCTTTGGGTGGAGGCAAACGATGTATTTTTATTCAAGGACAACAACAAGATGTTAACACGCCAACATAGTTCAATACCATCACCTCCCAAGGATACAATATGAACATTCCCCTTGTACAAACCCAACAATTTGGACAAGGTAGTCAAAAAACATAACCCATGGCATCATTCACAAATCAAAATGCTCATGGTCACCATATTCCCCAAATATCAACACAAATGGCTGGGGGACACATCCCAACATACTCATCTCATATTCATACTCACCAGCATACCCCCAATCCAAACTTTCAATACGAATAATACGCCAATCCGAACACATCATACATGACACAACAATCCATCCCTCCACAATACACCAATATCCACACACAAAAAATGGGGACCTATGGTGTACCAATCAGTCCAATGTATGGGACCACAAATAACCCTGTTATAGATGCCTTACAAGTCAAACTGATGGGTCTAGAGAAAACTATCCAAAACATACAAATATCAGGCAAGAAATCAGAAGTGTCATATGATCTAAACGTATACGCATTTGACATGAGCTTATACATGCCACCATTTCCTCTAGGATATGTGTCACCCAATTTTACAAAATACAGAGGCAAGACAAACCCCATCGAACATGTTCACAAATTTGCAAGCAATTGTATGGACATCGCCTATGAACAAACATACTTGATGATACTTTTCTCTAAAAGTCTTGTGGGTCCTTCCCTTGAATGGTTTTCCACTCAAAAGGATATCCAAACATGGGATGAGATTAAACAAAAATTCATAAAGAATTACACATACAACATTAACATGGACACCTCTATTACTAGCTTGTGCAATCTCACACAAGAGGATGCCGGTGAGACATTCATCCCATTCTTTCAAAAATGGAGAAGTCTAGCTAGTCGGTGTCACATTGACATACCCAAAAGAGAAAAGGTGGACATGCTCGTTCAAACACTTATGGGTCCCCTAAAATATGCATTGCAAGTGCATTGTTGCACAACATTCACGGACCTAGTCGAAAAAGGGGTCTAGATTGAGAAAGCCCTTATCAAAAAGGGAGAGCTAAGATACGATACCAAAAACACAAATTCAAATCCTCCCACCGACAAGAATAAATATTGGGTCAAAAATAAACATGTTACAAATGACGGTGTTGTTGACGCCAAGATTGCAAACATTGTGGGTCTTGTACTAGCCCTAAAAGGGGTTCAACAACAAAACAAATGAACAACGACATTGACACCCCCTACCAATGTCCCTTCAAACAACCAGGGCAGCCAAAATAATCAAGGACAATATCGTCAGATGAGACAATTCCCCAGGGGTCGCACATACACTCCTTTGGGTGAACCCATTGAGGAAGTCCTTAAGAAATGCCTTCAGAATGGTGTAATCACACTTCAAGAACCAAAACCATACGACCCAGGACAATTCAAACCAGCATGGTGGGATGATAATGAATTTTGTGATTATCATCGAGAAAAAGGACATAAAAGCTCTACCTGTTGACAACTGAAAAACCTGGTACAAGACCTTATCGAGAGTCATATCATTGAGGTAGGTGGGTAACAATTTTCCTCCAATTCATATCATACTATTCATAAGAACCCACTGCAAGACCATGGTTCTAATAATGCTTCCATGTTAGGTCCATAGATAAACAACAATCAAGATAATTCCACCCGAGCCAAGTATGACTATGGTCAAGAGAGCACCCCAATGCAATGCTACTACTCGAAGTGGCAAGGTCACCATAGCTGGTCCACCTCCCACTAGGCAACCCAAAATCACCATACCTGGCCCATCTACGAAATAGTCAAAACCCACCCCGACCACAAATCAATGGCAACCAAAGAGTTAGTTCAACCTTATCGATCAACTTGGAAAAACTCCTGTGCAAATTTCTATACTCGAGTTGCTTCGCATCTCTCCCATGCATAAGGCTATACTGGATAAAATCCTGCAAGATTCGTCAGTCCCCAAGGACATTAATGTCAATTAGTTTGAGACCATGGTGGGATACCTCACTATGCCTCACCACGTCACCTTTTCTAATCAAGACTACTCATCACCTAAAACCAACCACAACAATGCATTGCACATTGAAACATTTGTCCATAAGCACAAGGTCAAAAGAGTTTTAGTAGACGGTGGAGCAGGATTGAACATATGCTCCTTGAAACTGGTTAAGGCTCTAGGATTTTCTGAGGCATGCGTAGACCCTACAAAGAGTATAGTGATCAAAGCATATGATGACGAAGAACTCTCTTCACGAGGTGTTATATCTCTTCCTATCAGAGTGGGACCAGTCATTGTGGATACAACCTACTAGGTCTTGAATCTAGAATTACCTTACAACATCTTGCTCTGTCGCTGATGGATTCATGCCTTAAAATTTGTTCCATCCACATATCACCAATGCTTAAAATTCCCATTTGACGGCACAAAAATCACTATATATGGCGACCCCGACCTTTTTCAATATTGTATCAACCTAAGGGGTATTTCTAAAAACTGAGTGCCTATCAATTGAGAGGCTTTAGGTCCCTCATCTTTCAAATACGTTGATCCATCCACACTCGCATCATCTTCCACATCCACTCCGTGCACATCTTCCACCACACCACCATCTTCTGCAAACCCTAAGGTTGAAACCATTGTCAAGATCCAAGACCTTAGCTGTGGAGAATTCAAATTGCATACAACATACAACATCACAATGATACCCAAGTCTTTGAAGGTCTATGGTTGGCCATGTTTTAGAATGGAACCGAAAGAAAGTTTCAAAGTTCCACCAAAAATAGTTTTCATCAAATGGGGAGACATGAGTAATGAGGACCTTGTTGATATCATAGGATGGCTCTATAAAGATATGGTCGAACTACCCCCATTACCAGTTAAGAAATATGGAAAGGGATATGACATAATGAAGGCTAAGGGCTATGATGGCACTAGTGGCCTAGGCAAAAATAAAACTAGATGAAGAGAGCCCATATAACCTTTCAAAATACCAAAGTATCTTGGATTAGGGTTTGGATTGCCTGACAATGACGATCAATGTACCATTGGACTTTTGAGTGAGAAAGTACATGCTTCAGAAAGTCTCGAGACCACTAATGAAACCCTCATCGAAACTGACTCCCAAGAGTGGGAATTTGGCTTAGAACGATCCTTAAGTGATTGTTGCCTCGATGATTTGTTTGTCGAAACAAAGGAACTGACCTCTGAACAAAAGTTTTGGAAAACATTTAAAATTGATCAGGCACCAAATAGTCAAAGTCCCATTACCACTCCCCATGACATACAAGACCCACCATCTGAATCCCTTTAGTCCAATCCATTTGAAGTACCAAATGACACTGAAAACCATGAATCTAAGTCCTTCACCCCTTATTTCGACAAAGAATGTGAGACTAGTGAAGGGGAATATTGGATAGAGTCTGATGTAGAGTTGGATGATGATAATCGCATCTACAATATCACTGAATCCGTCTACATGCTTTTTGCATCCTCCCCTCAATTCACCAACACTGATGATGGCATTTCCCCAGTCTATCCTCAACTAGTCGATTGGGATCAACAAGGCCCGCCAGTCCTGGACACATTTCAAAATGATGAGGCAATTGTAGAGTTTATGGGATTACGTGAGGGCATGCCCAGTGGTGATCACAAGGCAAGATTCACCATTTATCTAGATTGTGTAGCCTACTTCGGTGAGACTGCTCCGTCTTCCAGTTGCAAAATCAAAAATAAAAATAAAATAAAAAATGAAATGTCTTTAGGTGAAAACTGAAAGGCACCTTATGATGACAAAAAAGTAAAAACAAAGGATGTATGTGTGGGTGAAAACCTCTCCAAGGTGCCCAAATATGGAGGACTGGACTTTCTTCCCATACAACAAGAGAAATCAGCTATGCTTATAGAGGACACCATAGAAGACAACATATCAACTGCAGAAGATCCCAAAATGGTTCTCTTTGTTGCATCATTGACTGAAGAAGAGAGTCTGGAATTTCACAAATTATTTGGAGAGCGTAAAGTCAACTTTGCATGGTCCTATGCTGACATGCCAAGATTAGACCCAGAACTGGTCCTGCACCATCTACCACTATTGCCTAATGCTAAGCCATTCAAACAAAAGCTACGCAAAATGCATCCTCAGGTCACTCTATTGGTCAAGGCTGAGTTGTAGAAAATTCTAGATGCTGGATTCATACGATGTATTGATTATGTTGAATGGATATCTAACCTGGTGCTAGTAACAAAGCCAAATGGGATGATCCGTGTCTGTACATATTTTAAAGACCTGAATAAGGCATGCCCAAAAGATGACTTTCCTTTACCGAATATTGATATCATAGTTGACCTCATAGCAGGATATGAGATGTTGTCCCTCATGGATGGTTTCTTCAGCTATAATCATATTCACTTTGCCCTAGAAGACCAGAAAAAAACAACATTCACTTTCCTTTGGGGTACATATTGTTGGAATGTCGTGCCATTCGGTCTCAAAAATGTAGGCACCATATATCAGAGGGCTATGACCACAATATTTCATGACATGATAAATAAAATAATGGAAGATTATGTAGATGACCTATTGGCTAAATCAGTAACAAGGAAAGATCATTTGAAGGTGTTAGACACAATTTTCAAGAGACTGGAAGCATACAAAGTCTGACTAAACCCTAAGAAATGTGTCTTCGGTGTAACATCAGGTAAACTCTTGGGATACATAGTTTCTCGAAGAGGCATTGTGGTCGATCTAGAAAAAGTAAAAGCCATCATAGACATGCCTCTGCCCAAAGGAATTAGTGAACTCAGAACCCTACAAGGTAGGGTACAATCTATTCGGTGCTTCATAGCATAATTGGCCGACAAGTGTCACCCATTCCAATATCTGTTGCGTAAGGGTATCCCCTTTTTTTGGATAGATAAATGTCAAGAAGCCTTTCATCAAATACAAGACTACTTACTATCACCGCCAGTCCTCATGCCGCCCATTCATGGAAAACCATTGATCCTATACATCTCTGCCACTAATTCAACATTGGGGGCATTACTAGCACAAAATGACCAAGAAGAAAAAGAAAGAGCTATATATTATATCAGTCAGACATTGGTCGGGTATGAATTGAACTACACATCAATTGAATGGGATTGTCTAGCCATGGTCTTTGTAGCAAAAAAGCTAAGACATTACATGTTAAGCCATCAAACACACCTAGTAGCATAGATCGACCCCCTCAAATATTTGTTAAGTCGGGCAACATTAACGGGATGTCTAGAAAAATGGGTCATGATTCTAATTGAATATGACATTCAATATGTAGAAAGAAATGCAATAAAAGGACAAGTCATAGTGGACCAGCTGGTAGACGCACGTCTACAAAGTGATCACCCGTTAGTCGCAGATTTTCTAGATGATTCGATATTCCATATAGAACCTAAGTCACCTTGGAAACTCTACTTTGACAGATCACACACAAATCATGGCTTGGGGGCAAGAATCTTGTTCCTCACCCCTCAAGGAAACTCCATTCCTAAGTCTTTCCGCATAGCTTTTCCATGCACAAATAATGTGGCAGAATATGAGGTACTAGTTACAGGACTAAGAATGGCAATAAAATGGACAATAAAAACACTACATGTCTATGGGGATTCTCAGTTAGTCATCAACCAAGTTAATGATGTCTATGACACAAAAGATGAGAAGTTGATGCCCTACAAATGAATGGTTGACAATTTCCAAACGTACTTTCATATGGTAGCTTTTGAACAAGTCCCAAGAGCACAGAACAAAGTAGCAGATGCAATGGCTACAATAGGCTCTCTTCTCAACATTCCAAGCAATATGCCTTAGCTGGAATTCCTAATAAAACAATTGTTGGTCCCTACCTATGACATTCTGAAGTCAGAAATGGTCTGCGAACTTGTTGGTCCTGACTCTCCCTGGTATCAAGACATCCACGATTGCCTTAATTGCCAAACCCTTCCACCTAACCTGTCCAATAACTAGAGGAAGTCCTTCATTCAAAAAGCCGCAAGATGTGCCATCGTCAGTGACACCCTTTACCATTGTAGCTTTGATAACACCCTCCTTAGATGTCTCGACACTAAAAAAGTAGGTACAACCTTACGTGAAGTACATGATGGTATATGCGGGTCTCATTCAAGTCATCCTACTTTGGCCAAGAAGATAATAAGGCTTGGGCACTACTGGCCAACCATTGAAAAGGATACACCAGAATATGTTAGGACTTGCCACCAATGCCAGGTTCAAAGTGATTTGATCCATGCTCCAGTACAGGAACGTTGACCGATCACCTCTCCTTGGCCCTTCACTCAATGGGGACTCAATCTCATGGGTAAGATCCATCTGACCTCGTCCAATGGCCATAAATTCATTATCACTGCCACTAAGTATTTTATGAAGTGGATCAAAGCCATCCCTCTGACATACATAATCAGAAAAAAAAAAATCCAAATTCATTCTTAACTACATCATTTTCCGGATCGCCTTCCGCAATCCATCATCACTGACAACATACGTCCTTTCAAAAACCAAGACATTTGTGAGTTATGTGAGTGATTTCACATCCAACACCATTTTTCATCTTCGTATTACCCGCAAGGAAACAGTCAAGCTGAGGCGTCAAGTAAAACCATTGTTAAAATCCTCAAAAAGACTATCAATGACGTTGGTCGTGACTGGCATATACAACTCAACCCTACTCTGTGGGCTTACCACACTAGCATTCATATGCCTACAGGAGCTACTCCTTTTTCCCTGGTCTTCAAAGCTGAGGCCATCTTTCCCATCGAGGTTGAAATTCCTTCCTTACAAGTCTCCCTGAAGGGTTTAACTAATGAAGAAGAGTACAGACAGTAGAGCCTACACAAGCTGGAGATGTTAGAGGAAAGAAGAAAAAATTCTCTAAACCATCTACAAGCGTATCAAAACCGTCTTTTCCATAGTTACAATAATAAAGTCATGGTCAGGAAATTTGACATTGGCGACTATTCCTCATGCAAAACCCTAAGAACCAGGTTGACAGAGAAAAGCCAGGAAAGTTTGAACCAAACTGGTTGGGTCCTTACGTCATCGTATCTTCTTTTGGTTTTGGAGCCTATCAGCTGGTGAATCCAAAGGAAGAACAACTGACAGAGCCTATCAATAGTTTACATCTCTGAAAGTTCTATGCATAGCATCAGGAGATTGAGCTGAAAACCGTAAAATACAAAAAAAAATGAAAAATGAAAAAAAAATTGTTGCCTTGATGAAAACCTGGCAAATAAGCATCTTGGCAGCAACAAAAAAATAAAAAAAATAAGAAAAATGATAAAAATAGTCAAGAAAAATGATTTATCCAATAGTGAAAACTTGGCAAACAGGCACTTTGGATAAGTACCATGGTGAAAACCTGGCAAACAGGCACCATGTGTAACCAATCATGGCTCTTCCATCTACTATTACTTTGTCTACTGTGGCCTAGGATGAAATACATTTTCAGTCATGACCACATCATACCCTTCCTTTCATGGTTGATAAACGGTTGACAACAAGTCCTCTATACTGTTTATCTAGTACCATAGGCACATCCCTTTTAAGTCCTTTAAAATTGGCTAAGTCTTGGACCTGATTGGGGGAAAAAAATTTATCATGTAATTGTAGTGGATGTCACACATGGTTTCGGAAATTGCTAAAAAGTCTTGAAAAAGACCAAAAACCTCACAAAAGGTCCTGAAAAAAAGACCAAAAACATCACAAAAGGTCCTAAAAAAAAAGACCGAAAACATCGCAAAAGGTCTTGAAAAAAAGACCAAAAACATCACAAAAAGTCCTAAAAAAGACCAAAAACATCACAAAAAGTCCTAGAAAAAGACCAAAAACATTGCAAAAAGTCTTGAAAAAAGACAAAAACATTGCAAAAAGTCCTAAAAAAAAAGACAAAAACATTGTAAAAATTCCTAAAAAAACACCAAAAACATCGCAAAACGTCCTGAAGAAAGACCTAAAAACCGAAAAACATCTAGAAGAAACCCCAACAAAATGTCAAACCGGTCGAATAGCACAAACCCAGAGTCATTCCTTGTCAGGTCATTAGTCTTTGTCATTTGTCTGAACTACATTGTCGTTACGCATTTGCTACGTAGGAAAGACTCATACTTGAGTCCCCGAGACATTAGGTCAGTCCTTTTAGGTTTGTGAAAATAAAATCATGATTCAATCTTTGGTTATCAAGACAAAGTCATTGGTCGTGTCGAACTACGATGTCTCTGAGTGTATGACGTAGGCAAGGCCATTTGTCGATGAGCCCATGAGGCCGCACTAGGTCAGTCCATTAGGGTTCATGGTATTACACTGGCACACATGCCAAAAGTATTCAGGTCAAGAAAAATCATTTTCCAGATGGGAAAACTCATAAAACAAAGTCAAAACAATCATTTATTCAGCATGACAATTTCATTAGCACGTTAATCGTATCATCATAACAATATCGACATATGGTCAACACAAGTCAAACTCGGTCAAAACAAATCAAATAATCATAACTCGTCAAACTGTCAACTCTTAGTTTGCTTTTAGTGTGTCCTTATGAAAGATAACTTCTGTCATTCATGTCTTAGGATGTGTCCTTCCTAGGCATCATCATCGTCACTATCATTTGGCATTTTGAGGGATCCTCTTGACATCAGTATTCTTCAGATGTGTCCTTCTAAAGAGCAAACTCTATCATTTATGCCTTAGGATGTGTCCTTCCTAAGCATAATCATCATTTTGAGGGATCCCTTTTGAAATTTAAAGGATCAATCCTCTCAAAATCAACATTATTCAAGATGTGTCCTTCCTGAATTTGGTAATCTTCGACATTCATCATCTCGGCATCATCAAAACATTGACACCCCGACATCTCATTGTCATCAAACCTGACATCTTGACATTAGAATAATGGGTATCCAGAGATACTTGGCAAACACTTGGCACTTGTGTTTTGGATTTTTATAATGTTATTGGTTTTTTAGTGAAATCCCAATAACAAGATTTAGAGAAGTAGCGACGTATTATGACAATTGACACGCATAATTACTAGTTTCTTAGTGAGGTCCTGATTTTGGGATTTAGGAAAACAATGGCATATCATGATAAGGGCTCTATTTTGTATTTTGGAAATCATGCTACTAGTTTCTCAAAGATGTCCTGGAAGTAGGATTTAGAGAAGCAACGACGTTTCATGAATTGTCCTTGTCTTTTTCTGCTTGTGGTTGATTATGACAAAAAGATTAGGGAAATCACACTCTTAGTTTGAGTCATGATCATCCTTGTCTATGGCTGCTTGTCTTATGTGATGGTACGACCTTGCACAACTTGATCTATGTCATATCATGGTGTTTGTTGGCTATTACAACAGTCTTCCCAATGATGATTAAGAGCAATAAATATTAAAGTCCTAAGGTAAAGTTTTGAAGGATTTGGTCTAGGAACTAACATGCATCTCCTTCGGTCTGGTCATCTTCTCTCATCAGTCTGGTCATCTTCTCTCATCCATCTCATGATGATATCCCGTGACATACAAAACATAAGTGCATACATGATCATATAAATATTGCATTAGGTCCATAACATTAAATCATATACATTTCATTGCATATTGCATTCACATTATCATAAACATGGCATCCATTCAAATAAATACATTATGCATATCATTATCACCATCATCACAAAATCAACATAACATATAAATAAGCATTGCATCATCATGACATCATATCATAAGAAAGCATCATAAAACATATATAATACCATCATCCATCATAAATCAACATCATACATAAGGCATCACATCACATATATCATAATGCATGAATCAAATAACATTGCATAACACACATGTAGGCCACATCAAAACTACATCATCAAATAATATCATCTCAAAAATACACAATGTCACAAGATAGAGTCAACAAATATCCCAAAAATGGAGCTCACAGGCTCAATGGTCTATACATAATGTGTCATAACATAAAAAAAAGTATAGCAAACATGCCCCTAGGGGAGGCTCTCATCATCCCCTCGTGGCAAAGAGTGTGGCATCTGAGAATCTATGACTGGCGCTGAGCTAATGGGTGGACATGTAGCAGTCTATGTCTATGCAACAAATGATGGCATCATCTCCATAGTAATAAACACTTGTGACATCACTGCAGCTTGACTCTGGGATACTGACGGATCTGCCACTGGTGGCTGCCTCTATACTGATCTCTACCTTGAACTGGTAGACCCATGACTATGGGTCGAATGGTGACTCGAGGCATGCCTGTGTGAGTGGCGTGACTTGTGCCCTAATATGTGTCTTGAGGAGGTGGATCCTCCAACACTGGTGTGACTCTGACTACCACTGCCACTCCCTAATCTTTGACCACTGCCTGTCCTCATTTGTGAGCGTGACAGTGTCAGATCTCATTGCTTAGGAGGCACCTCCTACTCATATAAAGTCATGTACTACCCATACCTTGTGATCACCCTAGAAAGCTCACGAGCAATATCCCCAAAAGGCCCTGTACATAATGTTGCAACCTTGACGCACCACTGAGTTGAGTTCTGCTGACAGATCACTGCATGATCCTGCTCTATCCAAACTACCTCTAGCTCTGCCCATAGTGCCCTAACCTCTGCCACACTCTCATCCAACCTCCTCTACAGATCCACCACCCTCTTGTATTTCATGTCATCCTAGGGTAATGTCAACGAGGATGGTATACCCTCCTCTCCCTCCACCATCCTCCATCTGAGAAGTCTCTCAGCCTCATCCATGGCGTCATCATCCTCATCATCATCCTCTGTGGCATCCTCTCCACTGACTCCCTCATCCAAAGGCACATCCACGTCTACATCCCCCTCTTATCCAACATCCTCCTCTTGTTTGGCCTCCTCCTCTTGCCTCAGTTGCTCCTCCTCCTATCTCTCCTCCTCCGCCACATCCTCCTCTTGTCTCTCCTCCTCTCCCTCTTGCCATGGCTGCTCCTCATCCTCTCTCTCTCTCCCTCCTCAGCCACCTCTGGGATAGCATCTAGTGCTACTCTCGCCACACATGGATGCACCCTCCTGCCCTATCTCTAACCATCTCTCCTCCATCTTCGGCCCTCTCCTCCATCATCCCCATCATCCCCACCCTGAACTCTATCACTGCCTCCATCCCTCCCCCGGCCTCTGCCCCTATCACCATCCCTGCCTCCTCGTCTGGCCCTCGACCATGTGGTATGACTGAGCTCCTATCCACAGGTGTTGGCCCATCGAGATCTGTTAGTGGCACTGGTCTATGTGCCTGCCACCATAGTTCATAATCTGTTGTGGTCCTGGGATTTGCAATCACACCTCTCCATCCCCATGGCTAGGCTCCTAGCCCATCGATCTACTGCTCGGTGAATGCTACTGGAATTGCTGGTCCCCAAGCCACCTCTCTGGATGATCGAGCATAATCAACTGTCCCCGCAGGTACACCCTGATACTCTCTGAACTATCATAGGATGCGCTGTGGAAGGTACATCTCTATGATAAGTTGGCTCTACATTGTCCTGCCAATCAAGTAGCAAGACTATCAAAAAAGACTGAGATGATCCACCTCATCATCCCACTGTTGGTAGTCTTTGTATGGCCTCCAAATAAATGACATCATAGTATCAATCTGATGCCACCACCAACTGGTCTCACCCATCCATGTATGTTGTAGCGCACCAACATAGTAGTATGCATAGGGCATCCCCTCGACCAACTGTGCTCTCTAAATCAGCAGATGAAATATCGCTATATGCTCCCAAGCCCAAATCATCATCAGGGTGGTACCACATGATATACTCTCTGCACTCTTGTAGATGACCTCGTGCAGTTGGTGGTAGAGTGTGCCCAATAAACAAGTGCCCCAGGCATACACGATCCTATCCCACTTCATCCCAACTAAGACGTCTCCCCAAATAATAGGGAACCCATGTCCGCAACGGTCAAGAATCAATATCCCGCCAATAAGTGTCCCAGGAATGCATCGAAATGAGCATAATGCTCCACCATAAACTCCTAGCGGATCTTGTATCCCTGGATGCCGAGTCCTACGCCCTCATCTTGATAGTATGCTCTGAAGGTCTGCTGGCCATGGCAAGGGTCATAGACAATCCGCTCTTCTCGGATCAGCACTCGTAGAATGCAATAGACATCCTCCAGTGTAATGGTCACCTCTCCCATTGGTAGGTGGAAAGAACATGTCTCTGAATGACAACACTTGCATAACACAGTTAGTAGTCCCCTATTTGCTCGAATAGCAGGCATATAGGCGACATAGAATAGACCTAGCCACATCAAGCATCGTCGCTCCCCTAGGGTCAGCTGATCAACAAAGTGGAAGGTCATTGGTCTGCTCTCTCACGTGTAGATCAATGCAAGCCCTCTGAAAAAATCCAAACAACACGTTAGTACAGTCTAGACAATTTTTAGTATCATCAAAATCATTTTAGATTTCAAAAGCATCAAAATCAACCCTAGGCAAAGTCAATGTAGTATGCGTCGTGTTGACTGCAATTGCATTGCAAAACAACGAATGCGTCGTTTCATACTTCAAATGCGTCGCAACATGGCAATTGCATCGTTCGGTAGCTCAAATGCATTGCATCAAGGCACTTGCGTCATGCTATATGACACTTGCATCGTTCCATTCAAATGTGTCGCTTAAACACGCGATTACGTCACAAAATGACAATTGTGGCATTCTAACTTTCGAATGCGCCTCAAAAAGGTGAATGCGTCACAGTTTTTGGAAAATGCATCACAAACCCTCAGCCTGCCTTGAACTACCCTTGTACTTGCGTCGCGATGCATCAAATGTGTCGAACGCGAAGTCAAATGCGGCTTACACGCACACATATGTGTCGTGGTGCATTTGTTGTTTTCCCTAAAACCCTACTTTTGGCATGCAAAATGAAAAACTTACAAAGGGGGTTAGGGGTGCATACCACTGGCTCTGAGCCCTTTGGCTGCCTGTAGGTCCACATGATCTCACTGTGGTGCTCTGTCACTAGAATCACCATCCTTGTTGCAGTCCTTTTCGCTCTGAGCTCTCAAAATTTACAAATTGAATAGTTAAAATGAATTGACTTTTACCCCTTTGTCAACCTATTTATAAAGTCAAAATTGCATTTTTCAACTAGGTTATTATTGGAGGCTCATTTGACCAACTTTAACCATCCCATCGGCTATCTTAAAAATGTCAGAATTCGAAACCGTTTGAGCCATCATTTTTCTGGTCATGAAATTGACTTATTGGGACCCTTTCCAAATTTTTCTGCCACTGACCCAAAATTTGAAAAATTTCCTAAGGGGGCATTGATACTCTATACCTTCACTGGGGCATGGATTTGACTTATTTTCTTTGTAACAATATGACATGCTACATTATGACAAAGAGGGGCAAAATGTAGACACTTAAAAATGGCCTAGGCCTGCAAGCTCTATTTTAACCACTTTCGTCCTAGCATAGTTATGACATTTAATTATGTCCTTGGTCCACATTCAACTATTAATTAAATAATTCATAATTGTTTACTTAATTCATGTCTATTGTATTCTTCATGATTATTAAATAAATAAATTTTATTTATTTATTAAATATGTCATTAATTGTCTAAGTCTTCCCTTAATTAAATAAATTTCTTAATTTATTTAATTACCTTTCTTCATTCATTTCTTCCTAATTATTAATTAAATAAATTTTATTTATTTATTTAATATGTCACTAATTTTCATAATTAAATGAATTGATTAATTTATTTAATTATTAATCATACCTGCTAAATTAAATAATTATCTTTAATTAATTAATTGTCAAAAATTAACCTTTCTCTCATTTTAAATAAGTTAATTACTTAAAATGATTTCACATTCTTAACTGTCAGTTCATTTTAGTAAATAATCTAAAAATTGATTATTTATTATTTCACAAAATCCGTATTTTGAATTAATTTAATTCAATATGGTAATATTCCTCCAAAAAATCAAGTAATCGGGTAGATTCTTGATTTTCCAAATATGATCTTCAGTTCAGCCCTTATCTTCTTGATTTTTTGAATCTCACAAATCAGGCAATCTTTATCTTCTTGATTTTTGAAAATCTTTAGTTTCTAATTAATTATCTCATTTATTCTCCACCGCCGATTCGATATTCTTAGATGACATCTCCACCACTCGTTTAAGGATTTTTCCCTAACCCTGATTAGGGATTGTCAAATTTAATCTCATCCTCTAATTTTAGGTCTTTGTCGAGATTCAATCTCGCCCATCCATTCAAAATTGCATTTTCTATAAAATGCTATTTTGCTCTCATTTTTAGATGACACACTGACACACTTAGAAATTTTACAGAAATTGTAGCATTTATTGTCATATTCCATTAAGTCTTGGCATATTTAGGCATAGCCATTTTAATCATTTGGTCATAGGCATTTAGATTCAAATCCTTCAAAGCTTGTGTAGGACTTTGTCAAAGATTGCTCGCACATTTGGTCTAAGGGCAACACATCAACCAACAAGTTAGAAGGTGCTACGAAGATGAATCATGGAGGCTTCGACGATTAGTTGGTATAATCATTCTATTTATATTTGCTTTCATTGTACTTTTTAGTTTCTTTGGGTTTATGCTTTCAATTGATTTGATAATCTAACCTAAAATTAACGCGTAGATACAACTTTTCTTGCAAAGCTACACTTAGTCATCATGGTGCAACTATAGGTTACTTTGTTGTCCATTATCACACATTTTATGCACTTGAATGCTTCAAAAAATGTATTTCCAATTTCATTTTTACCACAATTTTATGAAATAGTGCAATGAGATCCTCTACATTTGTAGCACCAGAAGTATTGAAAAAATACCTTCATTAGTGATGTTGTTCCATATTGCACTCAACTAAAACATTTAGTGTATTGCATTTCAGTTCACCAATGCTTCTTTCCTTCACTTATTTGAATTTTATGCTTCACTTGCAGTCACTTGTCACTCATTTTTTGATGGAAACAACCCTTCCTCTGTACTCTTCATGCATTTTTATCTTCTAGACAACAAATGTTGACATGAAATTTTTATTTATGCATAGAATATTTTTAAATACACACCATGATGAATGTTTTTTTAAGCTTCTCAAATTGCTTCAATTGCTACCGATGACTTGTAAACAAGCAATTATGTATGTCTTTTCACTATCTCATTCCATGATCATGCACTTGATGATAACTCACTTAAGCAATTGATCATGTATGATCCTCAATTCATTACACTATCAAACTTGATTGTCCTAGATGATCACTTGCTTGAGCTCTTATGAAATTTTGATGCACTCTTCTAGATGCATATCTCTTTGAGAAATACTAAATTATTTCTTTTCTGAAAACCCTCCATGGAATGTTGAGGGGAAGCATGTCGTATCTCAACCCTTGTGGGAGCCTGTTTTACACCACATGCTTTAAAATATTTAAATTATATCAGCAACATGATTGTCCCTATACCTGCACAACAAACAAATAGTATTAGATTAAAACAATAATTACAATATTTTAGTGTGTTGTTTTCTCCTTGGTATTCTCTTGTACTCCTCTTGTCTTTGCTCAGTTGATTCAATGCATCATAGACAATATTCTACATTACTGTTGATTGGTCATGTAGGAGGGTTCATAGTCTAAGCTTTAACAAAAATTTATAATCACTTGTAGGTCCACTTGGAGCATGAAAGCAAGGAAGGATGCACAACTCTGAAGGAAACTTGAAGGCACAACCAATAAATGATGATTATGTTCTCCCTTACATGCTCTTCTCTCCTTTTATCTTCAGTAGCATAGAGTATTCTTTATGATCCATTGTTCCAGCTACTCCCATGGCTTGTGTGGGACACTTGATTCTCTTTTTAACTCCAATGAATACAAAATAGCATTTGCATAATTCTTATGTTCAATTCTATACTTTTCTTTTGCAAACAATATATGGATCATTATGAAGGAAAACTGAATACAAAAGAAAGCATTTCCTTTTCATTTCATGAAATACTATGTTGCAAATGATATATGGCAACTGAAAAAAATTGCACTTCTTTAGAACTCAACAACTCAAATATTTGCAATGCTTAAAACATCTACAGAAATAAACTGAAATTCTTCACCTTAAAATGGACTTTAATCAACCAACTCTGTCAATTTGAGTTGTGTAAAAAATTGATAACAATGTCCATTCTAGGAAAGATGCAACATAGGACATGTTTATTAGATGATTTAGCTCAAACTAACTATTTGATAGGCCATTGATACAAATGTTAAACAACTTTTTTAATCATGATCAAGACTCAAGATTTTTATGTAGTGTCGAAAAAGGGATCCTTTGACATTTTTCACACTTGTTTGGGTCCTCCTTGTGGATTTTGGCTTAATTTTTCCTTGATTTAGTGTTGTAATGTGGATAACACATTCAAATTAGGTCTTGGGACCTTGTGAAGTAATGGAATTTAATGATGCCTTGCTAAAGTGTTGTGAAGTTTTGAAACACACTTTCATACTTTTCTAGGGTTTTATCAATTAACTAAGCATAATAAATATAATTTTAATCATAATTAGCTTTAATCTTGCCTTATTTGGAGTGTTTTAAAGTATTCTAACACACTTTCAAATTCCTCTAGGCTTGTCATTAATAATTAGTCTTTCTTGTTTAATTGGCCCTACTTTACATCCAAAAGCCTTATTTATTGCATCCTTTTGAGGATAATACCGACACTAATCAGCAACCAATCATAATTCTGGTGTTCTTAGCTTATGTAGCAAAGATTTAGCGTCTAGGACTCATTCGCCACCTTGGGAAAATGAGTCCAACCTAGGTCTTTTTCGTTGCATGTTGGTTTCACACATTTCTAAGAATTTTTCATTTTTGGTACCATACATAATGTGTGATAGGAATCATTCGCCGCCTTGGGTGAATGAGTCCCGTGTGACCAAAATTCAAATTTAAATCAAAATTTCGGTGGGATTTTATTCTCCTAAATCTTATGTCGGCTTGTAGTGTTGTAATTTCAAGAATTATTTCATAATTAAGTATAAATATAAGGTTCTTTCACTCATTTTCATCCCAAGCATTGAAGTATTCATACCTAGCATTCAAGAGAGTTCACAACAACATTAAAAATTCACAAGAGAATTCAAGGACATTCAAGAGAAAAATTCTTCATAAATTGTTGCAACAATTCAATATCCAGCATCATGGCAAGTTCCTAATTGCATTATTTCATGTTTCATTATCTTATTTCATCATTTGGTTTAATTACCTAGAAGGGGTTTGACCAAGGAAAACTCCTATTCCCTAACAATAAAAATTTTCTCTCTCTCTCTCTCTCTCTTTGTGTGATTGCAGATCTAGGTGATTTGAAGGTTTGGAGATCATTGAAGAATAGGTTGCAAGCTTGTTGGAGTAGTCCCCTCATTTGCAAGGTCAAAATCTTCACAAAAAGTCACTCATAGCCCCAAAAATTAGGGTTTCAGATCTGGGAACCTAAATGAATAGATTATGTAGACTGAGAAGAGAAGATCTAGACTTTGAATTTCCAAAAAATCCAAACTAGACTCATTCTCCACAAGTGGTGAATGAGTCTCATTTTAGGTGTTTTTCAGAGATCTTTGTAGATTTGGATACCCATTTTCTCGAAGTCTGCTTTTGCATAGTTTTCGAGAATTGGGACTGATTCACCTAGAATGGAGAATATGTCCCACTAGAACAAAAAGTTAGCAATTCCAAAATTTTAGAGCTATTTCTAGTCTTCAACACACTTCGAGGTGGACACTTTTAGTTTCATATCTTTTTGTTACATTTTGTTCACTTTCTTAGGTCATTTAGAGTTAGTTTGCATTTCACATTGTGTTTTCCATTTCATTATCTTTTTCAAGTTTATACTTGGTGGTGAACCCCTCTTCTAATTTGAAATCATACCCCAAGATACCCTATTTTTAGATCTCTTGCCTCAAATCTTTGGGTGAGATCTCTAGGGTCATCCTTGAATGTGAATTATTGAAGATTGTTGCCCTAGGTCCTAAAACCCTAGTGGAGACAAAATTCTATCTTACATTTTGGTGAACCTACTTTTAGAATACGTTCTTTTCTTATTTGGAGTCCATCATCATCCTATATTTTGCTTGTATTAACATTGCATTAGGATTTTCATTGGTTAATTTGCATTCTAGGGTTTCAAATTTTGCAATAGTGCAAGCTCATACAACTTGCATTTCTACATTTAATTTCATTGAAATCATTCAAAATCTGCATTTGCATTTAGTCTTTAGGTCATTCAACATAAAAGCATCAAAACCAATTGAAAATTTCTAAGAAAATTTAAAAAATCCCCATTGGGTCTCATTCGCAACCTTGGGCGAATTAGTCCCTTTGCACCCCTAAAATTGCCTTTTACAACACTAAAAACCTTGTTTCTACACTTCTATTGGTTACCATTAACTATTTGTTTCAGTGGGTGGAATTTTTGTTACATGCATTTCACTAAATCTAGCTTAAATAGGCTCATTCCATGCATTGATCAATTCCAAATTTGCATTTACAACATATCATTTTCAGATCATTGCATAGTGTTTCAAATCTGAAAATTGCATTTAAACATTTCACTTTAGGGAATTCAATTGAAATTTATTTAGTTTCTCATGTTAGCATGTGTTCTTTTCAAGCATTTAGTGTTTCTAGAATATCAAGTGGCTTATATGATTCTATTTTCCCTACTCATGATCATAATCTAGAAAAACAAAGTAAAACCCTTGATAAGCATGTTGGATACCCTCCTAGTATCTATCAAATTTTTAAGAATGTCATAACACAAGAGGATGCAAGTGTAGATAATCATACCAATCATACTTGTTATTCTCCCAATACCTATACTCTTAGTGATGAAGGTATCTTGGTGAAGGAAGATACAAGCATTGAGGGTCTTGATTATCCCTCTCCTCTTCCCCCTTTGGAAGATATTAGAAAACAAGAAGATGAGATCATAGACACATTTCTCAACATCACCCTACCTAGTCTCCATTCATCCCTTGCTTGTGAGAATGTTTTATCCAAAGAGGATGGTGTCATAGATGACCATGAAAATCACAATTTTCTTTCTCCTACTATCCCTCCTTGATGCAAAGAGGATAGGTTGGTGTTAGAAGATGAACCTATTGAGGGTAATGAAATTTTTTCTCCTCCCTTCCCTAATGCCCCTACCATTTGGGAAGATCTATTTGGTAAGCATGAAAATCATAGTTTTCCTTCTCTTGATGCCTCCCCTACTTGTGATAAATCTACCTTACAAAATCTAACCATAGAATTTGATGAACATATTACAAGCTCTCCTACTATGGTAGATAATATGGCACAAGAGAATGAGACCTTGGAGAAAAAGGACAATCAAATAGATCCTTCTCCTAATATCCCCACTATTGATAAACAAGACAATCCAACCATTGATAACTCCCTTACTTGTGATTAAGTCATTTTGGAAGAACCAATCCTTGAATGTAAAGAACATTTGGTTTGTATTTCTCCTAAAAAATCTCCTCCTATGGAGGCTATCATGGTGCAAGAAAATGGAAACAATAGTAGTGCGTATTCCTTGGGTGATAAAGAATAGGTGATTCTAGATTTCCCTTTATTAGAAATGCATCAACCAAATACCGCTAAGGTTATGAATACACAAGTGTCCATTAGACCCCCCTTGACTATTGGACCTCCTACATATCCCATGGGACATCCTAAGAATCCTCTAATCCTTTACCACCTTCACACAAACCACAAGCCCAAAACAAACCTGAACTTATCCTTTACCCATCTAAGCATAATTTTTTGCAGAAGCTGAGTCATAATACCATTGCTCATACATATAACACTAGAAACAATCTATAACCAACACAAAAAACTTCAACATCCCTCCCTTTACCTAACCCCATTTTTCCTAGTGCTCCCCATTTAACTTTGCGTAGTGGGAAGGAGTATGTTCTTGTTGAACAACTTAAGAGTACTCTCACAAAGATATCCCTCTGGGAATTGATTTAGAATTTACCTAACTATCACACTATGCTTCAAAGTTATTTGCAACAAGTTCCTATCCCTTATAATTCACAACTGAATGACATAGCATCCATGATTCAAGGAATAAATGCTGACATTTTTTTCCACCTAAGCGAACTCCTCCCTTTGGAAGTGCAAAAAAAAATGATGCTTTCATGATCATAGCTCAAAAAAATAGGGTAGGGATAAAGCAAATCCTTGTTGAAAATGGCTCATCCTTTAATGTGTGTAGTGTAAACCTCTTAGATAGGCTTGACGTAGAAAAATAAAAAATTCAACAAGTCTCTTTATCTATTAGTGTATTTGACAATTTTGGAAAGGAACCACTTGGTGTGATTACTTTTCCTATTACAGATAGAAAAGATAATTTAGAAACACCTATTCATGGCATGCCCGATAATATTTCATACAATCTTCTGTTAGGAAGACCTTGGATTCATGAGATGGATGTAGTGCCTTTTACTCTTCATCGTAAAATGAAGTATGTCTACAACAACACAGTGCACACACTTGATGCTAATCATGATAAATGGACTTTAAAAACATTAACACCATCTACACAAGTCAAACCCATTCAAGACAAAGAAAAAAAAATTGAGGGAATCACGAAGCTCTTAGAAGATGATTGGGGTTCCTTAGATTTTGAACATACATTCATGGGAGAATACAAGATCATAAAAACAGACTCTCAAAAGGGAAAAGAAAAAGCAATAATATCAATGCAAAATTCAGAAGACCCATTGAAAGCATCCATCTCAACCACTTTAGAACAAAAGATAATATATTACACAACAAAATTTGATGAGCTCAACCATGAACAACCACTTAACCCAAAAGAGATGAAAAAGCTTTATGGAAAAGGTTATGAACTTATGAAATAACTTGGGTATATTGGAAAAGGATGTGGTGCTAGAGATAAAGGTATTTGTGTCCCTATAGAGCCTAACATGCAAGAAGCAACTAATGGTCTTGGTTATTGTCCGATGATAGAAATCAAGCCATCAAAAAAGCTTTCAGTTAACATCAACACTATTACAAAACATTCTTTGAAATAAACACAAGAGACAAAGACATCTTCGCTTAATGTCAATGTCATCTCGTAAAACACTAATTATTTGAGTTTTATAGATTTTACACCCTCCTATAAAGGAGGGAGCAAAATCTCACAATCTAATGAGTCTTGCGTAGGTATGAAATCTTGTACTAAGCAAGAGATATCTTTGTCGCATAATCAAGGAACATTTTCTATTGATCAAGAGAGTATCTTGGAAAGACTAATTCGAGATCATCTGATATCTCTCCCTCCAAGAACATGAAAGAAATTCTACTACAAACATTCATTCTGCACATATCATAGAGTTCATGGTCATTCTAGTAATAAATGTAAGGCTTTAAACAACAAGAATCAACATTTCAAGGAGTATGGTGCTCTTCCTTGTGTTAAAGCACCTAATTCCCCTAGGTAATACTTATTTTCATCCTATTCGGCTCACCCTTGTCTTGCACTAAGTGGGGAAAAGGGGTTAGTTAGCCTTTTTCTCGTATGTCACCTATCATTGCCTCTTTTGGCTAGTTGACCACCTTCCATGTATATGTAAGAGCAAGCTTGGGATATGCACAACATGCCTTAAGTTGGCTCACATGTGACGTACTAAATTATCTTTAGCATTGTATTTTTGGGGGAAACCCTTCTTTCTTATTTCATGACGTAGCTTATCAAAAACATATGACTTGGCATAGGGATTTCCGAATAAGCTCTCATGTCTTCTACTTTCAATCAATTTCTCACAATATTGGTGTTAGCAACCGCTTTAAAGTGGGGGCATACATCAACACTCATATTTCATTGTGCGATTTTATTTCTTCTTGTGATGTGTCCTTTTCTTGGTGGTGTCATTGGGCTTGATTTCCTCCAAGAGCATAATATTTATTCAACTTTTCCTCTCTTGGAAACATTAGGCATGATGTTCCCTAAGAAGATTGTTGCCTAATTTTCACCCTCAGGCTCAATCAGGCTAGGCATCTATGTTGTAGGTGTTCTAGGGGCCAACTTGGGACAATTCCATTAAAGGTTATTTTTGGCATTTGATGAAATTTTGTAGGGGAGCTCAGTTGAAAAGCATGCCTTAATTAATTTGACATAATTTTCCTTTAAGGAGAAAGTCGGCAAGACCCTCCTACTGTCTGGACGACTAATTGCTTTGATTCATTCCATCTTGCCCAGGTCACTGAGACCTATCTTTTGTCCTGCTGAACGTGGTTGTAGAGCCTATCGCTATGACAGGAAGGGGTCGGTATGACCTCTTATCGCACGGAATTCTCTGGCCAATAGGCCATTCAATCGTCTATCGGGGAGACTTATGGTGACCAAGGGCTTCAGGGTAACTTCTAGTGCTCGGTGAAGGGTCCTAGTGAATAGTCGAAGGCTCACCGATCGGAAAGGGAGCTTGTGGAAAGCAAGTCTTTCGTCGTAACAAGGCACTCGATGAGAAGTCCCGGCAAAGAGTCAGAGTCTCGCTGACAGTGTTTTATTTTGAAGTCTTCGGCGTGGCAACTTGAGTTCGCTAAGAGGTCCTGCCGACAGGGGGGGAGTCTCACTGAAATGAAAGGGGTCTCAGGATAGCGCTGCACTTTCAGTAAGATCTCTCACCGAACATATGATCTCTTGCCGACAGATAGAGCAACACAAAAGAAAGTGAGCTCAGTATGACAAAGGGATCTCGCTGAGATGTCTCGGTGATTATGAAAGGTCTCCTTGACTTGCTCGTGGTCTCGGCCAAGGTAAATTCCTTCACTATAATGTCTTGGCGAAGACGTTTGGTCTGGTCGACTAGATGGGGGACATCGATGTGTTTACCTTCTGCAGGACTCTTGCTGATACTAGGATGGGCCTTGACCAAGACAAAATCAGTTTGGCAAGACTCTTGCCGAAACACTAAGTGAGCTCAGTATGACAAAGGGAATTCGGAAAAAGCTCTCAGCGACCCAATGGGGTCTCGCCGATAGAGGAAGCCTCAGTATAACATTCTAAGTCAGAGAAAGGTTTCCCTGACTCGATGTCATCTTGCCGATAGGAGATGAGCAGCTCAGCAAAAAGTGAGGACCTCAGTGTAAGCTCTGGACGATAAAGGAAACTCATGCCGAAAGGCAAGACCCTCACCAAAGCAAAGTGTCTTCGGTATGATATCTTCCCGACCGGCGGGTGTCTCAGTGAAATGAAGAGAGCTCAGGGTAGACAGGGGGAGTTCGTCATGACGTCTTAGTGATAGTTTGATTCATGCTGATAAGTTGCAAAGGAGAATAATCACATCAGCGAGACACTTCCAGTGTCTCGCCGAGATGCGATTCTTTTCAATAAAGAGTTTCGACCGCCTACAGAACCTGGTTGGAATACGCTCGACCAACTAGGAGGAGCTGAGATGAGCCGTGGCAGTCTTATTAGAATGGAAGATGTCAACGGAATGAATGCAGCATGTATCTGTTGTGAGCTCAGGGCATTCAAAGTGTTCAACCGAGGTGGTTCGAACAGGACACGATGCTAAGATAAAAATGAATGCAGTGGTTGCAGAAGGATCAAAAGGCTTCTCCAGGCAGTAGCTCTTCACCGACACATACAGTAAGGACACGCAGGGGTGCAACATTTATTTCGATAAAAAGATCTGAGGATAGACCTTTCTGCCCCCTAATATTTTTGTAAGCCCTAGGGGGCTGACACACTGGTGTATATAAGGCATTTTTTTTTCCTTTTGTAAATAGTTCGAGGAATGCATTCAAAAGAGTTAGTGATTTTTAGCTATCCTTCCTCAACTGATGTATATTTTGTAACTTAATCAGAGTCTGGAATGCAAAGTAGAGTTGACCTTGGAAGCTAGTGTTCATGTTTATATCTTTTCTTTTGATTATGCAAGTCTTTAACTATGTTTTTCTAAATTCTACACTTATATCTTAGAGCTGTGAAATTAATCTTTCCTTCCTGAGATGTGTATGTAGATCAAACCTGTTAAGATTGATGCATAAGTCTAGAAGAAGTTGTGTTGAGCACATAAATCATTTACAGTTAGGTTTCCTAGTGTATGTTCATCCTGTTTTGTTTTCATAATTCCTCATCATTTCGGTGTATCACCTTAGATTTTAATCTTTATTTTATGTATTCCTTCTTCCTTTTTGCCCACAAGAATCAATAGTTAGGTGACACCAAAGGAAGCTGGCATTATCCAGAGGTTCATTTCAACTATAGGTGACCCACAACCTTGAAATGATCCCATGTTGCTCTAGGAAGCTCAGTTTCAATCTTTGTGCATAGGGTGCATTTCTAGGTGACAACAATTTCTGGCACGCCCGGTGGGACCATGAACTAAATTGAACTACTGGTTTATTATGCAACCAGTGAAGTTTAGACTTTATAGAAGTCCTTTGGCATACTTGGTGACTCCACAAAGAAGAACTCCAGAAATCAGTGCCTTTCATAGTTTATGACAAGAGTTCAGACAAGAGGCAACTCAGGTCCTTTTGAATATTTTCAGTTTTCACCACCAAGAAGGAAAGGCAGAGCGACATAAAAAAGAGGAACAACAGTTATCTATTCTAGAAGAACTCAATATACCGCTCCATCAGTGGGATCCCATTTTTTTATACAAGTAAATCCAATTCAGCTACCTCCAATGGCTGCTCCAAGGAATCAACCCTTTGTCGCTTTGAATAGAGGCAGCCCCTTAAATTTGGCACAACACAATGACATCTCGATGGCAGCCTTGAAGAGTCTGCCAACTTTCATGGGAGAAGACCAAACTACTCCCATTGAACATATGAGAGATGTGGCTTCATTATGCGGAGTCCACCACATAACCCAAGAAGATGTTGCAATGAGATTACTAGCTGCTTCACTGAAAGGAAGAACTGTGCAGTGGTATAGGATCCTACCTTTCAGTTCAATTGCAACATGGGATGAATTTGGAGGTAAGTTGCATAAGCAATTCCAAGACAGGTTTGACAACTTGTCTCTACTAGAGTAATTGACTCAATTAAGAGGGCTCCACAAGAGCAGATGAATGATTTCAACTTTAGATCTTAGAGAACTTGGGATAGGATCCCTACAACGGTGAGGCCACCTCCAGAGTATGCATTTTTGTACTTCTTGAGGGATCTAAATAGCCATATAGCTATCATGATACAATCAATGGGAGGAGTGTCTTTACCAGATGCCTTTGAAATAGCTATCAGAGCTGAAAACAACTTAATACAAGCTGGTAAGCTTGCTCCCAGGCCACCAATGCCAATTTTTCTAGAAATTCATGCAAGCATTCCTTTGCAAATACCACCTTTCACACCTCTACCAGCTGTACCAATGCTGCCAGCTGTTGTTCCAACCATTGATAAACAAGAAAGTGTTGCTTCAAGCTCACCATAGGAGTTACAAGAGATCAAAATTATTTTACAAACTTTTGGTAACAAGTTGGTGAACTTGGAAAAGCAACAGACCTATTCTAGGCTTTATCAACAGCAAAGCTAGGCCTCAAGTCAGCCCTTCCAAGGTCAGCAGCAGCAATTCCAAGGGAATAGACAACAGTATTAGGGCAATTATCAGGGCCCAAGACAGAGTGTGAATACAAGGCCTTTTCAAGCCTATGCTCCAGCCCTTGTTAGTGCGACCAAGGAGCTGGTTCCTATCCAAAACAACTTAGCAGTAGACTATGAGTGGTGCTATCCTTGTAACCAACCTCATACTCAAGCCACTTGCTCAAATGGACTAATCAATCAGGCACTTATGGTACAAAATGCTTCATGTTCACAGCAGAGTGCACGTAATGACGCACCTTAACAACAGTAGGACCAATTTAGCAATGATGCAACCTTGCTTAATTAGCAAGGTCAAGAGTTCTGTGGGTTGAATGAAGATAGCTCTCCAATTGCAGCTAACACCAGGGCAAAGAAGAGAGCTTTCAAGCTTAGTCAAGAGGCTGACAAAGGAAAGGTAGCGACTACAGAACCATCTACATCTTGGGTGGCTTCTGTTTGGAAAAGAAATCAGCAACTCCTAGACAAGGAGCAGTCACACCCACAAGCTGATCATGTTGGTATGAAGGTACATCCTAAAGTAAACCCAATTGTACCTTATAATATCCTTGATAGTATGAGAAAAATGAATGTTACAATGTCCATGTGGGACTCATTATCCATCCCAGGTCAAAAGGATATGTTACAGTCAGCCCTATCAAGTTTGAAAATGTCTGATGAATCTAAGCACCCAATAGGTCAGGCTAGAGATGTGTTAACAAATAATTCTCAGGGAAATGATCAACAGCCTCGCATAGGGATTGAAAAGGGAGTTAAACCACCTCCTTTCTACGTGTCAGTGATTATTGGTGATAAATTAGTCCATAACTGTATGGTAGATAGTGGAGCTAGCAGCTCCATGATGCCAAAACAGATCGCTAACAAACTTGGACTAAAATACCAGCCTTTAGAGAAGGGAGTGATCCAATTGGATGGTACTTTGGTTAATACTTTGGGTATTATCAAAGATTTAAATCTCACCCTCCATGCTTCTTCAAAATTTTCAGTCCCTCAAGACATATGTGTCATAGACCTTCCACCTTTCTTTTCCTTGTGTTTATCTCGAGACTTTACAGCCAAGATAGGTGGTTATGTATCAGCTGATTGGTCACATATGTTATTTAGAACAAGATATGGAACCAAGGTTACCATTAAATCTGAAAGATTGGCCAAGGATCACATTGAGCCATATAACCCAAGTCCCTTTAATGTTGTTCCAACTGCTCCAGACACAAATTGTATCGTTCTTTCTGATAATGAACTAGCTGCTACTCAAGAACTCCAATCAGAAGTTGTTCCTGACATGCTGCTACATGAATGGGCATTCGAGAATGTATTGGATAGTCATGAGGACCTCATTCAAGATGCTGGTATGGGCAACTATGTTATTCTTGAGCTTGACACAGAGATTCCAAACTTCAAGAATGATGCAAATCAGTTGTGCAACCACTAAATGGACTTTGGGAGATGTTCTTCGATGGTTCCAGAAGTAAGAATGGGGCAGGAGGAGGTGCAATGTTGATTTCTCCACAAGGTGATAGGTACTACTCTACATTCTATTTTTCTTTTGCATGCTCCAATAACATTGCTGAATATGAGGGCCTTGTTCAAGGTCTAGAGTGGGCAAGGAAGAGAGGAATAACCAGCTTGAAAGTCTATGGGGACAATGAATTAATTGTTAATCAATTAAGGGGATTGAATGTTGCTAAAAATGACACATTAAAGTATTATAGAAATAGAGTGTGGGACATGCTCGAAGATTTTGATGCCTTTAACTTAGTGTCTATCCCAAGAAATCAAAACAAGCATGCTAACAGGCTTGCAGCCATTTGAGCACAGTTCGATATTCCAAATGACATTAAAAAAAAGAAGGTACAGTAGTATGTGAAGGTTGTGGTCAGGCCATCAATTCCTGATAACAACATTCACTGGCAAGTTTTTGACAGTGATGAACAAACTCTTTCCTTTTTGCTCGAAGAATATCAGTTCTCCATGGTGAATCAAGCAAAACTTAGGCAGTAATATGGTGATCAAGTCATACAGTTGAGGACAAATAAGCTACCCAAAGGTCTTGTTACCTTGGAGTCAATTTTTAGTACTAATGATCAACTTATAAAGAGTAGAGCTGGCTTGCAAATCAAAGAAGAACACTATGAAGAACTGGAGATTTTCAAAGGTAAACTTCTTAAGATAGGAAAAATTTGTTCACATGAAGATAAACAAGCTTTTGTTGCTTTATGTCAAGAATTTTGTGATGTCTTTTCTTGGGAATATTCGGATTTGAAAGGGTTTGATTCCCATATTGCTCAGCACACAATTGAGTTAGAGCCTGATGCTAAGCCAGTAAGACAAAAACAAAGGCTCTTGAATCCTAAGCTTGAGCCCTTGATGATTAAAGAGCTAACTAAACTAGTTGAGGGGGGTATTGTCTTTCCTATCAAACACACTTCATGGGTTTCTAACCTTGTACCGGTTAGGAAGAAAAGTGGTGAAATAAGACTTTGCGTAGATTTTAGGGATCTTAACCGAGCATCTTTGAAAGACCACTACCTGCTGCCCTCCATGGAATGAATCTTGCAAGAGGTTGCTGGTTCTGAAAGATTTTCCTTATTAGATGGTTTTTCAGGGTATAACTAGGTGCTGGTTAAAGAAGAAGATCAGTTAAAAACTAATTTTACAACTAAATGGGGCACCATGGCGTACAAAAGGATGCCTTTTGGCTTATCCAATGCTGGTGCCACATTTCAAAGGGCCATGAGCATGGCATTTCAAAGTTTGATCAACAAGATTATATTGATTTACCTGGATGACATTACAGTATATTCTAAAAACATTGATGAACATTTGTTACATCTTGGGTGAGTTTTTGAAAACTGCAGAAAGTTTGGTATCTCTCTCAATCCAAAGAAGAGTGTCTTTGCTGTTCATGAAGGGAAATTATTAGGACACAGTGTCAAAGCAAGGAATTACTATTGATCCTAAAAGAGTCAAAGCCATACTTGAGTTGCCGCTACCTAATCACAAGAAGGTTCTACAGAGCTTTCTAGGCCAGATCAAATTTCTAAGAAGATTCATCCCTGATGTTGCAAACCTGTTACAACCTTTAACAACTATGTTAAAGAAAAATGCAGTTTTTAGTTGGACAAAAGATGCCAAGAATAGTTTTGAAAAGGTCAAGGAGGCCTTAGTAGCAGCTCCTACGTTGGTAAATCCCAAATTTTCTAAATATTTTTATCTGTATGTTTATGGTAGCACAAGTAACATTTCTGCAATATTGGTTCAAAAAAATGAAGAGAATTTAGAACAACCAATAGCCTTTTTCAGTCAGGGATTGGTTGATTATGAATAGAATTACTCCTTTGTGGATAGGCATGTTCTTGCTGTGATCAGAAGCCTAAAGAAATTCAAGCCTTTGATCTCTCATAATAAAATTCATGTCATGGTGGCACACTCGAGTGTGAAGGAATTCTTATTGAATAAAGATCTGAATGAAAAAAGAGTAGGATGGATCACTAAGGTCATGGAATACGACGTAGATATTAAGATCACCAAATTGGTTAGGGGAAAGGCCCTCTATGAACAACTTGCTACTGGGTCAAGTAGCGAAAGTGAACTAGAAAAGGATGTGGTCCTTGCTAATACAAATGAGTTTCAGAATTCTCAAGATGATGTACCAATAGGAACAACCAATTGGGTTCAAGATATGATCCAATTTTTACAAACTGGTGAATACCCATTAGGGTTAAACAGAGCTAAAAGAAGATACTTCAGATTGCAGTCCATATCATATATGTTGGTAAATAATGTTCTCTTCAAAAAGGATCTGAATGGTATCCTATTAAGATGCATTCACAGTCACCAAGTTGAGAAGGTACTTCATGAATTTCATAATGGAGCTGCAAGAGGTCACTTTGCTCCCAAAACTACTGCTTGGAAAATCATGAGAGCTAGTTACTACTGGCCTAGCTTGTTCAAAGATGCATACGCCTGGTCGAGAAAGTGTATCAAATGTGTTTTATTCGCAGGAAAGGAAAAGTTGCCGACTATGCCTCTACATCCAATTCAAGTGGAGCAGCCCTTCATGAGATGGTGCATTGATTTCATTGGGCCAATAAATCCACCTTCCAATACTGGTCACAAGTGGGTACTTATAGCCACTGACTATTTTACAAGGTGGATAGAAGCGGTTGCATTGAAAGAAGCAAAATAGTCTTTAGTTTTGAGCTTCTATGAAGATATAGTCACCAGAATTGGAGTTCCTGACTCCATCATATCTGACAATGCTCTTGCATTCACAGGTCTAAGAGTAATTGATTGGGCCATTAAACAAGGCATTCACTTGAATACATCCTCAAATTATTACCCCCAAGGTAATGGTTTAGTTGAAAGCACAAATAAGAATCTCATCAAGATCATTAAAAGAACCATAGAGGATAATCAAAGGACCTAGCACATCAATTTAAAGAATGCACTTTGGGAAGACAGAGTGACCCCTAAGAGGTCTGTTGGAAATTCACCATATATGTTGGTCTATGGCAAAGAGGCAAGATTTCCCCTATCTGTGGAGCTCCTAGCTCTAGACATTGTTCACCAGCTGGAGGTGCTTGAGGGACAGGACCCAATGTCTGTAAGGTATGCAGAGCTCATGGAGCTCAAAGAATCAAGGGACAGAGCAATGAAAAATTTGGGGTATCACCAGCTCCAGACAAAGAAGACATTTGATAAAAGGGCTACAACAAATTCTTTTAAGTAGGGAGACCTTGTGCTCAGGTGGGACGTTCTCAAAAGTAGACCTGGTCATCACACTAAGTTCGACAATATGTGGACTGGTCCATTTATTGTCACAAACTGCAAGGAGCACAATGCTTACCAGCTAGCTACAACAGAAGGGGAAGTTCTCCCTATCCCAGTCAATGGGATACACCTTAAGCCATGTTTTCAAATCTGACAGATCTATCTATTGTACATGTTAGTTTAGGTTTTATGTTTTCCATAAGTGCTATTTCAGCACAATATATATTTTTTCTTTTCCATTTTCCCTGTCTTGCCATTTTGGGCAACCTGTTGTGTCCTATGGATCTCATGCAAATTGCGGCCATGTGCAAGACTAGTGTTTTATTTTGTTTCTGGGTTTCCTAACGACTTCGTGCCCAATGGTTAGGCCTAGACTACTGGTCTTCATGTTTAGTAGGCAGACATCCAGCAAAGGTCACTAGAAATGTCGCCTAATTTTCACCCTCAGGCTCAATCAGGCTAGGAATCTATGTTGCAGGTGTTCTAGGGGCCAAATTGGGACAATTCCATTAAAGGTTATGTCAGGCATCTGATGACATTTTGCAAGGGAGCTCAGTTCAAAATCATGCCTTAATCAATTTGAATTAATTTTCCTTTTAGGAGAAAGTCGACAAGACCCTCCTGCTGTCTGGCCGACTGATCACTTTGATTCATTCCATCTTGCCCAGGTCACTGAGACATAGCTTCTGTCCTACTGAACATGGCTGCAGAGCCTATCGTTGTGACAGGAAGGGGTCGGTATGACCTCTTATCACGCGAAATTCTTTGGCCGATAGGCCTTTCAATTGTCTGTCAGGGAGACTTATGGCGACCAAGGGCTTCGAGGTAACTTCTGGTGCTCGGTGAAGGGTCCCAGCGAACAGTCGGAGTCTCACCAATAGGAAAGGGAGCTTGCAGAAAGCAAGTCTTTCGGCGTAACAAGGCGCTCAGTGAGAAGTCCCAGTGAAGAGTCGAAGTCTCGCCGAAAGTGTTTTATTTTGAAGTCTTCAGCGTGGCAACTTGAGTTCGCCAAGAGGTCCTGCTGATAGGGGGGAGTCTCACTGAAATGAAAGGGGTCTCGAGACAGCGTTGCACTTTCGGTAAGATCTCTCACTAAACATATGATCTCTTGCTGACAGATAGAGAAACACAAAAGAAAGTGAGCTCATTATGACAAAGGGATCTCGTTGAGATGTCTCGGCGATTATGAAAGGTATCCCCAACTTGCTTGTGGTCTTGGCCAAGGTAAATTCCTTCACCATAATGTCTCAGCAAAGACGTTTGGTCTCGCCGACTAGATGGGGGACCTCGATGCATTTTCCTTCGGTAGAACTCTTGCCGATACTAGGATGGGCCCTCACCAAGACAAAATCAGTTCAGCAAGACTCTTACCGAAACACTAAGTGAGCTCGGTATGACAAAGGGAATTTGGAAAAATGTCTCAGTGACACAGTGGGGTCTCGCTGATAGAGGAAGCCCGGGTATAACATTCTAAGTCAGAGAAAGGTTTCCCCGACTCGATGTCGTCTGGCCGACAGGAGATGAGCAGCTCGGCAGAAAGTGAGGACCTCAGTGTAAGGTCTGGGTGATAAAGGAAACTCATGCCAAAAGGAAAGACCCTCACCAAAGAAAATTGTCTTTGGTATGATATCTTCCCAACCGGCGAGTGCCTCAGTGAAATGAGGAGAGCTCAGGGAAAACAGGGGGAGTTTTGCATGACATCTCAGCGATAGTTTGAGTCATGCTGATAAGTTGCAGAGGAGAATAATCGCATCGGCTAGACACTTTCAGTGTCTCACCGAGATATGATTCTTTTCAAAAAAGAGTTTCGACCGCCTGTAGAACCTGCATGGAATACGCTCAACCAACTAGGAGGAGCTGAGACGAGTCATGGCAGTCTTATCAAAATGGAGGACGTCAATGAAATGAATGCAATACATATTTGTTGTGAGCTTAGTGCATTCAAAGTGTTCAACCAAGGTGGTTCGAATAGGACACGATGCTAGGATAAAAATGAATGCGGTGGTTGCGGAAGGATCAGAAGGCTTCTCCAGGCAGTAGCTCTTCATCGACACATACAACAAGGACATGCAGGGGTGCAATGTTTATTTTGATAAAATATCTGAGGATAGACCTTTCTACCCCCTGATATTTTCGTAAGCCCTAGGGGGCTGAAACACTGGTGTATATAAGGCATTTTTTTTGCCTTTTGTAAATAGTTCGAGGAATGCATTCAAAAGAGTTGGTGATTTTTAGCTATCCTTCCTCAACTGATGTATATTTTGTAACTCAATCAGAATCTGGAATGCAAAGTAGAGTTCACCTTGGAAGGTAGTGTTCATGTTTGTACTTTTCTCATTTTTGTATCTTTTCTTTTGATTATGCAAGTCTTTAACTGTGTTTTTCTAAATTCTACACTTATATCTTAGAGCTGTGAAATTAATCTTTCCTTCCTAAGATGTGTATGTAGATCGAACCTGTTAAGATTGATGCATAAGTCTAGAAGAAGTTGTGTTGAGCACATAAAGCGTTTACAGTTAGGTTTCCTAGTGTATGTTCATCTTGTTTTCTTTTCATAATTCCTCATCATTTTGGTGTATCACCTTAGATTTCAATCTTTATTTAATGTATTCCTTCTTCCTTTTTCCCACAAGAATCAATAGTTAGGTGACACCAAAGGAAGTCGTCCTTCTCTGTAGGTTCATTTCAACTATAGGTGACCCACAACCTTGAAATGATCCCATGTTGCTCTAGGAAGCTCAGTTTCAATCTTTGTGCATAGGGTGCATTTCTAGGTGACAACACAGATACCTTGGACGAATTAAAAAAAATCCCTTTAAACAAACCTTACACTATTTTGGAATTTACAACAAATGTTATATGGCCACCTTTCATAACATAGCTTGCATGCCTATGGAGCCATCCTATTTTTTCATGAGCTCCAAGCATATGAGGTTTTTCTTGTCTCATGAAGCTCGAAAATCATTTCTATGTGGTGCAACCTTATTAAAGTTATCAGGAGGTATAACTTTGGTATGGTTGAGCGGGAAGCCCAATCCAAGGAATGAATTTCCCCATAGCCACTCGTGTGTGTGTGATTCTACACCAGCCATGAGTGTATGTGTCTCACCTTCTAGGACTTCTCACCCAACAGAAAACCAAAAGTTTCATCACCTCAGAGTGAGTATTTTCTTTTCAGAAAACAACCTAGATCTGATCCACATCACATTGGACAAACAGTTGAAGCTTGATCCACCTTTTTATTGTTATTTTTGTTCTTCTTTCTTCCAACTACTGACATTGCATGATCACATATCTTGATGTTGCATATCATAAAAACCAAAAAATCGGACAAAAAAAGGCCAAAATGGAGCTTAGTTTCATAATTATAGTTCACATCCAAATCAAAAAACATACCTTGTTCGTGTCCTTTTGTGCTTATGCCGGTTTGAATTAGGATCTTGGATCCTACAAGCTTGACCACCTACTCGGTCCTTTTTATCCTAGACCGTCCACATTGGTATGATTGGACCTCTCTTGAATGTCTACTTTAGTGTGAGTTTGAAGTAGGTTCATCCTC
The DNA here is from genome assembly GCA_007258455.2 of Sequoia sempervirens. Classification (NCBI taxonomy): domain Eukaryota; kingdom Viridiplantae; phylum Streptophyta; class Pinopsida; order Cupressales; family Cupressaceae; genus Sequoia; species Sequoia sempervirens. The sequence continues at coordinate 42,565,703 of VDFB02000015.1, forward strand.
TCACTAAATTGGGGTATAAATGTAGTGTCAAAAAAAGGATCCTTTGACATTTTTTGCACTCATTTGGCTCCTCCTTGTGGATTTTGGCTTAATGTTGCCTTGATTTAGTGTTGTAATGTGGATAACACATTCACATTAGTTCTTGGTCCCTTGTGAACTAATGGAATATAATGGTGCTTTGCTAAAGTGTTGTGAAGTGTCGTAACACACTTTCACACTTTTCTAGGGTTTTATCAATTAACTAAGCATAATAAATATAATTTTAATCACAATAAGCTTTAATCTTGCCTTATTTGAAGTGTTGTAAAGTTTTCTAACACACTTTCACATTCCTCTAATATTTTCATTAATAATTGGGCTTTCTTATTCTTTAATTGGCCCTATTTTGCATCCGCAAGCCTCATTTATTACATCTTTTCAAGGATAATCTTGACACTAATCAGTAACCAATCATCATTCAGGTGTTCCTAGCTTGTGTGGCCCAAATTTAGTGTCTGGGACTCATTCTCCACCTTGGGCGAATGAGTCCCACCTAGGTCTTTTTGGCCCCATGTAGGTTTCACATATTTCTAAGCATTTTCCATTATGGTCCCATACATTATGTGTGATGGGACTCATTCACCACCTTGGGTGAATGAGTCTTGTGTGACCAAAATTCAAATTTAAATCAAATTTTCAGCGATATTTTATTCTCCTAAATCTGATGTTGGCTTGTAGTGTTTTAATTTTGGGAATTCTTGCATAATTAAGTATAAATACAAGGTTCTTTCACTCATTTTCATCCCAAGCATTCAAGTATTCATACCTAGTATTCAAGAGAGTTCACAAGAACATTAAACATTCACAAGAGAATTCAAGGACATTCAAGAGTAGAATTCTTCATCAATTGTTACAAAAATTCAAGATTCATCATCATGGAAAGTTTCTAATTGCATTATTTCATGTTTCATGTTTTATTATCTTATTTCATCATTTGGTTTAAGTACCTAAAAGGGGTTTGACCAAGGAAAACCCCTATTCCCTAACAATCAACATTTTCTCTCTTTGTGTGATTGGAGATTTAGGTGCTTTGAAGGTTTGGATATCATTGAAGAATAGGTTGCAAGCTTGTTGGAGTAGTTCCCTCATTTGCAAGGTCAAAATTTTCACAAAAAGTCACTCACTGCCGCAAAAATAAGCGTTTTAGATCTGAGAACCTAGAGGAACAGATTAAGTAGATTGAGAAGAGAAGATCTAGAATTTGAATTTCCAGAAAAGCCAAACTGGAGTCATTCACTAGAAGTGGAAAATGAGTACCATTGTAGGTGTTTTTTGGAGATCTTTGTAGATTTGGATACCCATTTTCCCAAAATCTTCTTTTGCGCAGTTTTTGAGAACTGGGACTGATTCCCCCAGAATGGAAAATGAGTCCCACTAGGTCAAAAAGTTAGCAATTCTAGAATTTCAGAGCTATTTCCAATCTTCAACATGCTTCAAGGTGCATACGTTCAGTTTCGTATATTTTTGCTAAATTTTGTTCACTTTCTTAGGTCATTTATAGTTAGTTTGCATTTCACACTGTGTTTTCCATTTCATTGTCTTTTCCAAGTTTATAGTTGGTGGTGAACCCTTCTTCTAATCTGAAATCATACCCTAAGATACCCTATTGTTAGATCTCTTGCCTCTATTCTTGGGGTAATATTTCTAGGGGTCATCCTTGAATGTGAAGTATAGAAGATTGTTGCCCTAGGTCCTAAAACCCAAGTGGAGACAAAATTCTATCTTACATTTTATACTTTCAATTTTATACTTCACTGATTGCCACACTTGTTTCCACTTGTGTTATCAAACGTTGAAAATGATGATCCATTTATTATGGATGGAATTTTATTGTGGGTGAGAACAAAATGGGATGGGAGATTTTAAGCTTTTTTGGAATATTTCAATGGTTTTGATGTTTTTCAATGTTTTGAGGCTATTTTTGAACTTTTGAGATCATGTGGAGGTTTATGTTTTCCAAATGTTTTTTTGTTTTCCATTATTAAACCAAGACCTAAGGGGAAACTTCCCTAATGTCATGGGGTCTTATCAATGATGGCCTTGCCTACGTAAGCGCAAAGATGACGTAGCTTGAATAACTCTAACCAATAATTGTTTATTGATGAGATATGACTATTGATGGATTGTCAGTTTATTATGGACTCCTAAAGAATGACCTGATGCCTTGGGGGCTCATTGATGATGGACTTTCCTATGTTCAAGCTTAGAGATAATGCAGTTTGACATTTGTTTTTGACTTTTTTGACCTTTTAGACCTGTTTATGGGTTTTGATATGATCTGGATGTTTTTAGATTTTGAAGGTGTTTTGAATGTTTTTGGATTTTGAAATTTATAATTTTTTGAATATTTTTGGATTTTGACTTTACAATATTTTGAATGTTTTTTTTGATTTTTCGATCTAAACAAATGTTTTGTATTTTTTTGGATTTTGAATTTTGCGACTGTTTTTGAATTTTAAGATTTCGCAAATGTTTAATTAGTTTCCTTTATCAATTTGAGTTTATTTCATATTTTCATGGCTTTGAATTAATTCATTTCAAAGATTTCATTGGGAATAATATTCCTTTGCAAGTGGGAGAAATTGGAGAGATTAAAGAAATTAGTCAATTAAATAATTAGAATATTATTTAATTATGCAAGATGGGGGAATTTAAAGATTTAATTAAACACTTATTTTATTTTATTAAAAAGAGGGAATTAATGACATTTAACTAAATAATTCAGATTATTTAATCAAATGAGAGGACTTAGGGAGTTTAAATAAATAATTCACATTATTTAATCAAATAGGATGAAAATTTATATGGAAGGGGTGAATTAACATAATAATGTTGATTAATTGATTAATAGAAGAAAATTATGAATTTAATTAAACAATTATGATTATTTAATTAAATATTCAAAAGGGGTTGAATTAAGATGAAAATGGTGTTATTAATCAATTTTGAATGTGTAATATTAATCAAGATAATTTTAAGTGTCTACATAAACATGCAAGGGAGAGGGCAACACCTACACAATGATTGGTTACTAAACTATGATCATGTTCTCTCACAACACCACAGTAGGATAGGATGAGGCAATCATCAACCTTCAATACACATCCAAACACACTAAAAAAATCTAAACATAGAGGCTAACCTTCATAAGAGGTTACCTAATCAGGAGGCATAATTCACCACAAATAGGAATGATTGCAAGTCACTTCTAGACAACATCATGCTTCCCAAGAAATCCTACCACAATATGATAACACAAAATAGGAAGAACTACTCCAAAACACCCCATGAACTATGAGTATTGTGGAGGATTCCAACAAGTCCAACCATGAGTGATTGCAACCTTCCCATGACTTCACAAGACTAGGTGCATAATCTCCCTAACCCTAGGTTTGACAACCAAGCAACTTTGGAATAAGGCACATAAAATGAGGGAAGAGAAGCCAAAATTTCTTAGCAAAAACACTTAATAACATGCACACAATACAAATAGACCCATAGTACCAAGTAGAATAACTTATTTTCACATTGTTTTCCCATACAAGGCCTTAAAACAATTAAGAAAGATCAAGTCCTAAAATAGTGAAACTGGACTAAGCTTTTGAAGGGCTATGGGGATAAAATGACCAAAATAGGAAAACTAAAAAGCATAAGAATTATTATTCAATGGAATTAGGATTATAAAACCACTTTCTAACCATGTTTAAGAAGGTTAACTTTCTATTTTTTTGTATTAGGAACCATACTACCCAACCACAAGACTAGGTTACCCAGATAGTGTTGGAATTTTTTTTGAACATTTTACCCTACAAAAAAAGTTGCTCCACTAATGACTAAGCCACTTCATTATGCTACCAGAATACCCCACTAAAAATCAATCTTCCCAAGTAGAATTAAAAAGTTTTTGGGCACTCCATCTTAGTTATAGGTGAAATAGGGCTACCTAAGTCTAGTACCAAGCCACCCAACTGTGAAAGAAATAATCTAAATTCATTTTAAACACTAATTTTAAAGTTCTTAATTTCATTTCATCATTTTCATAGTATAATTAGGAAGTAATCAAGTAATCATGCTCGGTACCAACACTGAGACATGTAATTAAAACAATACACTTTTTCCATTATCAAATGTTACAAATTATATTAATAGGACTCAAACACCCTTTACATATGCATTTTAAAATTGAGTAAAGTACTTAAGAGAATAAATTAAAATTATTAAAACATGGTACTAAAATTAAGTTTGATCCTCAAACTTGTGGTCCCCAATGGTGGTTACCATGCCACTCAACCTCATGGAATCAAAAGGATCTAGTCATGTCGTTTTAGGAGATAGTCACATAGGCTAAAATCATAACACTCCCACTAAAAACATGGGGAGGGAGCTCACACACATGCCATATAAGAAGTATAGAATCAACACATATATCGTATTAAAACACATCCAAAATCTCAAGATGGATCCAATACACATAATCACTTGGTACAATCATGAATGGTATAAGATAAACCACATTAGGAAACCTCACCAATTTAATATCACAATCGAATTTGGGTAAACCCACCAATTATATATGAAGATCATCCTTGGGAAAACTCAGCAAGGGTAAAAAAATATATGCACATAGTATGGAACACACTATCGTTCAAGTAATACTCAACTACACTAGGGTTAGATATTAGAGAGTAAGTGAGGGAATGTCATCACAGAAACTCATGTGTGGCTCAAAGTGAAACCAAGTATCCTCTCATATAGATGAGTATAATTTATCTTACACTTGTTTTAGGATACTTGAGAAGCTTGTATTCCTCCATCATCCTTAGCCTCTATGATCACTCAAGACGTGAGAGGGATATCCATTATCTTGGTTAATTAACTACACATATTTCATTAGTTTTTACTTGTTAATACAAAATCCCCTCACCATGATTTCCTATGCCCCACTTCAGGCTTGGTTCACATTGGGAGCCATTCACATAACTCTCTCTAATGCATACACCCTAAGCTAATCACATCCTCCAACAAATATGGCATACAAAATAATGCATAAAATTCATTTTTTTAGAATAAATTAGACATGGTCTTATACTATTCTAAATCAATAATAATTAAGGAGAATATTCATTTCATATTTAAATTCATCTAGGATCAATCAAAAATTTAAAATTTCTAAAAATATTTATAAAGGAAAAACATTCACTTTCCTATTTCTCCATTAAAGAATGCTAAAAAAGATAAAATTCAAATTTTAATTTCCCAAATCAACCTTTGGTAGTAAATTGAAAATGAATAAGGAGAATTCCTTCTACACATTAAAATTCATCATAAGTCCCTCCCAAATTGAAATTTTCTAAAATAAATTACAAATGAAAACCTTAGTAAACCCAAACTCCCCATTGAAGACAAGATTGAAATTTTAAATATCAAATTCCTAAATACAAAAAATACCCTTTACCTCAAGGTATGCCTAATACTGTACCTTAGAAGTAGTTTCACATTCCCTATATTTTGGAAAAAAAAATATCCATAACCATGGGCTCTATTTGGGCTTTTTTAAAAATTTGAAATAAGTTTAAATTCTACTCTAAAAACTCAAATTGCAATCTATAAAGGAAGTCCTATGCTCCCTTAAGGGTTAGCATGACATCGAAAACAATAAAAAGATCAAAAAATGGAGAAGAGAAGAAGTTTACCTCAAATTCAAATACACATAAAATGTTAGAAACCAAGATTAGACATGCAAACCAAAACACCTTCCACATAAGAGAAAATCAAAAAAAGCAAAGCTATTGCAAAAAGATGTGCAAATAATATTATTCAGGAATTCATAATTACATGAGATGATTTTCTTTATAAAAGAAAGTATGCATAACCCTAATCTTATCTTGAGCAACAAGATAGCTCAACAAGATAAGGATAACAATAATTAACCTAAGAATTAAAATATTACCTAAGTGAAGTTATGCAAGTGTAATTAAATATTTATTACATTAACACCCCCCATAAGTGCAACTTAGGGAGACTAAAAAAGCATGCACCTAAAACTAAGATAAATGTAAGAAAGAATGAATGGGTCCTGACAACAAGGCCTGATCAGGTACCCATGTACAAATGCAATAGTGAGGTAGAGAAGGAAAACCTAGTGGGACAAAACCCCCCTACAATGAGATGACTGTTGCAAAAAAGCACTAGAAGAACACTGTGGAGTAACACTGGAACCAAAATCTAGAAAGCAAGGAAAGATACTTCTATCTACAAGAAACCATATGAGAGTGACTGAAGGACTCAAACAGAATCATAATAATGCAACAACAGACCCAATGCCACAAAACACTGGAAAACTCACAAACTAGAACAACCCTGGAATCTGTGAAGCAACAGTAGATAAAATGATGAAAAAATATGGAAACCGTGTATCTCGATGTCGATGCCAAGTTGAGACTAAAACTCTACCATGGGAAAAAGTACCATAAAGACTTTGGAACATTTACCATAAAAACATGGCCCTCAAACTAAGATGGATCTAAACCAATGTGGATCAATAACCATAAACTCCTAATATGAAGTGTGAACCGATGTGAATCTGATGTGTCAAGCTAAGACAAGATGGTCCAAAAGAAACTAGGGAACCAAATATAACCCATGCGAGTTGCCATCAAAAACAAGATGGAGATCAAAGTGCAACGACACTCTAATCAGATTATTATGCAAGAAACCCCCCTGATGTAACTTTATCTCAGTTCATTTATTACAATAGCCCAACGATAGTAAAAGGAGAGAATTCTAAATATGCATAAACATAAAATAAAAATAGACCTTAGATCTGTGTAGAGGACTGAACCAGTTTTCCAACGCTGCAAGAATGGTGAAAAACGGATAAGCATGTCAAAAGATATGTCTCCCAGAGTGAAAATAACAACATCTAACTTCTGAGGCTAAAAAAGGAATCAAAAAAGAAAAACCAAAAAACAAAACCTCCACCATTGGAAAGAGCTCGGAACCAGATTTCCAATGATATCTCGTTTGCAAAAAAACATCGTATGCAAAAGTTATGCCTGATTCCGTGAAAGTGCTTTGATTCTACCCAATAAGGTCCTCCAAAGCCCTCAGGGGCTAAAAATATTTGGCACCTGGTTGCATGCAGGACTAGGGGCTGAAGTGTAGGGGGCCGGGCCAAAGCCCTTAGTCGCTGATATGACCAGGGCTAGGGCTGGAGATCCGACGGGGTACTAGATTGGGCGCTTGGTCACCAAAGTGACCACAACGGAGGCTAAAAAACCCGTAGGGGGCTGAAGGAAATGGCATGGTGGTCATTGGCAGTGGCCATCGGGTGGTTGGTGTTTTCCCAATGGTGAGTGAGAGGTGTTGGCCTTTTGTACTGGTGGCACACAAACTTTTCCAAATTTTTGATTTTTTAAATTTTTAAATTTTTTTTCTTGATTTCTAAGCCTCGAAAAACATGCCTTGTGGTCGTACGACCCTCAGACAATTTTTTTTCCCTCCCCAATCGATAGTGTCCAAAATGGACAAATTTTATATGGAAATAGGGGTTTTGGGTGCTGCAAATCCAATAGCGAGGTCCGTTTTGGCGCAAAATGCCCAAAAAATTAGGTGACCCCCAGATCTCTCAGAAAAATCATCGAGCTTGAAACCCTCCCAAATTTCTTCAACAATGACCAAAATCAGTGAAATAAAAGTCAATCCTGACTTTTTCTAGCACTCTGAATCCAATGGAAAACCCCAATCTGATCCAAGATGCTCCATAAATATGCTCAAGGAATGAAACCCTCGAGGAACCCCGTACATGCTCTACAATGTATTTCTCCAAAAAAGTTGAGAAGGGGTTGCAAATCAAGGCTTTGATACCATGTTAGAAACCAAGATTAGACATGTAAACCAAAAAACCTTCCATAGAAGAGAAAATTAGAAAAATAAAAGCTATTGCAAAAAGATGTGAAAATAATATTATTCAGGAATTCATAATTACATGAGATGATTTTCTTTATAAAAAAAGTATGCATAACCCTAATCTTATCTTGAGCAACAAGATAGCTCAACAAGATAAGGATAACAATAATTAACCTAGGAATTAAAATATTACCTAAGTAAATTTATGCAAGTGTAATTAAATATTAATTACACTAACATAAAACATATGAGAACTTACAATCACGATCACACACATACAAGAAAGATCCATTTTGTATCCCAACCTATCCAACTTCCAATCCATTCCCTTCCAAATCCACCCAATTTCACCCAATTTTAAGTTTTTCAAAATGAGGGTTTTGGAGCACTTTCCTTCACAAAAATGAATAACACAAAAGTGACCAACTCCTTTCCTTTTTGAACTATTTTCCAATTTTCTCTTTCATAATTTTTTTTATTTTAATTTTCAAATTTCACTTTCTTTATTTTTCTCTAATTTCCAAATATAAATAAAATATTCACATTCAATCTTTTTAAGTCCTTTAAATCCTTATGATTAAATCAAGCAAAAATACACATTCCCATCCCAATGTTTTTCCAAAATTTATTAACTTAGCCATATTTTCATTTTCCCACATTCTCCAAAAATACATAAAATATTTTGATATCACTATAGAAATCCTTAAACTTATAACATTTAATTTACCATCAAAAATGAAATTTAAACTATCATTTAAATATTTACCTTAATTCAATTCCAAGATTAAAATATGATTAAATCATGCAATTTGCAACTTATTAAATGTTTTGTGAAAAAACATGAAATTATGAAATTATTTAAATCAAGCATGTACTAGCATTTCACAACACATAGGGGTTCTATAATAACTCCTAACTCCGGTTTAGGTTCACATAATGTCAAATATGACACATATTGTACTTGATTTGATTATGACAAGGGAATGGATAGGGAGGCCCAATGTGACATCTCCAAATTAACCACCACTGGCAAATAACTTAGACCTATGTAGCTAGAAGGAGAAATAACCCTATACCTATAACCATTCAATTTGAGAGTACCTAATCAATGTATACATCTAAAGCTCAACATGATCATCCCAACGAGGTCCAATAGCATTAGTATAAAATAACATCTATACATTTTTCATCTAAATTATTTCTTTTGAACATGAATAATCAAGATTATATTTAATCACAACATAAATAATACATATCACTGAACTGAAGCATAATGATAAACCAAACATGTAAATATATAAAATTCCAACAATTGACATGTTAAGGAACCTCATCTTGAACATGCAGTGGCTCATGAAAACCATTCAAAGCCATAAAATAATCACCAAAGAAATCACAAGGAAATGGTGAATCTAAAACATTGATCTCATAAGGGCACTATGATTGTACCTAAGGTCAATGATCAAGAAAATAAATACATCATGAGAATATCTATGAATAGGGAAACCTTGTAATCCAACTTGACTATGATGATTATGACACTATCTTTTATTATCAACCAAAATATGAACCCTATAATGATAATGAGAGCCTTATGGATCAAGATAAATATATTCACTCCTTAAATTTCATGGCCTATTTTTTTTTTTACCATAATCTTTAATCACACATCCATCAATCATCAATATCAAGAGACAACTAATTCAAGCTATATCATTAATACTCAATGCAAAATAATTTTATATCCTTATCCTATCTTTGATAAGGAAAAATTATCTTTCTTCCAACACCTCCTCCAATTCAAAACCATCTCCTAAATCCTTTTCTCCAAAACATATCTTATATCTCATCTCCATCACCAATCTAAGAAATACTTGTATCCTCTATATACAATCCCAATATTTCATCCTCTAGACCATTATAATCCAATCCATCTCAAACCTCTAAACCATCCAATAAAGACACCTTTGGTGGTTTTATCTAAGGAATGATAACAAATGATCTTAATCTTTACTACACAAATAAAGTTATGTCATCCAACCAAATTGGTAATCATATACCATCAAAAAAATTTATTAATTGTGCAATCCTCAATCTTAAAGCCCTCATATACATCAAATCCATCAAATCCAACACCTATATAAACATACAAATTCCAAGTCCAATCTATATAGACAATAAAAAAATTGTTCCGCCATGTTCTTATTTATAGTAACACAAAATTTTAATCTTCCCTCTTTTCATCTAAGAAAATTTACATGTGTTAAGAAATTTCTCAAAAGCATACCCAAATGTACCCTATCCTAAATTAAGATTCTATCCAAAATCATGAAATCTTGGATAAAAACTATCAGAGACTCCATCATTGATCAAGCCCTCTCAATGTTCAAAATCTATTATTTTCATATACCAAATTCTTATTATTGTCATGCAACCCCAAGAGTGATATTGAAAGATTGTGCAGTTATGATTCCTAAATTGTATTCCCCTAAGGGGAAAACAAACTAGACATGACATCGAGCAATGCCACATGTCATATGTGTATAAGCTCAAGAAAATTTTGATCTTACAATTTGTGCAAAGGTGTGCTATTGGTTTCCTTATTACCTATAGGCCCACATAAGTGGATACAAAAGCTCCTAATATGAACCAGTTGTTCGCTATTGTTGAGTGTCACTCAGGCACAATTCTAAGAAGGTCCTTGCCTAAGGTGTTGAAAACTTTGTTTTGGAGTGTCATCGCAAACACTAGGAATCCATCCAAATTTGAGGGGATAATATTTTGAAACTTCCTCTACCAAAGGTGGCAGAGTTCCTTTTGTACCACACTTGCATTAAAATTGATTTGATAGGTATCAATGAATAAGTGATCTAACATGGAGATGGCTTCAAATATCAAGGATGCCAGCTACAATTGCTAATGCTATATAATTGTACCATCATGTAATCTTGTTGTTGTTTTCTTTCAATATTGAAGTTGAGTGAATGAAGGATGAAAATCATCATCACTAACAAAATATGTGTATGACCATATTTTAATAGGAATTATTGATAACATCTAAGAGGTTTTATTACACACACGAATATTACTTGAAATGAGTGTGACAAAATTGACAAAGCACTCTAAATTCATAGTGTACATTTCTGGCTCAAGGGATTTTTGCATTCCTACGAAGAGGCATGGATACTCCCATCAACCTTGTGAGCTCCTGCAAACACATGACCTTCTGAGGTGAAATCATGAAGATCCAATTGAAGTGTATTATGCTAGAACTAGATTTTATGTTGATTGGAGTGGTTAAAGTCATCCTCAACTGATAATTTATAGTGTCAGAGAGTGGTATAGGGTTGACTCAAAAAAATCCTCATGTTTTGGGGAAAAAATAATAGACCTGCACACTCCACAAGTGGAGGTGGTGGAAATGGAACACAAGCTTTCTATTCTCAAACTTTTAGGTGGGTTGGAAGAGGTGATGGATGCTACCTCCTTCATCTTGGGTATTTCTAGGACCCATGACTTGGACCATTTCCTAAATGAACAAGTGACAAATAGCATGAACAAGGAGAAAAATTCAACATCTAATCATCCACTTATATCAAAGTAGGCTTTCTGGTAGAAGAGAAAATACCAAACATTGATGGTTTTCAACAACACAAAGATGGGTTAGCTTCATGTTTTTAAAATAGAAAACACCCAATCATAAAAAAATTATCTATCAAATCTTGTAGTATGAAGGAAAAAAAATTGGTCTACATGAGCAATTCATTTTAGAATTGGTTAAAATTTGCATAAATCATAGATATAAAGGTCGTCAGTATTCATTGATCAATAAATATTATATTGTTAGTAATACCTCACAAATTCTAGGGATACTTAATCCAATGAAAGAATAAAAATATGAGCTATATATAGTACTTACAATAATTTTGTTACCAACAATTCTTCCATACACAACATATACCATCATTCCAAAATACTTAAATGTGAATTTTGGGACCAACTAAAATAAAAGTCTTAAAAATAATATCAAAATCTAATAAATCCAAAAATTAAAATAGATAAATGAAATCAAATTCGATACTAAATAAAATTGGATGAAATAAAGAAAAGAATCCAAATACAATATTCAATCAAAATATAAGGCCACAAGAAAAAAGGTGTCCTACAAATAACAAATCTATCCACATCCATAACGATGGTCATCAATCCCATTATGCAAGATTTCTAAAAGTTTTGGACTCAAACATAATCCTAATCCAAAATAAAAACTCCATTTTACACTACCCCAAGTTTGGAAAAATAAATATTATATATCAAAAGGGAAAAATAATTCATCCACATCTACCATCCCCATTGTAATCCAATTTCACAAAAAAATGAAAAATTCTACCTCACAAATCCACTGCATCCTAGCAACAACACTTTATTATAAGGAGCCTAATGTAACTCTATTACAGTGTGTGCATTTAAATAAGGCCAACTCAGTATAGATAAGGATGTTGTTGTCATGACATGCCAATAATGACCTATACATAAGAGTTGTCTTATCCAATATTCAAGTTCCATGATATTGATAAGACAACTCTTATGTATAGATCATTATTGACATATCATGACAATAACATCACCACTTATAGAATTACATATTGAGAAAAGAAAAATCACTACAAGGAAAAATAGTAGGATAAAAAGATACAAATATCACTAATCCTACTAACAAAATTAGGGCTAACCTTTTTAGCCCCAAAAAAACTAATCTCTCCTCAAGAAGAGGTACAAAAAGGAGAAAAAGGTCTATGTTGGCATGATGATAGAAAATGGTCTAGGGGCCTAAAATTTGGTAATAATAAGAAGAGACTAATGATTCTTGATAATGAGGTTGAAGAAGAGGAAGAAGTATCTATAGAAGAACTGAATGTGGGACTAAAGAGTGAAAATTTAGAGGAAGAAAAATGTTACTCTCTCAATACATACATTGAATGGAACAAGAACACCAAACTAGCTCATTAGAAGACAAGGGAAAGGTAACAATGTTTATTGATACATGTGGTACACATAACTTTATTGATAGAAGACTAGCTCGTGAGCTTAATTATTATGTATATCTAGTCTCTAACTTCCAAGTCATAATAACTAATGGAAAAAACTCTCTTGTAGGGGTAAGTTCCATCATACAAAAAATTAAATGAAAAATTACCATCTATATTTAGAATTTTTTCTATTACAATAGGATGAGGAGATGTGAAGAAAACTTACAACCATCTAATGACAATTTCCACATAACCCAAAAGAGAAATCTATGCAAATAAGTATTTAGAATCCACATGCAAGAGAATAGACAACATACCCATCAAAAGATGGCACAATATATACCATAGAAAAACCATCATAGAGGAAAAAACCTAGCCTCCAAAAGCATCCATTCTCAATGAATTAATCAACAATGAATATTACAATACATTTTTAGAGCCTCCATGAACACCTTTGAAAAATTAAGCCTATCCAACACATCCTCCATATTTCCAAGCATGTAACCACACATCCCATGCCATGCTTCACATATGCACTCTTCAGAAGAAGACCCAAAACCTCAACCAACCAACCTTAGACAGCTACCCTTGTGTTTTATTTTAAAAAAACAAGCTTACACAAAACCACCAAGTGGTATTAAATAAAACCATGTGAATAAAATCATGAGAATACAAAACCATGACCCAACATTTAATATTTGTTACTTTATTAATTATCTTTCCCCAATATTAAATTAATATATTTTATTGTCCCAATATTCATACAATATATAAAGTGGCCCCAATAATGTTGTTGATATTAAAAGCAAAGGAAGGGCCCCTAAACCCAAAATTTTAAGCTAAAAAAGCAAAGAAAAAAAGACCATTGAGGATGACCAACCAAAAACAAGAAAAAAGGGTATACGTATACCTCATATAGTATCCAAAAAAGTAAAACAGGCATGTAGACCAATACTACAAGGAGAAAATAGAGAGTAAAATAGCACTAGAACTATAACAGTAGAAACAAAAAAAGAACAATTAATTTTTAGAAGAGAAGTTGAGCTCCTAGTTAGCCTTCAATAGGTCCATGGCCATCTTCCAATCCATAGCACTAACACATTCAACAATTGAGGTCCTCTAGGTCATCACCTTTGAGAATTTCCTAATTTTTCTTTTAATTTTTCTGATTTTAGAATTCCGAGAAAGTATCCTGAAGATAGTATATTGCATGATGTTGTTCACCACCATAATAATTTTTCCAATAGCTTCTTCAAGGACCTCAATGCTATTTTTTATGCCCTCCCTAGAACCTTCGAGCTCATCCTTCAAGGGGCTACTAACCTCTTTCTATTCTTTATCTTCCATAATTTGGTTAAGGTCTATGTGAGTTTCTTTAGAATTTTCCATTTCCTCAATATCAACATTGACGTTGTCATTGCCATCCTCCTCCTCCCACTCTAGTTCTTCCATCTCTTCTTTCTTCCTTTCTGTTGAGAAATCCTAATGCCCACTAATATCCCTTTCCTCTTCAACACTAAAAACCTCATCTTCATCCTCCATCTATATGTTATCCTTACTATATTCCTCACACTCAGTGATAAGACTTTGAAAATTTTACTAGCTTCCTATTTCTACTTTTATAAAAGCTTCATTTTGGTCATTTTGTGCTAGGGTTTACTTAAAAAACTACTTTAAAAATATTTCTTTTGAGTCTAAAACCCTAAGCCCTAAGGTTTATGTAAGCGTCAAAGTTACTTTTGCTTTAATTTTGTATTGATTGCTTGTTGTTGGTCGTAGGTAATTTAAGTTACAACTTATGTCTATAAGTCCATCACTTACCGGCCTCTTGTTCCATATGTTACCATTTGAGCCTTCACACAAAATCTTTTATTAAAGTGCCTAAGTATATTTCCCATGTCATTATTAATGTTGACCCTTTTTAACTAGTTGCACAATGTCGTCTTAAGTGCATGTGCTAAAAAAGGTTGCATTAAGTTGTCCATGCTTGACCTCACAAGGATAAAAGTATTCAATTAATCAACCTGTGGAACCAATCTTGCACTCACAAATGGCAATATTTTGTTGGTGTCTGCCATTCTATGATAAGTTTTTAACTAAGGAAAATTTTCCCCATGGAACCGCAAAAGTGTTGACACATGTTCAGTCTTTATTGTATACTGTTGTGGGGCCCTTTGGAAGATCCCACCAAGTACATGTGTCAAAATCTTAAGCATTCTTCCATTCTGCTAAACCAAAAATTGATGGCCCATTTTCATCCCATGGAAGTATGAAAAAGGTACCATGTGTTCAGTCAAGTGTTGTTAGTAGTAGCAAAGCCTTTTATAGATCCCACCATGCCACGCAACATTGATTTAGTGATATTTCACCATTTCATTGAACCTTTTTGGGTAGATGCACAAGTGTCTTGTGGAAGTGCGAGAGAAGGACATGTGGCCAAGATTTTATGTAGCATCAGATTGATCTAAAGGGTGCCATATGGTGTCACCCTATGGATTTTTTTCCATTTCACAAATCATTTCTATGAAGGCTTGTCTGGAATTGCGAAAAAGCAAGAAGCTGCCAAGTGTCCTAATCTAAGACATTAGAGGGACACGTGTATGTTTTTTATTTTTTGGCAACATGATCATGATGGTATCTGGTTTTTTAATTTATGGAAACCCATTGTATAAGTGATGGTACATCTATATGTAGATAGTCTAGATAATTCTAGAGAAGACCAAGTGTTTTGGTGAAAATTACCTAAGTCCCAGAGTGGAATAGTAAGAAACAAAGAAATAGTTTTTTGGTCTACATTGCTCCATTTTGTAGAATCTTGTCATGTGGTTCTAAGGTAATAATGGTATGTATTGAAGTTTTGTATATCCAAAGTTTCAAGTTTTCATGTCTTTCGTAGCTGAAGATATTGATGATAGAGTATCAAGCTTAGTAGAAATAAAGTTACAAGTGCAAAGTGCATATTGGAATGCTTCAGATTCCACCATGGATGGTTATTATGTCGTGTGGTTTTGAGAAAGTGTTTGAGGATTTCATAAGTGTATTCACTCCAAGTGGCAAGTGATTTGGTGGTCCATGTGTTGAGTTTTGGATGAATAGTTGGTTCATTCAGTTGTTGGTTCACCAGTTTTAATGTGTGGTGCCATCCTAAGGGTTTTGGGGTCATGCAATATCGGATTGTGTATGGATCATATTCATAGGAGTGATCATGGGTCATGCCAACATATTGTAGTGAAAATCACATTTCATTTTTTTCTACAATGTATGTGTTTATGTGTGTTTTAGAACTTCTCAACACAGGAAATGCATAAGTGCACTACCTCTCTTGAAAGGAAACCTCCTACAAACAAGTTGCAGAAAACTACCCCAAGATCTCTTCGGTGTCAGGTCATGACTTGCTTGGAATGTATCAGTTGGTTGATGTGATTTTTTGGTAATCACGGGGTAACCTTACATATGTTAAGTTGGAAAGAGATTGGTTCCTTGAATGGAGTTCTTGAGGTATTGGAATTGATGTGTAATTGCTGCAATTTTGAAACAATAGTCTAGAAATCCATCTTTATCATCAAATTTGGCTTTACAATGACGCCCAAACTTTTCCTAAATTACTATTTCAAAGAAAATTAAAAAGGGGAGGGAAAGGAAGAAGTTCCTAGACCTAAAACTATCGATGAATGGTGATAATGGAGGATGCTACAGTGGAAAAACTTCATGAAACTAAGTTCCACTCAACCAAATCAGCTAATAGTCTCATGAAACTAGTACAATCTTCTAAGGTATATAGATTTTCAATCATTCATTCACCATGAAACATGAATAAAAGATGAAATTTAAGTGCAACATTCAAAGTATGTTTAGAATAGCTTTACACTACTATTTATCATCAATAAAAAACAAAAAACATGAACAAGGAAGGGCATCAACACAACAAAATTCTTCAGCATCAATGAACAACACTAAATAATCTACTAAAGCATGTAAAACACATAGAACAACAAAGTAAATATACTCAAATTTTCTAACTATGAGGAGATGAATCATGAAACATGAAGGAAACACAAGAATCCACCAAAATCAATGAATTTCTATTAGAATTTTAGTAGCATGTCTTTACAACAACTCAATTCTCTCTTGAAAATGAGAGGAGACCCCCTATTTATATTTTTCAAAAACTAGAATGAATGGCCAGGATTTAATCTCATTGTGTTGCCAAGATTCACTACAAATTAGGGTTTCACCTACCCCTCAATATTTTACAATTTAAAATTGCATTCTTGTCTTCTAGCCTATTTTATCCTCTAGTGCTTGGTACTGTAGCACCTTTGTCTTCTAGCTGATTGACTTTGTTGAAGCTACACAGTGAGGAACTCATCATTAATAACTGGCTTTCCTTCATTCTTTTTCACCGTGGCGTACCCCACGAACTTGCTAATCAATGCCTAAATTTTATTCCATTCCATTATGTCATTTTGGAGCACCTGGAAGTTCAACTTTCTGGATCTACTAGTAATCAAGTCTCAATCCTTGATACATTTTGGTGTGTTCTTGATTACCTACTCTAATTGGGCAAAGGCTCAGGTGGAAAAATCCATAAAATCTGGCATTAGTGTATCTGCGACCCTATTCTCCATCTTATGAAAATATGGCCTTATTTTCTTGAGGTTTAGCTCGATAGTAGGCATGTCATAGTTATTCATGAGCTTCTAATATTATTTGCAGTTCATTCGATGCTCCTTGACCCAATCTAGGTCGAGCTCCACTTCATGGAGCACCCACTCCAAGACTTCCCTTCTATGATCAAGGCCTAGTTTCCACGTCTCAATAATCCAATGGTCATCCTTTTCCAGGGCCAACTCATTTTCCCAAGTTTTCTTGGGCATCTTAAGGATAGCCTCAAGTTTAGGGTGTGTAATTCTATATAGCTCTGGGAAGTTAGTATAGAATTTCTCTGTGCCTTCAAGTTGCTTTTTCACTTCCAAAAACTTGTTTGTTGTTCTGATGGCGTGGACAATTCCCATATCTCCATTGTGAATTACTCATTGGAACTAGTCTTTCGTGTCCTTGGTCCAATTCTTTCTCCTTTCCAGTTTGCTAATGTGATCCTTTGAAAGCAGTAGAGGAGTGGCTAATGATGTTGTGGGTAGTTCCCTAGTAGAAGACCATTGTTGTATATAGGTTGTTACATCTACCACTTGTGCCTTTAATTCCTCCTTGGAAGATTGATCCATGTTCATTTGGTGCATGATCATGGCGATGGATCCCTAGAGATGGTCAATTTTTTGTTCTCTGGTGGTTATTCCCAAGTCAATAGTGGAGATATTGTAGTTGACCCCTTCTCCTTTATCCATGACTAGAGTAGCAATTTGTATGGTCCTTGATCCTGATGCATCCATCGTGATATATATGGGATCAAACCCTTGGCTTCTTCTCCTTCTTCGCTCCTATCAGAGCTTGTGCAAGGATGGCCTCTAACCTTTCTTCGGGGTCCATGAGGGTGGGGGTCTTCTTTTGTAGTTTTTCTTCTAGCCACTCGGGCATCTGGGATTCCTCCTTTAATGATTCATGATCACCTTCCTCTTTTTGAGTATGTTGGATCTCCCTTTCTTCATGACTCGAGACCTCCTATTCTATTTCTTCTTCTTCTTCTTCATCTAAGTCATGGATGAATATTGTCCTTCCTTCGAGTAGCCTGGTAGTAGCTATGTTTTCTTTGGGGCTATCTTCCCCTTCAGATTCCTTTTCTTCTTCTTCTTTCCCAAGCTCTGTATGAAGTTTTGTTTTAAGGCTTCTTTTCATTTCAACCTCTTCTTTAGGCTTCTCTTCTTCTTTATTTTCTTTTTCTTCCCCTTTGGGAGGCATTTCTTCATCGTGATTGGGGCTTTTGTCTTGTTCCTTGGTCATAGGTTTTGTAGCTACCTCCATTTATTCATTTGTCTCTTTCTTTTCCTTGGAGGAATTCCTTTCAACTTCCTCTTTGACATCTTTGAGTTTTCGGGACAACTCTTCCTCAAGTTCTTGGTCAGAAGTCTCCACAATGTATTTTGCACCTGGATCTTCAATATATTCCTCTAAGGACCATTCCTTTTCCTCTTCATAGGATACCTCATCAATGACCAAGTGTTGATGCTCTGGATGCTAATGGTAGTCATCCTCAGATTCTTCATCCATTTCTTTAGTTTCCTCACTCTCTTGTCTTTCTATCTCTTCAGATATCCATATGGTCATCTCAATTTTGGGTGGTTCAGTGAGAGAAGGAATAGGGAGACCAACCACAACTTGAGCTAAGGACCCCTACACTACATGGTTCATCAACACTCCAAAGAGCTCCATAGGTATATTTTGCATGTTCCAAGCAAAAGCTTCTAGAAGAGTGAGAGTGGGCATTGTTGTTGTAGAGGTTAAGGGGATAGTCACTAATGGAGACATGGAGGAGGATGAGAGTGGAGAAGTAGTAGCAGAACAAGAATCCCTCACCATAATGGATGTAGTAGGTGAGGTGGAGTAAAGGTGAACTGAGATTTCCATTGCAAGTGGAGAGAAAGCGAGCAATGCTTGAGATGCTAGTGGAGGAGTGATAGCAATAGCAATGGTGGTGGTTGTTGGAACAAAAAAATTCATAAAAAGTTCTAAGTATTTTATCATTTAAAATAAAAAATTCCCACTCCTATCTTCATAATAAATCACATTATCAACTTTCAAGGTCATTTTCACCCTTTACCGTGTTACCGCTATCACATTAGCCACCACTCATAACACCCATATCATACCTCCCTACCGCAGATCATCCCCAACTAGCTCATGGAATGATAGTGAGAGCAACCACTACTATATACACTATACTGCTATACCTCGAGGGGTCAAGACATAGCTCATGGTGGAGTGACACATTGAGGATAGGTGCTAAGGAGACACTACGGTACCGTAGGGGAGAAAAAAGTGACATGTGGTAGAGCGGTACATTGAAGAAGGATACTAAGGAGACATAATGTAGTACCACAGGGGAGAAAAAAGTGACATGAGGTAGTGTAGTAACCAAGCCATTGGGTCATTTAAAACACACCAATCACATCAGTCAACATCAAAATATAAAATTGAGCTCAATATAAAGATTTGAATTGTGCAAATTTATGAGTTAGGAGTAAATGCATCTTGCTGTTAAAATACACAAAATAGGTTGAGATGTTTCAATCATAATAGCTGAAAACAAGTTGCAGATGAGCTCAAGCTGTGGGAGTGAAGGGAATTCTTTGAAGCGATTTCTATTTCTAGGTAATTTTTTCTCATCATCTTCTGTGAATTTCATAAGATGACACCAAAAAAGACTGAAGTAGGAGTTGAAAAGGAAGAAACCAAAACTAGTAAACCATCATTGTAGTCCCTATTTCTTTCCTTATTGCTTGGTTCAGTAGACAAAGGACCTAAAAAAAATTTCAGAGACTTAGATCAAGGCTGTAGGGACCCCATTATACCTTAGTCAGGTTGGAACCTTCATTGGTACTTCTATCAGAAGAGGAATGACAAGGTTCTGGCATCAAACCCATGGGCCCTAGATTTGGCTAAATTGATTGTCCCCAATATTTTCATTGATATTGAGCTAATTAAAGCCCTTTCCCTCAGCTATCATGCCCCAACCGAAAAAAATTAGGCTTCCAAATGGTGGGTGCTTAGTTGATGTCACAAGAGATGCAATTATAAAGTGTGTCAACCTAAATAAACAAGCTGTAACAGAGTTGAATTTAGTGAAATTGGAGTAGGAATATAAGAGGTTAAGAATAATATATCAAAGTGACGAGCTCCCCCTACACATGAAGAGGGGTGATGATAATAGAAAAATCTCCATCCCTTCCTCTACAATGGAACCTTTCCAAGCCTCAAAATTTCAAGAATACCTATCATGCATTGTGTCAAGTCTTGGGGATAGATGCAGAGGAGCATATGCCAATGGGATTGATGAGAATGGCCATGATAGTTCGACATTCTGAGTCAAATGTAGAGTTTTATTTTTCCTCTATAATTGAGGAACACATACATGAGGGTTTGTTGCAAGTTAGGGAAGCTAAGGCCCCAATTACTTTTAGGAAATATTCTTTATTATGTCACTTAATCCTATATTAGAATGAAATGAAGTGGACTAAAAGAATCAAATTGTGTACACAAGATAGTGGAGTAAGACTCCATGTGCAAAATTGGCATTAAATCTAGGACATCAGATGTATAGAATGTGAATTTGTAGTATTTTGAGATAATTTTGCTATTAGAATAATAGTTTCCCTTGGTTACCCAACACCAAGATTACCTAAATCATTGATGAATGTGATGAGGCCTGTATAATATAGGCCAGATCAGAGCTATACCCATAATTATGCCGACTGGTTTTTTATGCCTCAACACACAATTATCGGAGTATATGGATGTGACCAAGCACCACATATTTTTCCTAAGTTTGTACTTGCAATGGTATGTTTTCTGGAGTTTATGTGGTAGATGCTTTGGATGGAGCATGATTTGATGAGAAATCAAAGGAAAGGTAATTGTTTTCCTGATTTGACTATATTTGAAGAGTTGGCCATTAGGTCTGATATACTAGAAGAGTTGTAGAAGTTCATTAGGGTTAACTATCCCCTCAAATTTGAAAAAGAGAGTGTGTGGCCTAGAGGGTCATATCAACATGATCAGAAGAACCTTGTTGACAAAGAGGGCCATCTCACATGAATTTGACCTTGAGGAGGATGTTATAAGGAATTTGGTGTATTTTGTTGATGTAATGCAGACCAGAAAAAGGTGGATACTAATGATGACGTGGGAGAATCAAAAGAAGGAGAAGGATACAAGTGTTAGGGGGTCTTTTGCAAATGAACCTTACATTTTGAAAAAGATGTCGATGATCCTAAATAAGTTTGATGAATTGTATAAAATGGCCCAAGAGGAAGGGTTGGTCCCACTTCCCACATCTCACCAACCACCACATGAAGCATCCACATCATAGAAACCATCCCCACCACCTACACATCCATCCCCTCAATCTCCTACTTGTGAGCCACGGTCTAAAAGACAAAAGATTGAGTCGTTGGTTGAATATGGGTATGTGCAGGATCATGATGGGCCAAAAAGTGGCAATGTGAAGGGTATGTAGCTAATGACTATTTTTTTACCCAAAATTGATGAAATGAAAAGGGTTTTTAAAGGAGATTCTCAGCTTTCCACCGATATATATTATGCTTTAATTTGAATTTAATAAGTAATTATTATTCATTTTCTATTCAAACTACGACTAAAGTCTTGATTGATAGGCTGATTGAAAAATATCTATAGCTTTCAAATGGTATCACATTTTTTGAATCCAAAACATGCACCACATTCTATGCTTGCCATATTATAGTATTAAAAAAATAAAAAATAAATTTCATGAAGTTTTGACCAAGTTAAGGTGGTCGACATACAAGTTTTTATATTTTTTAAAAGTTGTGATAAAAAATCATAATTAATTATTTACATGGAAAAAAATTACAAAAAATATATGCATCACATCGGGCATGAGTCCTCTACTTATATCTAAAATATTATAAGAAAATATTATCATTTTATTGTGGTTAGGGTGGTAGACAAACACCTACTTCTTATTTTTCCCGAAATTTAAGTACCATGCATTGAAATTTCAAATTTTCACCAAATAGATTTAAAAAAAAAAAAACCTAGTAGTTTAGAAACTACATTCAATTTTCTACAGATTCTATTCTTACATATTTTTGAAATAATATAGATAACTTATTCAAATTTTTACGTCAAGTTGCCTAACTCTGATTTTTCTGAAGTTTTTGCTACTTAAAGGCCTATTTTTTCCATGATGATCCTGCACATACCCATATGACTCAAGTGAAGATGAAGAACAAGAAGAAGTTCTAGCTTTGACTGAAATAAAGGAGGCAATAGAACAGTAGAAAAGTCAAAAGCCTCACAATCCCAAGGCCAGGCTTTCAGAGGAAGAATCTGATGAAATTCAAGAAGATGAGAGGGTAGTGGCCTCTCTAAGGTTCATAGAGGATGATAATTTTATCCATACTCATGAATTTAAGGAATTTTGGATTAAAATGAAGATTAAAAATTTTTATTAAAGGTTGAAAATCAATCTTATTGGAGCTAATGAGTCGAAGCATGCTGAGATCTAGGCTCATACATTTACAAAGTTAAATGTTGATAGCATTAATGTCACCCACCAAGAGGGAAGAGAGATGGTAATGACAAGTGATATGCTAATTATACCAGGGATGGAGTTGTCTAAGATGTTTCTTCTAGATCAGACTAGAGCACAAGATGACCCCATGTTGGGAGCAAAATTTGATTCAGAAGAAGGTGTCTCAGGAACAGGCTATAACCCTACTACCCAAGCACTTGCTCTATGGATGAAATAGAAGAATACAAGGAAGCCTCAAATCTTGGATATAGTATAGGAAATGAGGGGGTCAGCTATGGCCAGAAAAATGAGAGACACAAATCCTATAGAAGTTGCCACTACGACCATGCATTCTGCAAAGTTCACCAAGGATGTAGTAGAAAATATGGAGAAGAAGATTAATGAATATGAGAAGTGATTGAAATTATCAAATGATGAGGTGAACAAGTTGTTTATTGAAAATGTAAAGCTTAAACAAAAATTGCAACAGCCCACCATAGTGAGAGGAGATGAATTAATTGTCTATCACCCACGTATCAAGGAAGAGGACCCACAAATATAGCAAATGAGAGATGAAATTGATAAGTTGAAGAAGCATAACATGGAAGATGTCAAGCATCATATCATAGAGACTTTGAAGAGGATATTGGAGCATAGATTTGGGATATTAAAGGAGAAGATAAATGGGGTACATGAAAACTTCAGCAATATGATTAAGGCTTTGGAACAGATAAACAATAACTCCCCCATCCTTGAGGAGCTCCAAAAGAGATGGAACCCCACCTTTCACATACTAACCACTTTATGCAAAGCTACACACAAGGATCCAGAGGCCCCATCAAGGCTTAAACCTACACAAGAGATGTAAAAAGGTGTGATCGAGGCGTGCAAGTATCTGGTGGATATAAGGAAGAAAGTGGAAGGTAGGAAGAATACATTTGACTCCATCAAATACCTCTTTAGCCCAACAATCCTCAAGGATGACAATTAGTTGAAAGATATAGATGAATGGAGAGAAGAATTTGATCAAATGATTCCTAAATGCTTGGCACATATTTAAGATGATGGGGAGATCAATCTCAACAAGTTCCATACTTTTCTTGATGGGATCGTCATGCTAGACAATGAATATACAAAGTTCGTGGTGGATGTCAGAAAACTCCTTGATAACAGATGGAAGAGCCATCTTACAAATTTTGTAGCTGCACAAGAATTCAAATGTCCAAATGACCTGACAATTAATAAGTGGTAGGAAAAATACTTGGGCTCTGAGGAAGATTGATTGTATCATATACTAAAAAGCTTTGAACAGGTCTTAGATGACCACGGGCTTTTACTTGAAGATTAACAGATGGATACACATGTTTATGATTAAGTTTCCTTAGTTATGTTTAATTTTAGAATCTTGTTTTGTCATCAAAATTCATGTCGTTTGGTCTGAAGCTTGTTTCCTCACACATATATAAGAGAGACTAGGACCAAAAGAAATCATTAGATATAGGAGAAATAAATAGGCAAATAGGGATAGATAGATAACAAAAGGCTATCATAATGCTTACATTTCAAAAGACCATGTTACAAGCACAATTTTGAAGAAGCTAATGAATGATCTTTGATTTTGTGGTGTCATATTGGTATCAATTATTTGTTGAATTAATTGAAACATATTATCAGGTTGTCTCCAACGTTGGCATTTCATTATTATTTAAATTGATGTATCAAGGATATTTTCAATTTATCAAGGCACATTTGTTGTTCTTGTGTGGTTCAGTTAACTGGCTCCTTCAAGGAAGGATTAAATTCTTTTAATTAATCACAATAATCTGGAAAAGGTCATTTGAATCGATAAGAAGAACTTGGTAATTGTATTATTCCATGTTTATACAAGTTATAAACCAATATTAGTGTGCCAAATAGTTAGATTTACTGCCCAATACAAGCCACTCATCTTAGATCTTCATTTGACTCCATATACCCAACAAGGGATTGGTCTCATACATTTTGTCATTTAGTTTTGTCAAATTTGTTTTGAAAACCTTACATCTATTAACTGAACATATTAATGAACTTCACCTTGATATTGCTTATACAATTTATACCAAATTAGGCTTGCATCTTTCCATTTCCAATTGCCATTATGGATATATTGCACAAATAGGAAACACATAGTTCAAGTTTGCTTCATTCACATAGGTACACCCACCTAGGTCTAGTAGATATTGAAGAGAAGAAAGTTCAAGTACACCATTTGGCCTTGTTCGTTAGCCTAAAATGTACCAAGAGCCTGATAACCTCTTGTGGTTTTTCAACCAGCATTTTTGAGAACTAACAAATTGGCGACTCCACTGGGGAGTCAAATTTGAATCCAGACCTTCATCATAGAGTCAATACCTTACCTAGGACTCTGTTGGGAACAAGCAATTATAAAAAAAATTTGCTTCTCTAAAAGTGAGTGGTGACTTTGAAAGAATAAGTGCATTGAGACTAATAAAATAAAATACACATCAGGAAGAACAAATCTTAGAGTTGAGACCATCACAATAGTTCACAATATGCATGGCAAAAGGTACTAATGACAATAATAAATGGACACATAAGAGTTATAAAGGTAAGAATGTGTTTGATGAAATGTGCATGAGAAATAAGGATAAAACATCAAACCACACTTTGAGACGTATAATCACTATGATACATTGACAAATGAAAATAGCTCATCTGGAGAACCTCACACTCCTGAAGAAAGAGGGAATCCTTTCTTTTAGTTAGATCCTAAGAAAGAGGAAGAATTCATGGCTGGATTGGAGGCTAAAAAGATTAGGAGACAACATGAATATGATCATAAAATGTCATTACTTGAAGGGTACCAACATGAGCCTGTTAATAATGTAGCTTCTGAAGAAAATTATGAATATATGACTCAATAAGAATTAAATACACAATTGGAGTATGAAAGACAAGAAATGGAAAGAAAGAAAGTAGAATATGAACATAAGCTCCAAGTGATAAAAGAACTCCAAGATTTGAAGCTACAGAGAGCCCAATTTGATGCTCAGATAGCTAACCTCCCTAAATACACACCACCTCACAAACAAAATAATACTAGTGCAGGACCTTCAAATCCACCAAAAGCACCTCAAAATAAATCTAAGAATAAAATACAAACCATCAAATGCTCCACCTAAAAATCCATTACAACACCCAAATGCTCAGCCACCCCCTAGCCAACAATATATGCCACCACCCCATGTACAATACAATAATTCATTATACCAATATCAACATCCTGAAAACCCACCTCCTCGGCACTACACAACTATGATCAAACAATTTGACTTAGCAGGATTCCAAGTATATCCCTACCCTATGGACAACAGTTGGAGAGGTCTTGCCCAAAATTTGCAAGGAGTAGTGTAGTCACAACTAAGGAACACTTAAGGAATTTTAATTCTTTTATTCAAGATATGGATATGCAGTATGAAGATGTACAGATGAGGCTATTTATGATGTCACTAACTGAAGAAGCTAAAGATTGGTTTAACAATTTTCCAACAACTTCTATCACTTCCATTCAAGATTTTCATGATCAGTTTCTTGAACAGTATGGGAATTAGTGTGCACTAGAGTTTTCCTTGCATGAATTGATAAGTATCTAGAAATACCAGAATGAGTCAGTTTGTGACTTCAACCATAGGTTCTCCAAGTTACATAATAAGATACAACCTAGGTCCAAATTGACAAAGCCTGCAGAATTAAGTATTTATCTAAAAGCATTTGATCCAAAGACATGATATGAGCTTAGAAATAGATGCCCTAGAAATTTAGCTGAAGCTCAAAAAATAGCATTGACTATCAAAAACAATAGAAAGGCTATGGGGATGAATGGTAAAAGAGATAGTCTCAGGGCTCCCCAAAATTTTAACAATCCTCAGAATAGACAAGAGAACACATATAGGAATGAATGACCAAAGTTGCATGATATTCCATACAACACAAATTGGAAGGATGGAAAGCCCGTAATTGACAAGCCAAAGAATAAGGAAACTCCTAATTCCTTAAAGAAGAGGAGCATACATGGTTAACAATAATCCTTGGTATCAAATTTGTAACCTGCCACATTCCCCAGATCATTATGTTGTAGCCTAGTCAATACAAGGAGAAGAAATACTGGTGGACAATGAAGAAGAGGATCATACAATAGATTTAACCTCTCACACCCTCCATCCAATTGAGCAAGAATATGCATTTTCAGAAGAAGAGGGCTATGAGTATGATGTTCATAAACAGAGGTACAATGTCCATATGGTGGAACAACAAGTCTTTTCTGATTATGATAAAAATGATGATGAATCATATCCCTATACACTATCTCAGTCAAGTAAATATAGAATAAGGAGACCTATTGAAGAGGAGATAAAGTAATTAACTATTGGTGTAGTGGAGCAAGAAAAAAGTAACTATAGGATCAGAAAAAGAACAATAAATGTAGAAGAGGGTATTCCAAGAGGGATATTTGTGAAAGATAAAGGAGCAACACAGGGAGCACCAAAAAGGACAAAAAATAAGTAGCCTAATAAGAATGAGAAAAAACATGTTCAAAAAGAATAAAGCAAAGAGTTACATACAGATAAACAAAGGCTTGATGACACTAACAAAAGAGAGAAAGAGGGGAACAAAGAAGATCCAATGGAGCAAAAGAAGACAACCAAAACAAAAAATACATCTTTGGACTTCACACAAGCCTTGTCTTAGGTAAAAATGTATGCGAAATTATTACAAATGATGAAGATAAAAGAGTATAGGAATAGTGTTATTCAATTAATATCTAGTGGAAATGATAAAAGCACAAACTTTGAGAACAAGGGGACGTCCACCAAGATCACTAATAAGCAGGAAAAGGTAAAAGTTCTTGAGGTTTGTCTAGGTGAAATGTTGATAAATCCTCCACAAGTTGATCCATTTTGTACTACATTACTCATAAATAATAAGCTGGTAAGGAATTGCATTATAGATTCAGGTGTTTCTATCAACATCATACCAGTAGGGGTCATGAAACAACTTGGCATGTGGGTAGATACTACTGGTGGAAAATGCTATGGTATGGATAGTAGGCATGTCCTAGTGATAGGAATTATGAAAGATGTAGAGGTGAAGTTGGCTGCTTATCCTTAAGCAACTTATAATATTGACATAATTATGATTGATACAACTCATTTTGGAATGCTTTTCTCAAGACAATGGACTACAACAGTTGCAGGAAATGTACAATTTGACTTGACCTATGCCACAATACCAGTCAATGGTGAAGAGGTTAAGTTATATAGAGAACCAAGGATGAATCAGATTGTGGATTATGTTGCTCAAGAGCAGCTAAATTTCTTTTGTGATGTGGATTTAGGGAGTTTTAGGATAGATCCTTCCCAGCCTAAATTAGTGAATATTGATCCAATTGATAAGCATGTTTCTAAAGATCAGCATAGTGTATGGATAATGTATTTTGATGGAGCATGTAGTTAGGAAGGAAATGGAGCAAGGGTAGTATTTATCTCACCTAAAGGTACTACATTCAATATTCATTTTTGTTGATGTTTAAGTGTACAAATAATATAGTAGAGTATGAAGCCATGCTAATTTGTTTGAATATGGCTATCAAACACAAGATCAAACTACTAGTTGTTCTTAGAGACTCTAAGTTGGTCATTTCAAAAGTCAAGTCAAAATATGTTGCAAAAAACAAAAGGTTAAAATAATATAGAAATGCTATGTGGGATACAATTGAATTATTTGATGCTTTTTCCATTGAGTGGATTGACAGATCCAAGAACTTGATGGTAAATTTCCTATCCAATATAGCCCTAAAAAGAGATGATATCACCCTAGAAGGAGTATCTCAAGTTGAATTCAAAACAAGGCCTGCTATCCCTGATAATATCTATAGTTGGCAAGTTTTCAATGATGATACTGATCTCATAAAGTTTCTCCATTGCATAGACTAGTATGAAGCTTAGGAGGTTGACTTTAATGCATTTGTCAAGGAAGTAGATGGCAAACAAACTGTATTTGGGAAAGAAGTTTTGTAGCTTAAAACCACAAAGCTTCCCAAAGGACTTGTGGCACTAGAAAGGGTATATGATGTAAATGATCATGCTCTCATGAAGTAAACACTAGTAAAGAAAGAAGATGTGGAGGAAATCAATTTGGGGACTCAATTAGCACCAAAAATAGTTTACATTGGAAAGAAGCTAAGTGCAAGAATTAAAAAAATGTTGATTGCATTGTTAAGAAAATACAAGGACATTTTTGCCTGGTCTTATGAGGATCTTAAATCATATAGAGAAGATTTGTTCCAACATGAGATTCCATTAAAACCAGGTGCAAAACCATTCAGGAAAAAATAGAGACCCATCAATCCAACTCTGGAGCCTAAAATGCAAGAGGAACTGGAAAAACTCAGAGAAGGAGGTATTATCAATCCCATTAGCTATTCAACATGGGTCTCAAACTTGGTCCCAGTAAGAAAGAAAAATGGGGATATTAGACTATGTGTCGACTTCAAAAATTTAAATGTTGCCTCCCTTAAAGATAATTATCCTCTCCCAAATATGGAAGTTGTATTGCACATAGTAACAGGGTGTGAGTTGTTGTCAATGATGGATAGATTTTTTGGGTATAATCAGATCAAAGTTAAAGAGTTTGAGCAATACAAAAAAAAATTTACTACACCTTGGGGGACATATCTCTTTGTGAGAATTCCATTTGGTCTCACAAATGCAGGGGAAACTTTCCAAAGTGCCATGGATGTGGAATTTGTAGATTTAATCAATACTATAATGGTAGTGTACCAGGATGACCTCACTACTTATTCCAAAAGGGAAGAAGACCATGTAGAATATTTGGAGAAAATATTCATCAAGGCTTTCTAATTGGTATCAGTTTCAATCCTAAGAAATGTCACTTTTCTGTCACAGAGGGTAAGCTTTTAGGGTATATTGTATCAAAAGAAGGAATTAGAATAGACCTTGAAAGAGTAGAAGCCATAGACAAAATCCCAATTCCCAAAAATATCAAAGCCATTCAATCATTTTTTGGACAAATTAACTTTGTTAGGAGATTTGTGTCAAATTTTGCTAAAATTATTAAACCTATATCCAAAATGCTGAAGAAGGGAGAAAAAATAAACTGGACTGCAGAAGCCTTGGAAGCTTTTATATCCATCAAAAAGGCCATCAAAGAAGCCCCTATTCTAAAATATCCTAATTTTTCCAAACCTTTCCAAATATTTTCATTTGTCGCATTCCACACGATAACAACTATTATGTTACACAAGAATGATGAAGGGTATGAACAACCTCTATCCTTTTTCAGCAAATCACTGCAAGGGTTAGAGTTGAAATATGATATTATGGAGAAACAAGATTATGCATTGGTCAAAGCAACAAAAGCTTTTAGACCATATTTAGTTAGAGCCAAAGTAATTGCATATGTACCACACATAGCTATGAAAGATATCCTTGTACAAATAGAGGTGACAGGGAGGAGATGCATATGGATCAATAAAATTCAAGAATTTAATATGGAAATTCAAATTACCAAGTTAGTAAGGGGATAGGGTCTAGAAAAACTAATGGAAAAATCAAACATTGAAGCTAACAAAATTTGTAATATGGAGAATGAGGATGGTACAGTTGCAAGCATTGAATATACTCCTTGGTACACAAACATAGTGTATTATCTCAGACACATGAAGTTCCCTGAAGGATTGAATGATAATCAGAAGAGAACTTTAAAGTTGCAGGAATCCAAGTATGTATTCATAAAAGGGGATCTATTTTGGAAAAATAGGGATGGAGTGCTATTATTGTGTCTAGATGAATCACATGCAGAACATGTCTTGAGGGAGATGCATGAAGGAGTGTGTGGAGGTCATTATTCCACTAAAACTATTGCACATAAGATTCTCAGGATGGGCTATTACTAGCCTAAGGTTTTCAATGACTCTTTTGCATATGTAAGGAGGTGTGAAGCTTGTCAGAAATTTTTAGGAAATATGAAATATCAAGGAGCCTTACCACTTAGACCTCTACAAGTAGAAGCCCCTTTCCATCAATGGGGAATTGATTTTATTGGAGAAATACAAGAAAATTCAAGTGGAGGACATAAATGGATATTAGTGGCAACTAATTATTTCACTAAATGGGTGGAGGAAATCCCAAGTAAACAAGCAACAAGCATGGTGGTAATAAATTTTATGATGGAGAATATCATAACAAGATTTGGCACACTAGTAAGGTTGATCACAAACAATGGGATGTGTTTTAGGTCTGATGAATTCAAAAATTTCTGCAATACATATGGCATTACTATTTCTTATGCCACCCATTACCACCCATAAGAAAATGGTCAGGAAGAATCCAATAATAAAAGTCTTTTAAAAATCATAAGAATGATGCTATATGGGAGCCAAAAGGCATGGGACTCAAAGTTGAGAATGGTTGTGTGGGCAGATAGGATTACGGTAAAGAAGGCAATTGGAAAGTCTCCATTTGAACTGGTGTATGGAACACAAGCTAGGATGCCATTGCAAAACCTTTTGCCAGTTTACAATTTCATCCTTTAGGAAGACAAGTAGATATTCTAGAACCAACAGAGGAAAGGATAGAGTAGCGTATAGAACTTGATGAAATAAGGAGAATGGCCCAAAAGAAAAATAGAAAGTTGTAATCACAAATGAAATATATTTTTGATAAAAAAGCCAAAGATAAAAAATTTGAGTTGAATGATTTGGTACTAATTTGGAACACTACATGTCAAGAAAAGGGAAAGCATGGAAATTTTGAAGCCTTGTGGTTAGGTCCCTTTGTTATCATTGGAAAAGGAGGGGAGTACTTTTATTATTTGCAAAACATTTCAGGTGAAGAAAAATAATTGCTAGTCCATGGGAAATTTCTAAAGCACTTGTTTTCTTGAAGAACACCAAACGATTAAGTATTCCCAGTGCATGGACAATTCTTGACAAGCCTCTTAAAATAATCTCTTTCCATGCACAGTAGTTTAGGAAATTAAAAGGGGACTAGGACTTTCCAATACATGGACAATCCTAGAATTCCCTCATTAAAAACAAGTTTCTTTCCTTGTACAGTAGTGTAGGATCATTTCCATTTCCATCATTTTCACCTCCATATCCATCTTTATTCCATCCTCACTACAATTCCATTTTTCGTATCCTCTGAAAAACATATGAAGGGGACACTTGGTTTGTACCCAGAGATATTCTAGATTCTTGCAATGATTCATAAATCATTCATCCCCAATTGGAGCCACTGTTGGAATCAAAATTTTCATAAAAAAATCTAAGTATTTTATCATTTAAAATCCAAAATTCCCACTCCTATCTTCATAATAAATCACATTATCACCTTTCAAGGTCATTTTTACCCCTTACCACATTACCGCTATCACATTAGCCACCCCTCATAACATCCATATCATACCTCCCTACCACAGATCATCCCCAAGTAGCTCATGGTACGATGGTGAGAGCAACCACTACTATATACACTATACTGCTATACCTTGGGGGGTCAAGACATAGCCCGTGGTAGAGTAGTACATTGAGGATAGGTGCTAAGGAGACACTGTGGTATCGCAGGGGAGACAAAAGTGACATATGATAGAGCGGTACAATGAAGAAGGATACTAAGGAGACATATTGTGGTACCATAGGGGAGAAAAAAGTGACATGAGGTAGTGTGGTAACCAAGTCGTTGGGTCATTTAAAACACACCAATCATATTAGTCAACATCAAAATATAAAATTGAGCTTGATACAAAGATTTGAATTGTGTGAATTTATGAGCGAGGAGTAAATGCATCATGCTATTAAAATAAATGAAATAGATTGAGATGTTTCAATCGTAACAACTAAAAACAAGTTGCAGACCAACTCAAGTTGCAAGAGTGAAGGGAATTCTTCAAAGCGATTTCTATTTTTGGGTATGTTTTTCTCATCATCTTCTGTGAATTTTGTAAGATGGCACCAAAAAAGACTGAAGTAGGAGTTAAAAAGGAAGAAGCCAAAACCAATAAGCCATCATTGTAGTCCCCATTACTTCCTTGTTGACTGGTTCAATAGAAAAAGGACCTAAAAAAGTTTTCAGAGACTTAATTGAAGGCTATAGGGACCCCATTATACCTCAATCAGGTTGGAACCTTTATTGGTAGAAGAGGAGAAACAAGGTTTTGGCATCAAACCCATGGGCCCTAAATTTGGCTAAATTGATTGCCCCTAATGTTTTCATTGATATTGAACTAATTAAAGCCCTTTCCGTCATCTATCATGCCGCAACCAAAACTATTAGGCTTCCAAATGGTGGGTGCTTAGTTGATGTCACAAGAGATTCCATTATAAAGTGTTTTAACATAAATAAACAAGCTCTAATAGAGGTGAATTTAGTGAAATTGGAGTAGGAATATAAGAGGTTGAGAAGAACATATCGAAGTGATGAGCTCCCCCTACACATGAAGAGTTGTGATGATAATATAAAAAACTTCGTCCCTTCCTCTAGAATGGAACCTTTCCAAGCCTCATAATTTCAAGTTGATTTCTAGAATACCTATCATGCATTGTGTCAAGTCTAGGGGATAGATGCAGAGGAGCATATGCCGATAGGATTGATGAGAATGGTCATGATAGTTCAACACTCTAAGTCCAATGTAGAGTTTTATTTTGCATCTATAATTGAGGAACACATACATGTGGGTTTGCTACAAGTTAGGGAAGCTAAGGCCCCTATTAATTTTAGGAAATATTCTTTATTATGTCACTTAATCCTGTATCAAAATGAAGTGAAGTGGACTAAAAGAATGAAATTGTGTACACAAGATAGCGGAGCAAGACTCCCTGTGCAAAATTGGTGTTACATCTAGGATGACAGATGTATAGAATGTGAATTTGTAGTATTTCAAAATGATTTTTTTGTTAGACTAATAGCTGCCCTTGGTTACCCAACACCAAGATTTCCTGAATCCTTGTTGAAAGTGATGAGGCCTATACAGTATAGGCCAAATCAGAGCTATTCCCATAATTATGTCGACTGGATTTTTATTCCTGAACACACAATTATCAGAGTGTATGGATGTTACCAAGCACTGTATATTTTTCCTAAGTTTGTACCTACAAGGGTATGTTTTATAGAATTTATGTGGAATATTCTTTGGATGAAGCATGATTTGATGAGAAATTAAAGGAAAGGTACATTTTTGCCTGATTTGACTATATTTGAAGATTTGGCCATTAGGGATAATATGCTAGACGAGTTGCAGAAGTTCATGAGGGTTAACTATCCACTCAAATCTATAAAAGAGAGTGTGTGACCTAGAGGGTTATATCAACATGATCAGAAGAACCTTGTTGACAAAGAGGGCCATCTCACATGAATTTCACCTTGAGGAGGATATTATAAGGAATTTGGTGTATTTTGTTGATGGAACATCTAGAAAATGTAGAAGAAAGGTTAAAAGCACACACCCAATGCGATCTAAGCTCTAATGCAATCTAAGCTAAACAATAGAGAACAAAGGAAAGATAAAACATAAATAAACTGAACAATCTCACCCAATATTTATGTAATTCCATGTATAACCTCGATTTCCCTTCTCCATTTTTCTGTTGTAGTATAATTTCCCTCAAATTTGTCTTGTGCAAGCATAGCCTATGATAGTGATTTAGCAAAACATAGAAGATTCAAATAATAGATATGCTTCCAAAAGTCATAATATTTTGGGAGAGATTGGAATGATGAAAGATAGATCAATTTAAAGAAAATTGATCATTCGAATGACAGGCTAGGATCGAAAGATCGATAGACGGTTGAGATCAAAAAGATTAGACATGCATTTTGATAATTGTTAGTAGTGACATGAGTGATAAAAACTAGAAATAGAGATAAATATTAAATAAATGATTTAATCCTCGAGTTTGGTATTCAAAAACAAAAGAATAGTCTGAATGATAAAGATAAAGATGGATTAAAACAACTCTATGTTTGAATACACACACAAGATTTAATTAATTAAATAGGAATATTTAATTAATATGCATGTACACACAAATGAGTTAGAACTAGATGACTGAATGATATAGCAAAGAGTTTATTCATGCAAGCAACTCAGACATTAAATTAGGAATTAACCAACTGATCTAAATAAATCTCGAGTTGAGTGAGAGTGAATACTTAGATAACTTACACAATTATCTAAATATAGAAGAATGTGTTAAAATAGATCTTTACAAATTAAATAATTCATTTAATTCAAGATTTGATATTTGAAGAATAATTAAATAAATAAGATTTATTTAACTAAGTGACGAAGGGATTAAATGAATAATTAAATAAATAAAGGATTTATTTAACTATAGTTGACATATGATAAAGGGTAAATTAAATAAGAATTTATTTAATTTGACAAGAAGGATACGGTTAAGTAGTAACATAATTAAATAAAAAGTGTTTATTTAATTAATCTGATAGAATAAAGAAAATGTGAATCAATTAAATAATTAAGATTATTTAATTAATAGAAGAATTAAAGTTAAAGTGAATTAATTAAATAATTAGATTTATTTAATTAATAAAGAAATGAAGTTAAATTGAATAATTAAATAATTGACATTATTTAATCATGACCATGAAGAATACAAATTATGAAGAATATTGAAGTCGCAGGCTTAAACCAGATTGCGGTGTCTACATTTTCCCCTCTTTGATACAATGTCATTTCAGCATTGTGTCAAATAAAATCGATCAAAAATATGCCCCAGTAATGCCCTGGTGTAAAACAGGTGAAGGTATGCCCCCTCGGGAAAATTGACAAATTTTCAAAAAAATTCAAAAAATTTGGAAATAGTCTCGATTAGTCCATGTGATAGCCATAAATGCAGTGGAGTTGATGGAATTGAATTTGGAAGTGTTAGGGATGGGTATGGGTCGATTGAAGTTGGAAGTGGACGTGGGCAGGAGAAAGGAATGCCACCAAAACCCTAGGTATAAATAGAAAATGGGGTAAAAACCCACTCATTTTTACCCACATTGCTTTGAAATTTGAGATTTTTGCTCTGCACTCTCAATGAAGATGTCCCTTGTTCTGCACACCCACCATTGATCGTATAGGATCTGGACCTTCAAGTGACTGGCCGACGCAGGCCCCCTGGTATGTACTTGGAT
Organism: Sequoia sempervirens; assembly: GCA_007258455.2. Taxonomy (NCBI): domain Eukaryota; kingdom Viridiplantae; phylum Streptophyta; class Pinopsida; order Cupressales; family Cupressaceae; genus Sequoia; species Sequoia sempervirens. The sequence continues at coordinate 42,602,068 of VDFB02000015.1, forward strand.
CGTGACTTTTGAATTTTTGGTTTTCGTGCATTTTCATGCGTTTATTTTCATATTTTTTCATGCATCATTTTTTTCAAAAGCCGCATTTGAATGTGTAATCGACACATTTGTATGCAGTTCAACACATTTGTAAATTCACGTGTGATGCTTAGCATAGGTGTTTAAAGTTTTGACGCATTTGTTTTTTTTATTTCGACGGATGTGATAAATAGTGACACATTTGTATTTAGAATAAACGCATTTGCTTTTTCTTCAACACATTTGTTAATATTGCATCACATTTTCATTTATGATGGATGTTTGTATGCATAGATATAATGAGTCACATTTGATTTTGACTCGCATTTTATATTTCCATACGCAATTGTTATTTAAAATGACGCATGTGAAATTTTATGATGCATTTTCAAAATAAAATGACGCATTTGGTTTCTTGTGATGCAATTACAAAAGAATGACGCATTTCCAAAATAATGGTGCATTTGATTAGCATTTTATTTTGTCACTTTGCATTAGGATAGGTAATTGATTCTAACATGAGGCATGTATAATGCCATTGCAGGTTATTTTGGACCTTGTTTATACGCGAGAGTCAAGACCGTTGACTTTTCGCTTCCGAAACAATTTGTGGAGCGTAGAGAAACAATTTTTATGGCATTTGGGTCTCCTCCATGCGACAGATATTCCCATCATTTGGGAAAACTAGGGGCTATTGATGACATTATGTGAGCAGTGGCACTTAGAGACTTCTTCGTTCCACCTGCCTACTAGAGAGGCTATAGTTACATTGGAGGATGTTTATAAGATTCTGAGACTTCCTATTAGAGGCACTAGGGTGATGTACGATACTCAGAGGGGTTTCATTGAGATGTGCAGATATTACCCTCACGTGGATATTAGATAGTTAGGTATTGACCATTATGAGATTAGATGGCATGTATTGGCTCAGAGGTATAGGTAGTTAGACTGTCTATTGTGTACATTGATAGGTGTTATAGTCCTCCCTGACCATCGAGGTCATGGATTTCCTATGGGATGGGGAGAGATGCTAGTTGGTATGCTAGAGCATCAGGAGGTGTATTCTTGGGGTCCTTGTCTTCTCGCCATGTTATATATTCATTTGCATGATATAGCCTATTGAGAGGCATAGTCTATGAGTTGTGGTACCACACTCTTGATGATATGGGCATGGGAACACATTTCCATCTTTCATCCACTGGTTACAGTTGATGTGCAGCATGGAGCACCATATTCCTTTAGTTATGCAGGGGCTAATGCTCAACACCATATGGGAGATACTAGATACTTCAAACATGTTATTGATACCATGGTATAGTTCACATGGAGACCATATTTGGGGTTTCCAGAGTGGTTAGATGAGGATGATAATTTTCCATCTTGCCATCAGAAAAAATATTTGATTGGGCGGACTATTTCACATGTTCATATTATAGAGACATTTTCTAGATTGTGGGTTGTGACAGTTCAGAAAGGTTCAGGATGAGCCTAGAGGATGATCAGAGTTTGTGAAGTTTTCATGAGAGATCCCACTGTGGGGTGCAGAGATACCAGTGGCCATAGTCGAGGTAGATATTGATGCATTGCAGGAAGTGCAGTGGGGGTGGAGAGATGGTTTGGCCAATCCCGGTACCATCGAGGTATATGATAAGTGGTGGGCCATTCACCAACCGATTCCCCTTATAGACCCAAATCATGATGCGCTGATAGAGTGGCGAGGGATAGGACTGCACAACAAGCATGGTAGAGGCAGAGGTCAGAGAGGTGGAGGTGGTTGTGGCAATGATGGAGATGGTCATGGAGGTGGTCAGCAGGGTGATCGGAGAGGGAGGCATGGACGAAGGGGACGAGGGCCACCTTTATCATCTATCCATGAGGAGGGGTGGGAGGAGGATGTGCACATGCCAGATATTGGAAGAGGTGAGGAGGATGTGCATGTTGAGATTGGTAGGGATGTGGAGCATGCCACAGAGGAGGAGGCGGGCAGAGAGGAGGCAGAGATTGATGCCCTTGGCTTATTTGGTGTTTATCAGGATGATGACAAGGAGGGGGATGATTAGGAGTGTGAGGTTCAAGACAGGATTTTGGAGGAGTTAGAGGATGAGGATGATGGTTTAGAGAGGGTGAGATAGGATGACACAGGGGAAGTTGATCCTGACACTGCTACACTTCATGCCTAACTTGCATCTTTGGAGGAGAAGATGAGGGTTTTTATGTCCGAGCAAGATGTTTTATGGATGGAGAGGGACAAAGCCTTCATGGACATGGATCAGGCCATAGCTTAGAGATACGAGACTGAGCAGCAGTTTATAGAGATTAGAGCTCTTTGTAGTGAGCTAGTAGAGGCATTTTCTTGAGAGCTAGTTAGTTGTTGAGAGGGCTTCGTATTATAGAGATTTGTATGAGGCAGTAGTTCCCCCAAAGAGACAGGCCCCAAGTTTTTCACAGGCATGCAGTGACAAGTCTCAGACTAGGACCCACACCATGACAGTTAGCACAGAGAATGTTGAGCAGCCAAGCAAATCTGGTCCATACGATAGGAAACATTCAAGTCACAGGTCATCAGGATCTCGACATCATTCATCCGCACACTCTAGTCATGATAGTAGTGGCAGTTCAGGATAGGTACATTTCTTGATATGTACTGAGACATTGTATTATGATCATATAGCATGTGGGCTTCCATATTTATTGATACATTATGACATTGTGATGTGACACTATTGAGCCATATATATATTATTTTGGTGGCAATTCTCATGATATGCAGTTCTATTTATTGATTATGCAATCGTTTATTTATACATGTGATTATTCCTATGTGATGGATGATCATATCTACTTTATGATGTGTTTATGCAGCCTATGATGTGATATTGATTCTATGTGATGATGTATGTATTAATATCTATCATGTCGATGGATGTTATGTATGCAATTTATAATTATGAGATGCGATATGATGTTATATTTACAATGCTTTCTACATGTGATGTTATACATTTGTAATGTGATGCATGTATTTATATTTGTTTTTTACATGTAATGCTTATGATATGTAATCTATGATGATGAATGTCTATTATGCCATGATGTCCTAGATATGATAAATGCCTATATGTTTGTATATATCAAATGTAAGATGTATGTATGATTGATGATATATAATTTGGAAATGATATTTCTAACATGAATGTGTATGCAATATGATTTATATTTTTGTGTTTCACAGGACTCCGTCATAATGCAAGAAAGAAGAACTATTAGTGCAAAAAGAAAGCTTAAGAAATAATAACAAAAATGAGAGGAATGTTAGTATTAGCAATCTTCAATGTTTCGCTGTATCACTTAAGACATTGCACTTTATCATCATTGGGAAGGACTAATACAAATGGATAAAAACACCATGATATGACATAGATCAAGGTGTGCAAGGTCATCCACTTGCTAAGAACAGACAGTCGTAGACAAGGATTGTCGTAAGTCATACTAAGGGCACAACTGCCCCAGTCTTTTTGTCAATACAAAAAACAAACATCAAACAAAATAAAAGACGGGTCATGAGACGTCATAGCTCCTCTAAATCCTTCATGGGACATCCTTGAGGAAACTAGTAACATGACTCAAAATCAAATTTAAAAGACAGTTGACAGACAACAATCAAAGAAAAAAAATTCTGATACTCCATTGCTTCTCTAAATCCTTCATGGGACATCCTTGAGAAAGCTAGTATCAAGATTCCAATCATAAAATGAAATTTCAATAGACAACAGTCAAAGAAAATAGAATTTTGATACATCGTTGCTTCTCTAAATCCTTCATGGCACATCCTTGAGAAAGCTAGTAACATAATTCCCATCATAAATTCAAATGAAATGATAAGATAAATAAGCCATAAAGTCAAAAAGCCAATAAAATATTTGCCAAAACTTGATCTGTTTGTTTGATTTTTTTTGATTGATAAAAGGATTGATTAATAGAGCCTAATTTCAGGAGATACACATACCAGATAAGACTTTGAGTCTAGTTTTGATGTTACGAATATCTGTATAAGGCATGAAAAAGCCTGGTTTTAGAAAGACATGTATCGTATAAGACATTGAGTCTGATGTCGTTGATGTGATAACTTGTGTAAGGCTATGTTGACTATTTGGCAATGTCGATATGAAAGAAGGACTCATCTTGTATAAGACATAGATTGATTTGTTGATATCGGTATTCAAGAAGGACTCATCCTGAATAAGACAAAGGTTGATTATTTTGATGATGTTTGTTTCTAGGAAGGACAGATCCTGTAGAAAACATAAATTGATTTGTTTTGGTTTTTGCTTTGGCAATTTGTTTGATTTGACTTAGAGACATTGCTGAATTGTTCACCAAATTGATGCATGACTTCATATGATGTGCTGACAATTGACTGTGTGTGACAACAAACCCTAAAGGACTGACCTAGTGTGGCATCGGGGCCTCATCAATTGATGGCCTTTCCTACGTTATACACGTAGAGACCTCGTAGTTCGACTTGAATTTGGCTGACAAGACTAACTACAACTAGAAGACATGTGTGATAGTGCATGTGAAAAACCCTAATGGACTGACCTAGTGCGACCTCAGGGGCTCATCGATTGATGGCCTTGCCTACATTATACATGCAGAGACCTCATAGTTCGACATGACCAATGACTTTGTCATATAGACATATGGATTGAGTAATGATTTTATACAGACAAACCTAAAAATATTGACCTAATGCCTTGGGGGCACATCAAAAGATGACCTTTCCTACATCCAGTCGTAGAGGAAAGTAGTTTGAAAAATGACAAAGACTGACAAGTGCGACTAACTCTGACTCTGTTTTTGGATTTTCGACATGTTTTGATTTTTCTGTCTTTTTGAAGTTTTTCGATGTTTTTGTATTTTCTCATGACATTTTGTGATGTTTTTGGATTTTTCTATGGTTTTACGTCTTCAACACAGCCAATGTAAGAACCAATATGACGCATATCAATTTATTTCCCCCAGTCGAGTATAAGACCAATTGATTATGAATAGGATAAAATGGGGGATATGAAATACACTCTATGTCAATCATTCTAGGTTATGGGAAAGACTACCACTTATTACAAATGGTATGTACAAGTGATGGATGGGAAAGACAAGTGATATGTATAGGGAAGTGGACTATGTACAGGGAAATTAGATTAGAATAATAGTAGACAAAGGAGCAGATTCAACTACACATGGAGCCTGTTTTCCAAGTTTTCACCATAGTACTTATCTAAAGCACCACCGAAGTGGTTTTCACAATTGGATGAATTATTTCTCTTTACTATTTTTTGAATTTTCTAAATTTTTTTATGTTATCAAGATGCCTGTTTGCCAGGTTTTCACCTAGGTAACAATTTTTTTGTATTTTTGCTAATTAAGGCAACGCTCTTAGAAGCTATGCGTAGAAATTATTTAGATGAATACTATTGATTGGTGAGGAAAATAGTTCCCCTTTAGGAGTAGAGATTTGATATGCTCCTGATCCAAAGGCTTCTGTAATAATATAAGGTCCTAACCAGTTAGGTTCAAACTTTCCTGGTTTCTCTTTATCTGCTTGATTCTTTGGGTTCTCCATTAAGACCAGGTCACCAATATCAAAGTTTCTATTCAAGACCTTCTTGTTATAGCTACAACGAAGGTTATTTTGATATGCTTGGAGATGGTCTAGTGCCTTCTGTCTTCGCTTATCTAGGAATTCTAGCTCATGGAGTTTTGATACTCGATATTCTTCATCATCAATTTGGTCTTTCAAGGATACCCTTAGGGAAGGAATCTTGACCTCAATAGGAAGAATGGATTAAGAACCAAATACTAGTGAATATGGAGTGGCGCCAATGGGAGTATAGATGCTTGTGCGATAAGTCCATAAGGCGGGATTAAGCTGTAAATTCCAATCGCAACCAACATCATTCACAATATTTTTGAGGATTCTAATGATAGTTTTGTTAGATGCCTCTGCTTGGCCATTACCTTGTGGGTAGTATGGAGTGGAAAAGTGATGTTGAATATGAAATTTTTCACAAATATGGTGGAATTCTTGGTGCTTGAATGGGCAGCCATTATCTGTGATTATGGACTAAGGAACACCATACCGAAAAATGATATAGTTTAGGATAAACTTAGAGATCTATGTGTCGGTAATGTATGTCATAGGAATAGCCTCAATCCACATTGTAAAATACTCAGTGGCAGTGATGATGAACTTGTGGCCATTGGATGATGTAGGATGGATCTTACCTATGAGGTCGATTCCCCATTGGGTGAAGGGCCATGGTGATGTTAAGGGATGGAGCTCCTGTACTGGTGCATGTATCAAGTCTCCATGAACTTGACATTGGAGACATTTCTTTACAATGACATATGAGTCATTTTCCATAGTAGGCCAATAGTAACCCAAACTCATAATCTTTTTAGCTAAGGTTGATCATTTGAATGACAGGCCAGGATCAAAATATTGGCAGATAGTTGAGATCGAAATATTAGACATGCATTCTGATAACTGTTAGTAGTGACATGAGTGATAAAAACTAGAAATAGAGATAAAGATTAAATAAATGTTTTAATCCCCGAGTTTGGTATTCGAAAATAGAAGAATAGTCTCTGCATGACAAAGATAAAGATGGATTAAAGCAACTCTCTGTTTGAATACATGCACAATATTTAATTAATTAAATAGGAATATTTAATTAATATGCATGTACACGCAAATGAGTTACAACTAGATGATTGGATGATATAGCAAAGAGTTTATTCATGCAAGCAACTTAGACATTAAATTAGGAGTTAATCGACCGATCTAAATAGGTCTCAAGTCGAGCGAGAGTGAATACTTAGATAACTTACACAATTATCTAAATATAGAAGAATGCATTAAAATAAATCTTTACGAATTAAATAATTCATTTAATTCAAGATTTGATATTTGAAGAATAATTAAATAAATAAGATTTATTTAACTAAGTGACGAAGGGATTAAATGAATAATTAAATAAATAAAGGATTTATTTAATTATAGTTGACATATGATAAAGGGTAAATTAAATAAGAAGTTATTTAATTGGACAAGAAGGATAAGGTTAATTAGTAACATAATTAAATAAAAAGTGTTTATTTAATTAATCAGATAGAATAAAGAAAATGTGAATCAATTAAATAATTAAGATTATTTAATTAATAGAAGAATTAAAGTTAAAGTGAATTAATTAAATAATTAGATTTATTTAATTAATAAAGAAATGAAGTTAAAGTGAATAATTAAATAATTGACATTATTTCATCATGACCATGAAGAATATTGAAGTCGCGGGCTTAAACCAGATTTTGGTGTCTACAGCTGATGTAATACAAACAAGAAAAAGGTGGATAATAATGATGAAGTGGGAGAATGAAAAGAAGGAGAAGGATAGAAGTTTTAGGGGATTTTTTGCAGATAAACCCAACCTTCTAAAAAGGATGCAGATGATCCTAAATAAGTTTGATGAATTGTGCAAAATGGCCCAAGAGGAAGGGTTGGTCCCACTTCCCACACCTCACCAACCACCACATGAAGCATCCAAATCACAGAAACTGCCCCTATCACCTACACATCCATCCCTTCCATCTCCTACTTGTGAGCTACATGCTAAAAGATAGAAGATTGAGTCGTTGGTTGAATATGACTTAAGTGAAGATGAAGAACAAGAAGTAGTTTTAGCTTTAACTGAAAGAAAGGAGGCAGTAGAACAACATAAAATTCAAAAGCCTCATGATCCCAAGGCCAGTCTTTCAGAGGAAGGAGCTGATGAAATTCAAGAAGATGAGAGGGTAGTGGCCTCTCTAAGGTTCATAGAGGATGATAATTTTATCCATACTAATGAATTTAAGGACTTTTGGATTAAAATGAAGATGAAACAATTTGATGAAAGGTTGAAAATCAATCTTATTGGAGTTGATGAGTCGAAGCATGCTGAGATATAGGCTCAGACATTTGTAGAGTTCAATGTTGATAGCATTAATGTCACCCCCAGGAGGTGAGAGAGATGGTATTGAAAAGTGATATGCTAATTATACTAGGGATGGATTTGTCTAAAATGTTTCTTCTACATTAGATCAGAGCATAGGATGACCCCATGTAGGTAGCAAAATTTGATTCAGAAGAAGGTGTCTCAGGAACAGGGTATAACCCTACTACCCAAACACTTGTTGTATGGACGAAATAGAAGAATACAAGGAAGCCTCGACTCTTGGATGTAGTGCAAGAAATAAGGGGGTCAGCTATGGTTAGAACAATGAGAGACACAACTCCTATAGAAGCTTCCACTATGACCATGAATTTTGTAATGTTCACCAAGGATGTGGTAGAAAATATGGAGAAGAAGATTAATGAATATGAGAAGAGATTGAAATTATCAAATGATGAAGTGAACAAGTTGTTTATTGAAAATGTAAAGCTAAAACATCAATTGCAAGAGGCCACCACAGTGAGAGGAGATGAATTAATTTTCTATCACCCACCTGTCTAGGAAGAGGACCCACAAATACAACAAATGATAGATGAAATTTATAAGTTGAAGAAGCATAACATGGAATATGTCAAGCACCATATCATAGAGACTCTGAAGAGGATATTGGAGCATAGAGTTGGGATATTAAAAGAGAATATAAATGGGGTACTTGAATACTTCAGCAATATGATTAAGGCTTTGGAATAGATATACAATAACTCCCCCATCCTTGAGGAGCTCCAAAAGATATGGAAACCCACCTTTCACATACTGGCCACTTTATGCAAAGCTACGAATAGGGATCCAGAGGCCCCATCAAGGTTTAAACCTATAAAAGAGATGGTAAAAGGTGTGACAAGGAGTGCAAGTATCTGGTGGATATAATGAAGAAAGTGGAAGGTAGGAAGAATACATTTGACTCCATCAAATACCTCTTTAGCCCAACAATCCTCAAGGATGACAATTAGTTGAAAGATATAGATGAATGCAGAGAAGAATTTGGTCAAATGATTCCTAAATGCTTGGCACATATACAAGATGATGGGGGGATTAATCTCAACAAGTTCCATACTTTGCTCAATGGGATTGTCATGTTGGACAATGGATATACAAAGTTCGTGGTGGATGTTAGAAACCTCTTGGATAATAGATGGAAGAGTCATCTTATAAATTTCCCAGCTGCATAGGAATTCAAATGGCCAAGCAACCTGACAATTAATAAGTGGCAGGAAAAATACTTGGGCTCTAAGGAAGATTAATTGTATCATATAGTAAAAATATTTGAACGGGTCTTAGATGACCACATGCTTGCACTTGAGGATTAATAGATGGATACACATATTTATGATTAAGTTTCCTTAGTTATGTTTAATTTTAGAATCTTTATTTGTCATGAAAATTCATATCATTTGGTTTGAATCTTGTTGCCTCTTGTATATATAAGAGAGACTAGGACCAAAAGAAATCATTATATATAGGAGAAAGAAATAGGTGAATAGGTATAGATAGATAACTAAAGGCTGTCATAATTCCTACATTTCAAAAGAACATGTTGCAAGCACAATTTTGAAGAAGTTAATGAAGGATCTCTGGTTTTTTGGAATCATATTGGTATCAATTGTTTGTTGATTTAATTGAAATATATTATCAGGTTGTCTCCAAAGTTGACATTTCCTTATTATTTAAATTGATGTACCAAGGATATTTTCAATTTATCAAGGCACATTTGTTGTTCTTGTGTGGTTCAGTTAACTAGTTCCTTCAAGGATGGATTAAATTATTTTAATTAATCACAGTAATTTGGAAAAGGTCATTTGGATCAATAAGAAGAACTTGGTAATTTCATTCTTGCATGTTTATACAAGTTATAAACCAATATTAGTGTGCCAAATAGTTAGAGTTACTTCCCACTACAAGATACTCATCTTATATTTTCATTTGACTCCATATACCCAACAAGGCACTAGTCTCATACATTTTTTCATTTAGTTTTGTCAAATTTGTTTTCTAAACCTTACATCTGTTAATTGAACATATTAATAAACTTCACCTTGATATTGCTTACACAATTTATACCAAATTAGGCTTGCATCTTTCCATTTCCAATTTCCATTGTGGATAGATTGGACAAGTAGGAAACACATAGTTCAAGTCTGTTTCATTCACATAGGTACACCCACTTAGGTCTGGAAGAGCCTAAAGAGAAGAAGGTTCAAGTACACCATTTGGCCTTGTTCATTAGCCTAAAACGTACCAAGAGCTTGGAAACCTCTTATGGTTTTTCAACCAACGTTTTGAGAACTAACAATGGCAACAAGAGCAGAGGCGACAAGTGGTTATTCTGGTTGCTCGACATCTTCTTCTTCTCCTTCATGGTGTGGATCCTCTTGGATCATGGGCATCCTACTGAATCTGACCAATTTCTTCACTTTGTTAGAGGTCTCACCCTCTGAGACCTTTCTTGTATATACCTTATTCTTTGGTTGGTGCTCTGATACTTCTTTTCTCTTTTTTGACCTGGTGGTGGGAGGAGATTTTAGAGTCTCTCTAGCTGGGGTAGCATTGGTCCCACTGATAGTTTCACTCTTGAGCTTGTCTTCGAGCTTGCCATATGTTAGAGTTACTCCCTGAATCTTTAGCTGAACAATTTTCCTATCAATCCATTGTCTGATTCTATGCTCTATTGGATTGGTCAAAATATGAAGGTCATTGACCTCTTCTTCATTCCAATCAATCAAGGGGAGTGGAAAGTTAGCAATTGCGTCAAACATCGGATCTATGATGGTATTCTCATCTTCTACAATCTGATTCAGCACTAAAAATAGTTTCACTATCTTGATAAAGTAGGCAGTCATGCACATATAGTGCCTCATGTGCACCTCCTTTTCATCTTTACTGTTAACCCTAAATTCTTCAACATTGTGTAAGTGGGCATATTCTTTCCCAACCATCTTCTTTAATTTTCCATATGGAACCATTCTTAGTCGAGGAGTGTAGAGCTCCAAGCTATATTTAGTGATCTCCTTTTCAAAATACTTCACACATTGGGATGTGGGAAGGGCATACATTCCTTGGCCGAAGGTGAGACGCTAGGGAATGGCAAGCCTGTGTTTTTTGCTCAGAAGTGTGTGTGCACGCTACAACTACCTAGAGATTTCTAACAAGATCAATCAGTCATTTGGATACTGGGGTAGCTTATATGGCCTCTCAGAGAAGCCCTCAGTCCAAATGTAAGTGAATTTGTTGAATTGTATGAATAGAAACCCAACTATGTGAATAAATGCCTGAGTGCTATGAGTAACTCTCCTCTCAAAATCCCCTTCGAGGAGTCTAATGATGTGCCCAATGAAGGCATCATTTACCTGGTAGTAATCTTTCTTGATGTTTTGATATTGGAGCTGTGGATGCCTGTCATAGACTTTCAGCTCTCTTCCTGGAGTTGGGATTTGTGCCACAAATAGACCTCTGTATGGAATTGGGTCAGCTAGAAGGTAGACCAAATAAGAAGTCATGTAAAATTGGGAAGTCTTTCTAACTACTACAAATTGCTCATGCAAGTAGTTGCTAATCATTCCTGCCCATTGGAACTTGATTTTCCCCCTAATGTTTTCTTCTATAAAATAGAACATCTAATCTTGGAAGTATGCCACAGTCAGGATGCCCATGACTTTACTTAACAAGGTTACCAAATCATGGTAGTCCTCATGGAAATCACTCCTGAATAGTTCTTGGGGCACTTTTTTTACGTTGCCCCTCTTCTCTTTTAACCAATATTGATTGACTAGTTTCTTACATCCTAGAGGGTCAACCTTCCACGTGATTTTTGCATATTCTTTCTTGGTTTCCTCCATTGGATCAAAGGTGGGGATGTGGAAACTTTTCCTTATAGACCTGGCAAACAAGTTGGCCAATACTTTTCTGTCATGGTTAACAATTCTTCTGGTTTTCTCTTGGTAGGATTCTCTACAAGCCATCACCAACTCTAGAGCCAAAAGAACAGGTGGGAAGCCAGCTGCCTTAGCTAATTCGCTTTTCTAATTCTCTTTGCATTTTCCGCAGTGGGGTTGGCAATGACCCTCTATCTGAATTCATTTAAATTAATTTGTCCTAGGTTTGTATTTATAACTATATCCCACTCTTTGTTAACCTTGGAGGTGACCTCCACTCCCTAGAATTTTTATTTCATCTGGTCCTTGTCTTCCTTTCCTCTTGGGGCCTTGGTAGATTTCTTCCCTTTTTCCTTCTCTATGGATGCTCCTGATGGTCCTGCAGCTGATTCCATAAATCATGCAAGAAAAGGTGCAGTAAGAATGTTCATATATAAAATAAAGGGAGTGTGAGAAAAATCTTGCAAAACCAATGTTAGATCGAGTAGTTTATCATTTAAAGATCATAAAATTCTTTTTAGATTATCCTTTTCCTTTCATTCGGAGAAGATATGGTAATGCGGGCCCAGGGGTGTGGGTTTCCCTAGGCTGGAAGCTATTTTGAAGGAAGCTATAGGTAGATAACGAAGAGGGCACAACAACCCACATACAGCCACTCGCATCAACATTTCTACATTATGATGGGGCCCACCAAGGTGTTAAGTCATTTGGACACATGGGTTTGATCATTTGTGAGGTCTTGGAAATGATAACTCAATCATTTTGATATGCAAGACCAAAGGCTACGGGTGTAGGTGGTGTCTCGGTTGTTAGGGACTATGTCATTTGGAGTGGAATTGGAAAGGAAAAATCCCACAAATGGCATCCCGTAATTCAGGATCCGCAGATAGGAAGGGCAATGTTTTTCTTTATCTTTAAAGTTCAATTTTGTCATTGGGATGCGGGTAGAGACTCATGGAAAGCCACTTATTGCCAGCCATTTGGTGATGGTGGGAATGGGATGGTGGCCTGTAAGCAGCGGTTCGTACTGTCAAGACCACAAAAGGTATCAACGTGATCTATTCATTCAAAAAAATGGTGGCAGGGAGGTTGGGTTCCACACATCAGAAGATAGGCTCGACCTGGCAGTTTAGAAACAACGAGAATGGGATGATAGCCTATAGGTGGCCACCTGCATTAGACTGTCTGCATACAACTTTTACTTAACATTTTTTTGCCAAAGACTCAGGAAAATTAGGCACCAGGGCCCACAAGGCAGAAGGATAGGGATTGTTGGCCATTTAGGATAGTGAACGCCTTGTGGCAGTCTGCAGTCGGGAGTCTGCAAAGGGAAACCCACAAAAGGGTCACACTTAGTTGTTTTGGCTTAGAAAGGTCAAATGGAAACAGATGGTGTGGGACCAAGCCAATGGGAGGAACCAAGGACTTTGTAGTTTGGGGACAGTTGTGTAAATGGTGGTGAAGTGTCAGTGGAAACCCGCATCAAATGGTATGCAGGAAGAGTTAAGTGATGATTTTGGATAGTAGACAAAGAGCCCGTGGAACCCGCAAGCCAGAAGGCTGGAGTGAGGTAAGCATTTAAAACGATGAGATAGAGGGGTTCATCTACATGCGGAAACCCACACTCATGGACCCGCATGGTTATGAGGATCCCCATTTAGCTTAGGTTTTTCATTAAGTTCAATGGTGATAGCAAGGAGAGGGGATCCACCCACATGAGTGGGCTCATGAAAGGCGAAGGCCACAGTTTGAAGTTTTTTGTTTAAATCACCAAGGTAATGGCGGCAAAGGTCTTGTAGGTTGCAAGGGCTTGACGACCCTAGTTCAAGAATGATAGTCGTGAGGGTAAGTTCCGCATGGATCTAATAGATGGATTTTCTAATGATTTTCAAAATCTATCATATGGGTTTTGCACAGAGTTTAATCTTCTTGCTAGTTTTAGGGTTTTCTCTCTTTGAAATTTTGATAACCTTGCAAAAATCAACAAAAAAGCATAAGAAAGGTGGCAGCAGAAAACCTACTTGGTAGACCCACAAGAACTCATGAAGAAGTTGAAGACTACGAAGCACGAACGTCGAAGAGATCATGCGAGCGCGGAGGCGGTGGAAGCTTGAGGGCTCTAACATGTTTGAGAAGGAATGTCAATGAAAATGACCCATCAAGACTTGCTATTTATAGACTTTCAACTATTAAATGCCCGCAATAAATGCTAGTATGGCGACATGTAAAGTTGGTGGATGCCAATTTTGAAACAGTTGGAGACATTAATGGTGGAGCTCGTAGGGTGGAAGACACCCAAATGTTTGTTTTCTGGTAGGTCGACAGAGGAAATGGCAATGGAGGCCATGGATCTCATAGTGTGGGAAGACGTGCCATCTCGGCCACCATAGGGAATGGTGAAAGACAAATAGCATCCTGCTAAGGTCAGCCCGCATGGGCAGACCTAAAATTTTTGAAGGTGGTGAAACTTGGTCAACTCAAGATGATAGCTCTAGGATTCCTTGACCACTTAGGACTCAAAATATGGGGCACACAAAATGAGGCAACAAAAAAAGTGACCTGATGAAAGTGAAGAAGAGACGGTCCCCATTCTGAATGGGGTGTGTGTGCTATAGGCACAACAAATGGTGACTTTGCTAGGGAATGCTCCTAAGCATTCCAAGGATAAAAACTCATTCAAAACCTAGAATCTCTAGTTTCGCAAACTAGGGAAAGTTTCCATAAGTGAACTAAAGGACTTGAAGGAGAACTTGATCCTTAACCGAGTCAAATCAAAAAACATCTCAGAAGTGTGTGTGTATGCTGAGTTCATTCCCTTTTCTTCATAAACTATGAGAAACAACCGTTAGTTAGGCCAGTCAAGTTACATAAACTATCTAACCCCAAAAGTAACCTAGACATTTCCCTGCTGCTAGTCAGGCATCCATAGCCCCGACAGAGTTGTTGCTATGACCCACAAACAATGCTCTACTATAGGCTAGGCATCCATAGCCCCAGTAGATTTTTCCACACACTCACACAGTTACTTGATTTTGAAATTTCTTTTTCTTTTCTTTCTTTTCTTACACTTCTTTTAAAATTCTTTTTTTTTCTTAACTATGTAAGCATCGAAGCTTACTGTATGTTTGGAATCATAGTGGTCACTAGAGTAAACTTAATATTTTTCACTTGCTAGGCCATCATAAAAACCACTATATAGCTCTTTAGAAACAATTAATGTGTGTATTGTGCATGATCCGAGATGAATGTGAAAGGATTCAGCTAAGGGTCATGTTCTAGGTCAAGTCAGAGTTCAAATAAGGAGACCACCCCACAGCAGCAGTCAGAGACCAATAGTTGGGAGTGAATATCTATCCAAAAATGCAAAGAGAAAGTAGCAAAGTGAACTATTCATTAGACCAAACATGACCACCACATTAGAAACAAAGGAAAATCCTCAGCAAGATAAGACGGCCAAGAGACAAGCGAAACAATGCTTGAGGTGTTGCTCATTGACGGGAAATGAGAAGTCTTCACTAGTTAGTGTCTTGAGGCAGAAAGCATTATCTCCTAAGATTTTAGAAATTTGAAAGGGGCCAAGCTAGAGCTTATTGAATTTGTCATGTCCCCCTTTCTTTTCATGGGCCTTGTCCCAACATAAGACCAAATCAACAATTCTAAAGGCCTTAACTTTGGCTTGTCGATTAAACCATTTCTTGACCATGCCTTGATGTTTGGAAAAAAAATTAATAGCTTAATCACATACTTCTTCTAGGTGGAGTAGTTCAACTAAATGGGCTTCTCGGCGATCCCCTTCTTCATAAAGGGTGTTGATAAATTGGATGGTAGGGATCTTGAGGTGGACCGAAAACATAGGCTCTAAGTTTTAAATGAGGTGGAACAGGGAATCACCTAGAGAGGCCTTATGGTGTGCATGATCTGCCCAAAGGGAAAAATGCAGCTGGGTATGCTAGTCTTTAGCGTTCCTATCAAGCAGCTTTTTTATTACAGTGATCAGGTTCTTGTTTGTGGATTCAGCTAGGCCATTTCCTTAAGAGTAGTAATTGAATAATAATTTAAGGGTGATGCCATAATCAAAGGCCCAACTAGAAAATTTTAGTGAGGAAAAGGTGGGGCCATTATCATAAACAAGGGTGTAGTGGCAACCGAAATGATTTAGAATAAAACTTTCAAGAAAATTAGTAACTACCTCTGTGGTACATTGCCTACATGAAATTTATTTTGTCCATCTAGTACAATAATCAAAGGTAGTTAGAATGTACTTGTAACCCATAGAGGATGGTGGGATTACTAGATCGATGAATTCAAGACCTCATTGTGCGAATGGGCTTACCTCTAAGATTGGTTGCAGCAGGACAACAATATTTTGTTCTCTTGTTCTAGCATTCTGGCACACGTGGCAAGTTCGAACGTGATTGTGTGCATCCTTGAAGATTGTTAGATATAGTACCCATCCCAGAGGATTTGATGAGTAGTGGAAGGACCAGATCCATGACCGGTACTAAATTTATCATGAAACTCTTTTAATAAATTTGTTGCTTCTTCTTTTCCTAAGCATCTAATGTAGATCCCTTCGTGATTTGTCTTGTACAGTATGGACCCTTGCAGCATGTAGTTGTTGCTTTTCAGCTGGAGAGCACATTTTTGAACTCCTTGTAGGTGAGGCAGGCACTTGTTGTTCAGTAGGTAGTAGATGATGTCATCATACTAGTCTCTAGGGGAGACATCTTCAAGTTAATATTGTTGGACCATAAGCTCAGGTCTAGCTTCAGTTACCGTTTTAGCTATCATATGGGTAAGAGCTTTCCCTCTTATTAATTTCATCGGCTGAATCTCCATGTCATATTCTTGCAACAAGGTGACCCATTTTTCTCTTCTTTCTCCTAATTCATTCTACATCAACAATGTTTTCACTACCGAGTCAGGCACTATGGAAAATACCTTGTTTCACAAGATGTAATGTCTAAATTTCTCAACTCCCCTAACTAGGGAATATGCTTGCTTCTCCACATTGTGGTACCTCAATTCTACATCCTTTAATGGCACACTCATAAAGGAAATTGGGTGCTCACTCCCTTCATCATCCTTTTGAGTCAATATGCTAGCACATGAATGATCTAAAGCAAATGAGTAAATGTAGAATGGCTTCAAATAATTAGGACTGACTAATACATGTGCATCAACAATTGCTTTCTTGATTTCCTCGAAGGCCCACTTTACCTCTGGGGTCCATTCAACTTTGGAATCCTATTTTAACATGGTGTTGAGTGGCTTGACTATTTCAACAAAGCTTGTAATGAATTTTCTGACAAAATTTATCTTTTCGAAGAAATATTTCAACTCTTTCTTGTTGTCTAGTAGTTGAATCTTCAATACTGCTTGAATACACTCAAGGTCTATTGAGATTCCTTTCTCTGAAATAACATTCCCAAGCAACTTACCTTCTGTAAATTTGAAGATACACTTCTTTGGATTGAGGGAAATCCCAAATTCTTGGCACTTGTGGAAAACTTTGCATAAGTCAGAAACATGATCACGCCACCTTTTTGAAAACATGGTGAGATCATCCATGCAGATGATAATGCACTTTCTAATCATATCTTTAAAGGCAATATCCATTTCATGCTGGAAAGTGGCACCAATATTGATGAGTTTGAATGGCATCCTTCTGTATGCAAAATTCTCCCACTTAGTGGTGAACACTATCTTGTGTCTATTTGCATATTTCACCATTACCTGGTTATACCTAGAATATCCATCTAGGAAAGACATCATTTGAGACCCATTAACAATTTTAAGTACTTCATCCAATGAAGGAACTGGATAATTGTCTTTCTCTAAAGCTCTATTCAGGTTGCAGAAATCTACTCATAATTTGATTTCTCCATTATTTTCCCTAACCAGGACCATGTTGGCCACCCACGTGGAGTGCCACACTAGAAATATAATCTTGGTGGACAACAAATTTTGAACTTCCTTGTAGATGATAGGCTCCAATAAGGCATTGATGGGCCACTGTCATTTTCATAATGGTCTCATGTCTAGCTTGAGAGGAATGGGGTGTGTGATGATCGACGTGTTGTACATCTTTAAATCCTTGTAGCTCCAAGTGACTACATCATGATACTTCCACAAAGCATCAATGATCCCTTTTTTCTCTTTTTGCATGCACACTTTTCCAATGAATACATTTCTAACCTCCTCGGTTGTTCCAAGGTTATGAGTATCACACTGGTTTGGGTTTGGCCTCATCAATGATATGAGTTGCAAATACATCGGAGCTGGTGATGAAGTCCAAGATGTGCTTGTCATTATTGAACACTTGAAAATTGGTAACATTGTCTAGCACGAATGGGGTGGAGGTAAGCTCAACAGTGAACCTTTTGAGGCCAGATAGTGAGAAAGTTTGAAGGGTGGTGGTTGCTTGGGCCAAGGCATCAACAATATGATTTTGGGAGTAGGGGATCAGCTGAATATTAAATGCATCTAAGCTCTCTAATAGATCCAAAACTTTGTGTATAGTTTTCTAACCTTCTATCATGACAAGAATATAATTTTATGACTTGTTTCACGACTAACTCTGAGTCGAAAAAGACTTGCAACATTTTAACTTTCTTCCTTAAGGCCATCAAAATACCATGAACAAGTGCTTCGTACTTTGCTACATTATTTGTGCAATAGAATTGGAGTCTATGAGCAACAAAGTAGGTCTTACCTGTAGGGTTGATGAGATCAAACCCCACTCTCGCTCCTTGCTTGGAATTGGATCCATTGAAGTTCAATGTCCAAAACTCGAAGGGCTCTTTAGTTTCAGGGCTGATTGAACACTTGTCTTTCCTTGGCAACACACTTGCATGTGCAATTTCTAGGGTGGGCATGGGCTCGACACTATTGGTGCCAGGTTGCTCAGTTTGGGGATCCTTCTTTGATGAGATTTGTCCACTAATACGAGAAATTGTTGTTTGAAAAAGATAAAATTCAAATTCTAAGTGGGAAGCATTGTTTACCCTGCACCAACTAGGTAGCAAGAGCTCTTGGAAATTCATTCTTGCCCCAAGGATAAGTTGATCCTATACACACCTTTCCATGAAATCCTGGAATCCATCCAATAGTCCCAAATTACCATCATCATAGGATTCATCATCGTCTAATTCTACCAGCATTTATGTGGTTTTCAGTACATAGGCTAAACTGGTAGGAGAGTGATGCAGGAGCATCCTTGGTTCCTTGCAATCCTACATCAACCAAAAATATTTTCATTTCATTTTTGTTCTTGTTCAGTTCAAGTTGGTAGATTCAACATATTTGCTCACCAGACCCTACGGATCTATGTTTTCATTGTGGACATGTTCATTTTCCTTACTCCAAGATTTCAGCACAATTGGATCTTTTTTCGGAAAGTTATCACTCCCAGATTAAGTGATAGTTTCTTGAACCAACACCAGAATAATTTAAAACTTGATGGTTAGTTTGATCTCTTATGGATCTTTCTCGTAACTTGCGGATCCTTACAGTGTGTTTTGAATTGTTTCATGGAGTGTCCCCGACCTTAATTATTGGTCCACACTTCATCCTATGCACTCACCAAGGAGAAATTCAAATTTAAGGCTGACCTATGTCATGCTCACGTTACATTTTCCTTCATTAGAGATTGTAATGATCTTTGGCCGATGCAGAAGATTCTACATATGTAGATATCGTATAAAGCATTGTAACGATCATTAGGATAGCAAGTGATAAGTTAGAAAGAGATAGAGCAT
The DNA here is from genome assembly GCA_007258455.2 of Sequoia sempervirens. Taxonomy (NCBI): domain Eukaryota; kingdom Viridiplantae; phylum Streptophyta; class Pinopsida; order Cupressales; family Cupressaceae; genus Sequoia; species Sequoia sempervirens. Next base: position 42,621,763 of record VDFB02000015.1, read on the forward strand.
TTGATATGTAATATTTCAGCTTGCATTAAGGAGCATATAGGAATATTGTATTTTAAGCATGTTGCATCAGGCTTGTGAGCTGAATTTGTAAGCCTAGATGTTGTCGGCTGATTGTAATCAAAATTTCTAATAATAAGAATGTTTGAACTTGCATTTGCCTCCAATTTACATGTTACTTCTATTGTGTGACTCTTTCTACACAATCTAGAATGTTCTCTTTGAGGAACCTCCTACCACGACTACACCAGATTGGTATCAGAGTGAGATTTGTTCCATGATAGATCGTCAGAGTTTATGAAGTCCTATTGAAGATTTGTTGTGGGTTGGTGGACTGAGGATATGACCAAAAACTATAGAGGACTTGTGTAAAGATGGCAGGAAGAAGAAATGGTAGAGGAAATGGAGTGTGCAAAAATGCAGACCCAGTTATGATGGAGATGTTGAGAGGAATTGTTGTTGTTTTGAAGTAGTTGAAACTTCCTAGAGGAGAGGTCGACCAGTTGATGATGTGAGTGATGAGGAGGTAGAAGAATAGGAAGAAAGGGAAAGAGAAAATCAACCTGGCTTGGATCAGGGAGAAGAGAGGTTCATAAGAGCCCTAATGAGAGAAAATACTAAACCACATTTCAATCCACCAGATTATTGTGGTAATTTGGATTCAAATGAATTGCTTGATTAGATAATAGAGATGGAGAAGTATTTTGATTTTGAAGGTACTGGCGAAGATAAGAAGGTGAAATTTTCTTGTACAAAGTTGAAAGGACATGCATCTCTTTGGTGGGAACACTTGCAGACATATAGGAAAAGAAGAGGAAAGGAGGAGATAAAATCATGGGATCGAATGGTGAATAAGTTAAAGATGAAGTTTATGCCTGCAGATTATCAGAGCAATTTGTTCTAGAAGTTGCATAAATTGAAGTAGAAGGAGTTAAGTGTGATAGAGTATACTGAGGATTTCTACAAGTTGAATCTCAGATCCATACATTTGGAGGATGAGATCGAACAAGTAGCTAGATATGCAAATGGCTTGAGGCCATCTATATAGGATGAGATCAATCTGATCAAGTTACAGAGTGTGGAGGAGGAATATCAATGTGCCCTAAAAGTAGAAGAGAAGCTGAATAAAAGACATGAACAAAGACAAAGAGGAAGACATGGAAGATTTCAGAGAGGAAGAACTTTTACAGGAGGAGGAAGACGATATTTTTTAGATCAAAATAAAGATAAGGAAGTTAGTAATAATTATAATTTGTACTTTAGAGATGATGGAAACTCTTATCAGAGAGGAGGATATGGTGGTTACTAGAATGAGGGTTATAGAAAAGATGATAGAGGATAGGATAAAAGAGTATTTAAGGGAAAAAAATTTAAGTGTGGAGGACATAGAGCATTTGAATGTAATCAGGGAGAGACAAGTAGAAAGAAAAAGAACAATAGAAGAACAACCTTTTCTGAGGAGGATCATGACAAATCATCTAATAAATCAGAAGATGGAGAAGTGTTGGTGAATAAAAGAGTATTGTGTCAAAGTGAGATGGAGTAGGAATCGTTGTAGATAAATATTTTTTTCTAAACCAGATGAAAGGTAGAAGGTAAATGTTGCAAAGTGATTGTTGACAGTGGAAGCTCCGAGAACCTGGTTTCTAAAGAAATGGTTACCAAATTGAAGCTAGAAATATTGAAACACCTAAATCCCTATCAAATAGCATGGATTCAAGATGAGCATAAGATACTGGTAAGTGAACAATGTTTGGTGAAATTGAAGATAGGAAATTATAATGATGATTTTTTGTGTGATATCATGCCTATGGATGTATGCCATGTTTTTTTGGGAAGATCTTGGTAGTATGATAGGTAGGCTATTCATGATGGAAAGAAGAACAAATATACCATTGTTGCTAATGGGATGAAGAAGACTTTTTTTCCATTGGAGGATGTTCCTAAAGTTGAGGTTTGTACAAATGCTAGAGTTTGTTTGGTTGATGGAAGGAGATTTCTGGATGGACTAAGACATGAGAACATGTGTTATGCCTTGGTTCCTAAGAAAGTTGAAGAATTGAAGCGTGTAGAAGAAAAACTAGAGGAGATAAAGAAGTTGTTAACAAAATATGAAGAGATCATTTTAGATAATGTACTTAATGGATTGCCACCTGTGAGGAGTAAAAGTCACTGCATGGATTTAATTCCTAGAGCTCATTTTCCTAATAAAGTAGCACACCAAATGACACTGAAAGAGAATGAAGAGTTGAATAGAAAATTGCAAGAGTTTTTGAAGAAGGGTTTGATTAGAGAAAGATTAAGTCCATGTGTAGTACCTATTGTGCTAGCACCTAAGAAGGATGGAAAATGGAGGATGTGTACAAACTCTAGATCCATAAACAAAATCATAGTGAAGTATAGATTTCCTTTGTCCTGAATGGATGAATTTATGGATTTTTTGAGTGGAGCTAAATACTTTACAAAGATATATTTGAAGAGTGGATATCATCAGATTCGAATCAGAGAATGGGATGAGTGGAGGATAGCATTCAAGACAAATGAAGGATTGTATGAGTGGTTGGTGATGCCCTTTGGACTAACAAATGCACTGAGTACTTTCATGAGGTTGATGAATGAGGTATTGAAGAAATTCTTGGGTAAGTTTGTGATTCTCTATTGGATGAGATCTTGATTTTCATTAAGACTAGAGAAGAAAATTTGTTGCATATAAGACAAGTTTTGCAGAGGTTGAGAGAAGAGTAGTTGCTGATAAACATTAAGAACTGTAGTTTCATGAAGGAAGAATTGGTATATCTAGGATTTGTGATATCTGTGGATGGATTGAAGATGGATCTTGAGAAGGTAAGAGCAATTTTTGAATGGCCTACACCAAAAAGCATTGGAGAGGTAAGATGATTTCATGGATTGTCTAGTTTCTACTGGAAGTTCGTTAGGAATTTCAGTTCTATTTGCAATCCTATGACAAAAGCCATGAGAGGAGATAGAAATATTTTAGGTGGAAATATAGAGTAGACCAAAGTTTTGAATTGTTGAAACAGAAGGTGATTGAGCAGCCAGTGTTGGCTTTACCAAACTTTAATAAGGTATTTCAGGTAGACTATGATGCAAGTGGAAATGCAATTGGAGCAATATTGAGTCAAGAAGGGAGACTCGTAGCTTATTTCAGTGAGAAATTGAATGATGCTAGGAGAAGGTATTCAGTGTATGACCAGGAGTTTTATGCCATAGTTCAAGCCTTGAAGAACTAGAGACATTAATTGTTTCCTAAGGAGTTTGTGTTGTATATGGATCATTAGGCATTGCAGTATTTGAATAGTCAAGGTAAGTTGAATCAGAGACACATGAGATGGGTGGAATTCCTGCAGAGTTATATTGTTGTTTTGAAACATAGGAGTAGAAATTCAAATAGAGTTTCTCACGCCTTGAGTAGGAGAAGGAATTTATTGGTAGAGATGAGAGTGGAGGTATTAGGCTTTGATGAATTGAAGAACTTGTATCAGGAAGACCCAAATTTTGCATAACCTTGGAGAGCTTATAAAGAACTAGTCTTGGAGGATAGGAGTTCGTGGCTAGGTTATTTCATTTAGGAAGATATGTTGTTTAGAGGGAATCAGTTGTGTATACCCCAAATTTCAATGAGGGATAGCTTGTTGAAAGAAAAACATAGTGGAGGATTGGCAGGACACTTTGGAATTGATAAGATAGTAGCATTGGTAAGTGAGAATTACTTTTGGCCACAAATTCATAAGGATGTTAGGAAATTTATTCCAGAGTTGCAGAGTTTGTTAACTTGCAAAAGGAAGTAGTTAGAATGTTGGATTGTATAAACCTTTGATAGTTCCAGAGAGACCTTGGGAGGATATCAGCATGGATTTCATACTTGGCTTGCCGAAGACATAGAGAGGTAATGATTTTGTATTTGTGGTGGTGGATAGATTTTCTAAAATGGCACATTTCATACCTTGTAAGAAGACAACAGATGTAGTACATGTAGTAGAATTGTTTTTCAAGGAAGTGGTCAGATTGCATGGATTACCTAGGAGTATTGTTTCAGTATGAGATACAAAGTTTGGTGGTTACTTTTGGAGGACACTTTGGTAGAGGTTAAAGATAGATTTAAAGTTCAGTTCTAATTTTCACCCACAAACTGGTGGATAGATAGAGGTAGTAAACAGGAGTTTGGGGAATTTTCTGAGATGTTTGGTTGGAGAGAAGACCAAAATTTGGGATTTAGTCCTTGCACAAGCAGAGTTTTCTTACAATAATTTAGTGAACAGGAGTACTGAAAAGACGCCTTTTGAGATTGTTACTGGAGTTCATCTTAGAGGTATATCAAAGTTGCGAGACATCAGTAAGGAAGATAAAGGAGTGAAAAATTAGAGGAATTTGCAGAACATATGAAGAAATTTCATACTCAAGTAAAGCAACAATTGGAAGATATGAACTGAAAGTATAAGGAACGAGCAGATGAAAAGAGGAGACATAAGGAGTTCGAAGTTGGAGATGAAGTGATGGTGTATTTGAGGAAGGAAATATTTCTAGTTGGCACATACAATAAGCTCAAGATGAGGAAGTTTGGACCCTGTAAGATTTTGAAGAAATTTGATTTAGGAAATGCATATGAAGTAGAGTTATCGGATGGCATGGGTATATCACCTATATTCAATATTGCAGATCTATTTAGTACCATGAAGCAAAATTTAGTGAAGACAATAAAGAAAAATTGGAGAAATGGTTTCCTAAACAACAATCAGAAGAGATAGAAGAGATTTTGGATATTAGAGATGGGAGGAAAACTCGTGGAAGATAGTATAAAGAATATCTTGTGAAGTGGAAAGGAATACCAGTGGAAGATTCTTCTTGGATTTCTTAGGTTGAGGTAGAATGTTTTGGTTTTCCTTTAGCCCCAACAAAGTGAGGTACTCACTTTTCAAATAACCCTAGATGTCTGATGCAAGAGCATCCTTTGTTCCTTGCAATCCTACATCAACCAAAAATATTTCCATTTTAGTTTTGTTCTTTTTTAGTTCTTGTTGGAAGATTCAACATATTTTTTCACTAGACCCTATGGATCTATGTTTTCATCATGGACATGTTAATTTTCCTTATTCCAATATTTTAGCGTAATTGGATCTTTTTTGTGGAAAGTTATTGCTCTCAGATTAAGTGATAGTTTCTTGAACCGACATAGGAATAATTTCAAACATAATGGATAGTTTGATCTCTTGTGGATCTTTCTCGTAACTTGTAGATCCTTACGGTGTGTTTTGAATTGTTCCATGGAGTGTCCCCAACTTTAATTATTGGTCCACACTTCATCCTATGAACTCACTGAGGATAAATTCAAATTTAAGGACGACCTATTTCATGCTCACGTTACATTTTCTTCCATCAGAGATTGTAATGATCTTTGGCCGATGCAAAAGATTCTAGATCTGCAGATATGATATAAAGAATTGTAACAATCATTAGGATAGAAAGTGATAAGTTAGAAAGAGATAGAGGGTTTGATATGTAATATTTTAGCTCGCTTTAAGGAGCATATAGGAATATTGTATTTTGAGCATGTTGTATTAGGCCTATGAGCCAAATTTGTAAGCCTGAATGTTGTCAGCCAATTGTAATTGAAATTTCTGATAATAAGAATGCTTGAATCTATATTTTCCTCCAATTTCTAGGTATGTGCAGTATCATGATGGGCCAAAAAGTGGCGATATGATGGGTATGTGTAGGGTATGTGGCTAGCGACTTTTTTTTACCCAAAATTGATGAAATGAAAAGGGTTTTTAAAGGAGATTATCAAATTTCCACCAATATAAATTATGCTTTACTTTGAATTTAATAAATAATTATTATTTATTTTCTATTTGAATTACCACTAAATTCTTGATTGATAGGTTGATTAAAAAAAATCTATAGCTTTTAAACGATATCACATTTTTTGAATCCAAAACATGCGTCACATTCTGTGCTTCGCATACTATAGGATTAAAAAAAGAAAAAATGAATTTCATGAAGTTTTGACCAAGTTAAGGTGGTCAAACATGAGTTTTTTTTTTTTAAAGTTATAATAAAAAAATAATAATTAATTATTTACTTGGAAAAAAATTACAAAAATATGCATCACAAGGACATGAGTCCTCTACTTATATCTAAAATCTTATAAAAAATATTATCATTTTATTGTGGTTAGGGTGGTAGACACCTACTTTTTTTTTTTTCCAAATTTAATTACTACATTGAAATTTCAAATTTTCACCAAATAGATTTAAAAATAAAAATTAAACCTAGTAGTTTAGAAACTACATTCAATTTTCTATAGATTCTATTTTTACATATTTTTGAAATAATATAGATAACTTATTCAAATTTTTATGTCAAGTTGTCTAACTCTGATTTTTCTAATTTTTTTGCCACTTAAGGGCTTGCTTTTTCCATGATGATCCTGCACATACCATTCTTTGTTGCTTCTGTTGTGTGACTCTTGCTACATCATTCAGACTATTCTCTTTGAGGACCCTCCTACCATGGTAGCACCAGAGGGTTGCACAACACAAGGAAAACCTCTTCAGCTGCCTCCTCCTCTTGGAGCCATGATTCCTCTTGGTAAGTCATGGGGTAGTAATTTCCCAACTCAGTTTCAACAAACAACACCTCATTGGTGTTGTTGTATTCCATGATCATAAATTCCATGCGTGGCTCCCGGTCTATGTAGATATGGTTTAGTAGCCCCTTCCATGGCAACCACATGTGAGAAAAGTCATTTGCGGCATATCCATTCAATGCCCTGATAAATTCTCATCCAAGTATTATGCCATACATGTCTGGGATATTTGATACTTGCATATCAATAACTTGTTGCACTCTTGGGTCTGCAACAATCTGCATGGGGATACAATTGATTTCTCCAACTATGTTCACCTCAGTTTTGTCCAGTTGAGCCACCTTTCTTCTAGAAGGAGTGGGGACTATTCCCAAAGCTTTGCATATAGCAAGGTGAATGACATTAGCTAACGCTCCTAAATCGATTAAGTAGTTGTGCAAGTTTTTCCCAAATATCCTGATAGTGGTGAGGAAGGGAGGTGTTTCCAACTTCCCTTGGAATAATCCCATGGGTGTGTCTAATTGGGCTACCTAGTTTTTTTATCTTCCTCATTGGTCTTATCCTTGTTCTTTACTTGACTCTTTTTTTGGTGGGTTGCTTTCTCGTTTGCTGATTTGAGGGAACATCATTTTGCTTGCCTAAGATTTCTTGGATTACAAGATCATGTTGTAATTCATCAAAAGAGACTCTTTTGGCGGGTATCTCATGTATTGAATTGGAAGAAGTAGTCCCATTAATCACTCTAAAGCAAGAATTCCTGATTGCAAAGACTTTGAGCAACTCGAAGGCAGACACACTTATTTTAACCTTCTTGAATTCGTCGGCTACATATTCGCCCATTTTCTCAATTTCAACCTTAGAGAATTTACCTTGGGAAGAACTAGTGAACTAGTTTTTCATTTGGTTTGGCTACTTGTTCTTGGGGTAACCTGGATTGTTGTTAGTATTCAAGTCAGGCAGAGTACAAAGTTATTAGTTTGGGTCGAGGTTTTGAAAGGGCCACCTGCTTGCCTATTTCGTAAATTATAAGGGGTTTCCCTTTGGTGAAACATATGGACCTTGTCCTCCCGTAATTATTCTTCATCTACTGGACTATAATCCATTGAAGTAAATATTTGGGATAAGGTGCCTTCATTACATACCTCCTTTGCTTCTTCATCCTTTGGGGCAGAAATCTCCCTTTCAGGCACATTTCTCTCACTTCTGGGGAACGGAGCTTGGTTGACCACAAGCACAGAAGAATCATATAGTTCAAATGGGACTAGATCTCAACAACCAACATTATCCACAACATTTTGAACCTCTACTTGAAATATCTCCATGGTTGTGAGGAACTATGGGCAATCCAATTCGGAGTGCCTATTTGTTTTATGGATCTAGCACCATCTGAACAAGGCTGCCTCGACAAGATACACCCCACTAGTTGTCTTGTATGCACTAGCAGGCTGATTGAGAGGGGTAGGAACACCTCCATTGTTAGGACTTGTATTCCATGTCCAATTCTACCTTTTTGAAGGTCTCGTTTCAAATTTTTGGTTGGAAATTTTCCCTCTTTCATAGTTTTTCCCGGATGAGGCACCCACATCATGGTTATCCCTATTGTCTTGGTTGATGTTGGCCTGGATGCTGTGTTGAGAAGATTGTAGCTGATTATTCTGATTTCTTAGGTGTGCCATCTCCATAGAATTTTTTTTGATCATCTATGTTAGTTCATCTAACCAATCCTTCTCTATATTACTTGGCTATGGTGCTTGATTCTGGAGGAAAATTGGCTATACCGCTGATTTATTTTGTTGCACTTATGGGAATTCAAGCCCTTGTAGGTATGCAAGTACTTGAGACTATTGAGGATAGACCTGTTGTTGTTGTGGTTGTAGGTAGTGAGGCACTGGAGGCATCTGATTCATTGGTGGTCCTAGATGAGGAACTATGGGTAGTTGTAGAACTTGGTTCATGAGAGGAATTTGATGTGATAAAGCTTAGGTAAGCCCTTGAATTTGTATGGGATGAGAAACCTGTCCCAAGGAACGTAGTGGACTGGAAATATTTTTCCCCAAGTCAGTGCTTGCTATAACCACCTCACCATAAGCATCTTCCAACCTAGCAGGAGGCGGGTGCATTATTTTCACCAATGCAGCAGTAAGGTTGTCCAAGGTAGCATAATAAACTGGTAAGGCTACAACATCATTAAGCACATACAAATCCTACAACCTCATGAATTCCCAATGAACTTGATCGTTGAAGGAGCTGATTTGTTTGTTGACCTCCCCGTGGATGGACATGAATTACTATTATAACTCTAAGGGGCTGATTGGAATCTTGCACTTCTGCAAGAATGCATTCTTCAAGAGGTCCCAAGTGGTGATGGATCCTATTGGTAAGTTGGTGTACCAATAAAAGGCCTATTCCCCTAAGGAATAAGGGAATATTCAACAAGCTACATCCTTGTGATTGATTTTCATATCCTTCAATGTCATTTGGAATATTTTGATATGTTCTTCTACTATCCTTTGTGGATCACGTGGGTGAAACTTTGTGCAAAATCCCTCTAGTTTCTTTGGCATGTCATGATAATCATTCAAGGATAGCAGAGAAGGGTTGTTACCTGCCCAAGGAATTTGGGGAGGTAGAGGTTTTATTTTCTATTAGATAGGAACTTGTGGCTACGCAGGGACAACAACAGTTAGGAATGCACCTGGGACTTGAAGGGAAGGGATAGGGGTAGCACTCTGGCTATGTGAAGCAAGTAGCTAGAAGGAAGCTTGGGACAACTGAGTGGAGGAAGTGAATGCTGTAAAAGAAGGGTGAATGTGGTGCCAAGGGATGGAAGGAAGAGGTGAGGATGGAGTGGATGAAGATGGTGAAGTGGTTTCCCCTTTCTTATCTCTCCTAGACTTGGTAGGGGGCTACAACTCCTGAAATTCAACTCTCTTCGTTGTGGATCTTAGAACTCTATGAAATATTTTAGGGGAGAATGAACCGATTTGATCCATCTTAACACAAATTCTTCCCTCCTTCTAGTGCTAGTTATGTTGATGTGTGTTTTAGAAATTCTCAACATAGGCAATGCATAAGTGCACTACCTCTCTTGAAAGGCAATCTCCTACAAACAAGTTGCAAAAAACTACCCCAAGGTCTCTCGGGTGTCAGGTCATGACTTGCTTGGAATGTCTTAGTTGGTTTATGTGATTTTATGGTAATCACAAGGAAGCCTTACGTATGTTAAGTTGGAAAGTGATTGGTTCCTTGAATGGAGTTATTGAGGTCTTGGAATTGATGTGTAATTGCCGCAAGTTCAAAAAAATAGTTTAGAACTCCACCTTTATCATTAGATTTGGCTTTACAATGATACCTAAAATTTTCCTAAATTACTATTTCAAAGAAAATTCAAAAGGGAAGGGAAAGGAAGAAGTTCCTAGACCTGAAACTACTGATGAACAGTGATAATGGAGGATGCTACAATGGATAGTCATCCTCAAACTAAGTTCCACTTAACCAAATCAGCTAATAGTCTCATGAAACTAGTGCAATCTTCTAAGGTCTACAGATTTTCAATCATTCATTGACCATGAAACATGAATAAAACATTAAATTTAAGTGCAACATTCAAAGTATGTTCAGACTAAGTTTCCACTTCTATTTATCATCAATAAATAGCAAAAATCATGAACAAGGAAGGGCATCAACATAATATAATTCTTCAGCATCAATGAACAACACTAACTAATCTACTAAAGCATGTAAAACACATAGAACAATACAATAAATCTTCTAAAATTTGCTAACTTTGAGGAGATGAATCATGAGGCATGAAGGAAACTCCAAAATCCACCAAAATCAATGAATTTCTATTGGAATTTCATCAAAATGTCATTACAACAACTCAACTCTCTCTTGAAAATGAGAGGAGACCCCCTATTTATAGTTTTCAAAAAGTAGAATGAATGGCCAGGATTTAATCTCATTGTGTAGCCAAGATTCACTACAAATTAGGGTTTCACCTACCCCTCAATATTTTACAATTTAAAATTACATTCTTGTCTTCTAGCCTATTTTTTCCTCTAGTGCTTGGTACCATAGCACCTTTGTCTTCTAGCTGATTTCCTTTGCTGCAACTACACAGTGATGAACTCATCGTCAATAACTGGCTTTCCTTCATTCTTTTTCACCATGGCTTACCCCACGAACTTGCTAATCAATGTCTGAAGTTTATTCCATTCCATTATGTCAGATTGGAGCACCTAGAATTTCAACTTTCTAGATCTACTAGTAATCAAGTCCCAATCCTTGTTACATTTTGTCATGTTCTTGATTACCTACTTTGATTGGGTGAAGGCTCAAGTGGAAAAATCCATAAAATCTAGCATTATTGTATCTATGGCCCCATTCTCCATCTTCTTATGAAAATATGGCCTTATTTGCTTGGGATCTAGCTCAATGGAAAGCATGTCATAGTCACTCATGAGCAGGCCATTAGATGCTCCTTAACTCAATCTAGCTTGAGCTCAACTTCATGGAGCACCCACTCCAATACTACCCTTATGTGATCAAGGCCTAGTTTCGACATCTCAACAAGCCAATGGTCATCCTTTTCCACCAACTCCTTTTCCCAAGTTTTCTCAAGCATCTTGAGGATAGCCTCAAGTTTACAGTACGTAATTCTATTTAGCTCTGGGAAGTTAGTGCATAATTTCTCCATACCTTCAAGCTGATTTTTCACTTCGCAAAACTTATTTATTGTTCTAATAGTGTGGCCAATGCCCATATATCTTTTGTAAATTACTCGTTGGAACCAGTCTTCCGTGCCCTTAGTCCAATTCTTTCTCCTTTCTATTTTGTTGATGTGATCCTTTGAAAGTAGTATAGGATTAGTTGATGATGTTGTAGGTAGTTCCTCAGCAGAAGACCATTGTTGTATATAGGCTATTAGATCTGCCACATGTTCCTTTAATTCCTCCTTGGAGGATTGATCCTTGTTCATTTGGTGCCTGATCGTGGTGATGGATCCCTAGAGATGGTTAATCTTTTGTTCTCTGGTGGTTGTGCCCAAGTCAATAGTGGAGATATTGTAGTTGACCCCTTCTCCTTTATCCATCACTGGAGTAGAAATTTGTATGGTCCTTGATCCCAATGCATCCATCATGATATGGGATTACACCCTTGAATTCTTCTCCTTATTCTCTCCTATCTAAGCTCATGCTAGGATGGACTCTAGCCTTTCTTTGGGGTCCATGAGGGTGGGGGTCTTCTTTTGCAATTTTTTTTCCAGCCACTTGGGCATCTAGGATTAATCCTTCTATGATTCATGATCACCTTCCTCTTTTTGAGAATGTTGGATCTCCCTTTCTTCATGATCTGAGACCTATTCTATTTTATCTTCTTCTTCTTCTTCATCTGAGTCACAGATGAATATGATCCTTCCTTCGAGGAGCTTGGTAGTAGCTATGTTTTCTTTGGGGCTATCTTCCCCTTCAGATGCATTTTCTTCTTCTTCTTTCTCAAGCTCTGTATGAAGTTCTCCTTCAGGGCTTCTTTTTGTTTCATCCTCTTCTTCAGGCTTATCTTCTTCTTCCCCTATGGGAGGCATTTCTTCATCGTGATCGAGGCTTTTATCTTGTTCCTTGGTCAGAGGTTTTGTAGTTACCTCCATTTCTTCATCTATCTCTTTCTTTTCCTCACAGGGCTGCCTTTCAACTTCCTCTCTAACATCTTTGATTTTTCAGGACAACTCTTCCTCGAGTTCTTGGTCGGAAGTCTCCACTATGTATTTTTCACCTAGATCTTTAATATCTTCCTCTAAGGACTATTCCTTTTACTCTTCATAGGCTACCTCTTCAATGACCAAGTGTTGATGCTTTGGATGCTCATGGTAGTCATCCTCATATTCTTCATCCATTTCTTTAGTTTCCTCCCTCTCTTGTATTTCTAGCTCTTTGGATATCCACATGGTCATCTCCATTTTGGGTGGTTCAGTGAGAGAAGGAAGAGGGAGACCAGCCATAACTTGAGCTAAGGCAGCCTACACTACAGGCTTCATCAACACTCTAGAGAGCTCCACAGGTATGTTTTGCATGTGTCAGGAAAAAGATTTTGGAAGAGTGAGAGTGGGTATTATTGTTGTTGAGGCTAAGGGGATAGTCGTTGATGGAGACATGGAGGATGAGAGTGGAGAAGTGGTGGCAGAAGAAGAATCCCTCACCATAATGGGTGTAGTAGCTGAGGTGGAGGCAAGGTGAACTAAGATGTCCACCATGGGCAAAGAGGAAGTGAGCAATGCTTGATATGTTGGTGGAGGATTGATAGAAATAGTAGTGGTGGTGGTAGCAAGAGCAGAGACGGTAGGTGGAGATTTTTTTTGCTTGTCCTCTTCTTCTTCTCCTTTGTGGAGTGGATCCTCTTGGATCATGGGCATCTCAATGAATGTACCTGATTTCTTTTCTTTCTTGGAGGTCTCACCCTTTGAGTCCTTCCTTGAATAAACCTTATACTTTGGTTGGTGCTCTGATACTTCTTTTCTCTTTTTTGACTTGGTGGTGAGAGGAGATTTTGGAGTCTCTCCAGTTGGGGTAGTAGTGGTCCCACTATCAATTTCACTCTCGAGCTTGTCTTTGAGCTCGCCATATGTCAAAGTTACTCCCTGAAGCTTTAGCTAAGAAATTTTCCCATCAATCCATTGTCTGGTTTTTTGCTCTATTGGCTTGGTCAGAATATCAAGGTCACTAACCTCTTCCTCATTCCAATCAATCAAGGGGAGTAGCAATTTAGGAATTGCGTCAAACCTCAGATCTATGATGGTATTCTCATCTTTGAGAATTTGATCTGGCACTGGAAATAGTTTGAATGTCTTGAAAAAGTAGGAAGTCATGCACATATAGTGCCTCGTGTGCACCTTGTCATCTTTACAGTTAGCCTAGAAGTATTCAACATTGTGCAAGTGGGCATATTCTTTCTTGACCATCTTCTTTAATTTTCCATATGGATCCATTCTTGATTGAGGAGTGTAGAGCTCCAAGTTATATTCAATGATCTCATTTCCAAAATACTCTGCACATTGGGATGCTAGAAGGGCATACATTCCTTGGCCGAAGGATAGAGGATAGGGAATGCCCAACCTCTATTTATTGCTCAAAAATGTGTGTGTGTGTTGTGACTGCTTGGAGATTTCTAACAAGATCAACCAGTCATTTGGATATTGGGGAAGTTTATATGGCCTCTCGGAGTAGCCAATAGTCTGGATGTAAGTAAATTTGGGGAATTGTATGAATAGAAACAAAAATATGTGAATAAATGCTCGGGCATTTTGAGTAACTCTCCTCTCAAAATCCCCTCCAAGGAGTCTAATGATGTGCCCAATGAAGGAATCATTTACCCAACAATAATCCTTCTTGAAGTTTCGATATTGGAGCTACGGATGCCTATCATAGACTTTCATCTCTCTTCCAAGAGTTGGGCTATGTGCCACAAATAGACCTCTGTATGGAATGGGGTCAGCTAGAAGGTAGACCAAATAAGAAGTCATGTAAAATTGGGAAGTCTTTCTAATTGCTATAAATTTCTCATGCAAGTAGTTGTTGATCATTCCTGCCCAGTGGAACTTGATTTTCCCCCTGATGATTTCTTCTATAAAATAGAACATCCAATCTTGGAAGTATTCCGCAATTAGGATTCCCATTACTCTACTTATCAAGGTTACCAAATCATGGTAGTCGTCATGGAAATCACACCTAAATAGTTCTTGGGGAACTTTTTGGTGTGTTGCCCCTCTTCTCTTTTAACCAATATTGATTGATTAGTTTCTTACATCTTAGAGGTTTAGCCTTCTATGTAATTTCCACATATTCTTCTGTGGTTTCTTCCATTGGATCAAAGGTGAGGATGTGGAAACCTTTCCCTATAGACCTGGCGAACAGGTCAGCCAACACTTTGTCGTTACGGTGAACAATTCTTTTGGTTTTCTCTTGGTAGGCTTCTCTACAAGCCATCACCAACTCTAGAGCCACAAGAGCAAGCAAGAAGCTAGCTTCCTTAGACAATCCACTTTTCCTAATTTTCTTTGCATTTTCTGTAGTGGGGTTGGCAATGACCCTTTGTCTGAATTCATCTAAATCAATTTGTCCCAGGTTTGTATCTGTAACTATATCCCACTCTGTGGTAATCTTGGAGGTGACCTACACTCCCTAGAATTTGTATTTCATCTGGTCCTTGTCTTCCATTCCTCTTGGGGCCTTGGTAGATTTCTTCCCATTTTCCTCCTCTATGGACACTCTCGATGGTCCTACAGCTGATTCCATAAATTATGCAAGCAAAGGTGCAGTAAGCATGTTCATATATAAAAGAAAAGGAGTTTTAGAAAAATCCTAGAAAACCAATGTTATATTAAGTAGTTTATCATTTAAAGATCATAACATTCATCTCAGATTATCCTTTGCCTTTTGTTCGAGGAAGATAAGGTAATACGGGCCCAGTGCTATGGGTTTCCCTAGGCTGGCAGCCGTTTTGAAGGAAGCTATAGGTAGACGGTGAAGAGGGAACATCAGCCCACATGAAGCCACCCACATCAATATTTTTGCATTATGATGGGGCCCACCAAGGTGTTAATTAATTTGAACATGTGGGTTTGATCATTTGTGAGCTCTTGGAAATGATAACTTGATCATTTTGATATGCAGGCCCAAAGGCTGTGGGTGCAGGTGGTTTCTCAGTCGTTAGGGACTCTGTCATTTGGAGTGGAATTGGCAAGGTGGAATCCCATAGATGGAATCCCACATTGTGGGATTCGTGGGTAGGAAGGGTGGTGCTTTTATTTATCTTCAAAGTTCAAATTTATCATTGGGATGCGGGTAGAGACCTGTCGAAAGCCGCTAAGTGGCAGCTATTTGGAGATGATGGGGATGGGACAGTGTCTTGTAGGCTATTAGAAATATGTGCCTCAAACATTACAGGCTGAAACCTCCTTTAGAGCAATGTCGGTGTGACAGTCTGATTGTCTGGCCGACTAGCAGTTTGTTTTATCAAATTCTAAATAGGTCGTTGTGACCCTGAAGAAGTCTTGCCGAAAGGTTTACTATGGAGTCTATTGCTATAGCAAGGTGTGTTCGTTGTGACCTCATAGCGCTCGGGAGAGCTTTGGCTGAAAGGCCATTCATTTGATTATTGGCGTAACTCTTAGCGACTGTAATCTTTGGTGAAGCTTATGGTTCTCGCTAAGATGTCTCAGTGAAGTGTTTATCTCTCACCGACAATGTATGTATTGAGGTCTTCGGAGGAACCTATATTCACTCGGTAAGATGTCACCACGAAAGAAAAGGTTATGTTGACCGTGTCTATTTGGTTTGTTTCATCGGGGAGACTTGGCCGAAGGAAATGCCATCAGTATGATGTCCTACCGAAGTGACTATGTCTTAGCGATGAAAGACTTAAGTGTTAAAATCTTCGATATAACACAAAGCTATTGGCGAAAGGTCTTAGCGATAGATGAGATTCATGCCGATAGGGACTACTTGGGAGTTATTGATATAAATCTTAGAATTCGTTATGAGGTCTGAGCGATAATCTATTGTCTTGCCGATAGCTGATGGCTATCGGGGTAACTCTTGGCGATAGTTAGTTTTCGGTGGAACATATATAAATCAGTAAGTTCTCTCAGCGATGGAAAAATGTTTTGCCGACAAGTGAACACTTCGGAGTAGCATATGAAGATCAGTATGAACTCTCGGCGATAGATATGATTCTTGCCAACTTTCATTTGGTGCTCAGTAGATATGAAAACTTCGGTATAACCTTAGTGATTTGCTATGACCTTCTGGCGAAAGCGATAGGTCAGGATGATTGCTTGGTGACTCGATGAAACTATTGTAACTCGATAGAACATCCTGGCAACTATGATAACTCTTGGTGACTACGATATGAGTTCAACATGGCATCGGTGAGACACCATTAGTGTCTCACTGAGATGCCAATGCAATATGAATTCTGTTGACCGAGTATGACTTCTGATGTGGCATCACGTGGACAAATCAGAAGAGCCAAATTGGAACCATTGGGATTCTATTCATTGTGATGGTTCTGTGAGGGAGCTCGACAGTCAAAGAACACCATGGTTATAGTCAGAAGTTACAGATGTTTTGATGTTGGATAGTAGTTCGATCAACAGTGAAGTGTGAAGAATTCAAACTGTATCATTGAAAGATTAAAAATCTGTAAAGGTTGTAACCTGAAAGTTTTCTGTTTGAAGAATGTACATGATGAATGTTGTTGTTTAATGACACCAGAAAGATAAGTCTAGAATTGTATGTAACTTTGATTACTGTAATACAAAGTGATTTCTCTTCGTGTGGTGGGTTTTTCTCCCATAAGGGTTTTCCCACGTATATCTGGTATTCATGTGTGTTTGTCTAAATACTCTGTTTCTGTAATCTATCTCATAGTACATCTCAATTTGATTGTAATTGAAAAATTAAAAGTACTTCTGCATTCTTTCCTGAGGGATTGACGTTAGGAGAATTGTTTTCCGCATCTAGTTGTCCTTTCAAGTGGTATCATAGCCTGGCCAGTTGTGTTATCCTTGGGGGTACATTGGGTTTTTTGTGTCAATACTGTTCAGTGGGAGTTTTGTAGAGATTGTTATTTCTATTTATAGATTAAGATGTCTATTTCATCTGGGAAGATTGAAATAGAGAAATTCAATGGCAGTAACTTTGAATTGTGGAAACTCAAGATGGAGGATCTCTTAGTAGATCGATATCTTTGGCTTGCTGTGTCTGGAACTAAACCTACAGGCATGAAGCAAGAAGAATGGGACCTTGTAGATAGGAAAGCGAAGGGGCTGATAAGGCTCTATTTGGCAGACTCAGTTCTTCTCAATGTGCATGAAGAGAAGTCTACTTCTCTCTTGTGGAAGAGACTGACATCTATTTATCAAGGGAAATCTTTGGTGAATAAGCTATTCCTGAGAAAGAAGCTTTACTCTTTGAGAATGCAGGAAGGAGGGTCTGTAGCTGATCATTTGAATGCATTTAACATGTTGCTCGCACAATTAACATATGTTGGTGTAAAGATTGAAGAAGAAGATCGTTGTATGCTTCTATTATGTTATTTGCCAGACTCATGGGATCATCTAGTGATGGCTATTGGGAGTACAACATCCAGTTTCAAAATGGAAGATATTGTTGGTTCTTTGCTATCAGAAGAAATGAGAAGAAAATCTTCTGAGATGGCGAAGGAGGCTCTTGCTATCAGAGGAAGGTCGAAGGAGAAATGCAAGAAGAAGGACAAGAAGTCCAAATTGAAATCAGAGGGGAGATCAAAGTCTCCTGGCAAGAAGTCCAAGGTGAAGTGCTGGAACTGTGGGCAACTTGGTCATGTTTGAAAGGATTGTAAAGAGGAGAAAAAGAAGAAGAAAGGATCTTCCGATAATGTTTCTTCTCATAGTGATGGTGACGCCTTCATTGCAGCCTTGGCTACTCAAGCATCAGATGATGTCTGGTTGATCAATTCTGGAGCATCGTTCCACATGACATCTCATAGAGAATGGTTTACAAAGTATGAAGAATATGATGGTGGAAAGGTGTACTTGGCGAGTGATTCAACCTTGGAAATTGTTGGCCGTGGAAGAGTCAGAATCTAGTTCCCTGATGGTAGAATAAAGGGGATCAATGATGTTATGCACATACCAGGTCTAGCTCAGAATTTACTTTTTGTCAGTAAGCTAAATGATATCGGAGTACAAGTCTTGTTCTCGAGAAGTGGCTACAAGATGACTAGAGGTTCAATGGTGCTAGCTAGAGGTGCTCGAATTGGTACCCTGTACAAGCTGGATGCACAAGTTATTCATTGTAATAGTGTCTCTTCGAAGTCAGTGAAAGTTGCTCATGGAGGTAAAGAGGGAATTGTCCCTAATTATGTAAACTCTACAGAAGTAAAACTTCCTGCAGAAAAGACTATGCTTTGGCATCATAGGTTAGGCCACATAGGAGAAAAAGGTTTAAAAATGTTGAAGAACAAAAACCTGGTTGAGGGGCTTGAAGATTGTAATCTAGAATTTGAATTATGTGAACACTGTATATATGGAAAGCAACATTGTGTTTCATTTTATGACAGTCCTCATAAAACTTCTAGTTTGTTAGAATATATTCATTCGGATGTGTTTGGTCCAGTAGATGTTCCTTCTTTGTCTAAATCAAGATACTATGTGTCGTTCATTGATGATTATTCAAGAAGAGCATTTATATATTTTTTGAAAAGTAAATTAGAAGTGTTCAGTCAATTTAAGGAGTTTAAAAATCTTGTTGAAAATTAGACTGGTAAAACAATAAAATTCTTAAGGACTAATAATGGCGGTGAATTCTGTTCTGATAAATTTGAAAGATACTGTAAAGACCATGGAATCAAAAGACACAAGACTAAACCTTACACTCCATAGTAGAATGGAGTTGCAGAAAGGTTCAATAGGACAGTGATGGAGAGAGCACGAAGTATGCTTAGTAGTGCTAGTTTGGAAGAAAAGTTTTTTGTTGAAGCTACTGCTATTGCATGTTACTTAGTTAATCGGTCTCCAAACTCTGCTCTTGTTGATAAGACACCTATGGAAGCGTGGTCTTGTAAGAAGCCCTCTCTTAGACATATTAGAGTCCTTGGCTGTGAAGCATATGCACATGTGCTGGATGTAAAAAGATCTAAGTTGGACAACAAGGCTGTTAAGTGTATATTTATTGGCTATAGTGCTAACATCAAAGGATACAAGCTTTGGAATCCTATTACAGAGAAGGTTGTATACATCAGAAGTGTAATCTTTCGTGAGATGAAACCTTCCACCTTGGATCTGCAGTCAGAGACAAAGTCAAAAAATAGTAAGGATGTAGCAGCAATTCCTCCTACACCAGAGAAAGAGGAATTGAAGATTCAAAACGTACCTGAAACTGAGGAGAGCTCAAGCAGTTCTGAAAGCTCTAAAGAAGATGAACCTCAACCTTAGCCAGTGAGGAGGTCAACCTGAGAAAGGAAACAACTAGATAGGTATGGGTTCTCATTAATTGATTCTACCTGTGCCTATGCCTTGATTTCTAGTACTAATGAGCCTAGGACTGTAAAGGAGGCAATTAAAATGTCCGATTCAGATTCTTGGTTGGAAGCCATGGAGGAAGAAATGGCATCATTAGATAAAAATGAAACCTGGAGTCTGGTGACCTTGCCTAAAGGCAGAAAACCTGTGGGTTGTAAATGGGTATTTAAGAAAAATATTGGTCTGGATGGCAGTGTAGAAAAATACAAAGCATGACTGGTTGCAAAGGGTTATTCCAAGGTAGAGGGAATTGACTATGGGGAAATCTTTTCTCCTGTAGCAAAGCTGACGTCCATTAGATTTCTATTGTCACTTGCAGTAGCTTATGACTTAGAGGTTGAACAGATGGATTTGAAGACAACATTTCTTCATGGTGATCTTGAAGAAGAAATCTATATGTCCCAGTCTGAGCACTTTGTTGAGAAAGGTAAAGAAAAACTGGTATGCAAATTAAAGAAGTCTCTGTATGGGTTAAAGCAGTCACCTAGAATGTGGTACCAGAAATTTGATACCTATGTATTATCTTTAGGCTTTGTGAGATCAAAATCTGATCATTGTGTATACTATAAAGCTGAAAGTGATCAAGTTATTGTTATTGCTCTTTATGTTGACGATATGTTGTTCATAGGAAATAGCAAGCTAATGATTTCTGATCTTAAGTCTCAGTTGTCTGCTAAGTTCAAAATGAAGGATCTTGGTGCAGCAAGGTATATTCTGGGGATGGAGATAACCAGGGACAAGAAGAATAGAAAGCTTTGGATCAGTTAGAGTAAGTATATAAAGATTGTTCTAGAGAGATTTTGTATGAATGATTGCAAACAGTTAGTTGTTCCAGTCATACAAGGAATGAAGCTATTTGTTGAGGATTGTCCAAAATCTCCTATTGAGATGGAGGACATGACCAGTGTACCCTATGCTAGTGTAGTAGGTAGCCTTATGTATGCAATGGTATGTACAAGGCCAGACATTGCCCAAGCAGTGGGAGTACTTAGTCGATTTATGGCTAATCCAGGAAGAATACATTGGGATGCTATGAAGAGGGTGTTTAGATATTTGAAGGGAACTTCATATTTTACATTGTGTTACCATGGTAATTGGGTTGAATCACAGAGGACTCTCAGCATTCGTGGTTATGTAGATTCTGATTGGGTAGGGGATATTGATAGCAGAAGATCCACCAGTGGATACATTTTCATGTTGAATGGTGGTGTAGTGAGTTGGATGAGCAAGCGGTAGGCTGTAGTCGCTTTGTCCACTACAGAGGCTGAATACATGGCAGCTACCCATGCTTGTAAAGAAGTTGTATGGTTGAAACGTTTGTGTTCTAACATTGGTTTTGATGCAAGGGAAATAACAATCTTATGTGACAGTCAGAGTGCCATTTGTCTAGTAAAGAATCCAACTTTCCATGCTAGGACAAAACATATTGATGTACAGTACCACTTTGTATGAGATATGGTTGAGGATGGAAATGTCAGTTTGGAAAAAATTGATACTCTGGATAATGTTGCAGATGCATTGACAAGGCCAGTGAACACAAAAAAGTTCAGGTGGTGTGCCAGTTCAATGGGCCTTAGTGCCCATGATTTTCAGTAAAGTAATTTTTGCATGCTCTGGAGGTGCCTGAATGATCTTTGTCAAGTGAGAGATTGTTGGAAATATGTGCCTCAAACATTACAGGCTGAAACCTCCTTTAGAGCAATGTCGGTGTGACATTCTGATTGTCTAGCCGACTAGCAGTTTCTTTTATCAAATTCTGAATAGGTCGTTGTGACCCTGAAGAAGTCTTGCTGAAAGGTTTACTATGGAGTCTATCGCTGTAGCAAGGTGTGTTCGTTGTGACCTCATAGCGCTCGGGAGAGATTTGGCCGAAAGGCCATTCATTCGATTATCAGCGTAACTCTTAGCGACTGTGATCTTCGGTGAAGCTTATGGTTCTCGCTAAGATGTCTTAGCGAAGTGTTTATCTCTCACCGACAGTGTATGTATTGAGGTCTTTGGAGGAACCTATATTCACTCGGTAAGATGTCACCACGAAAGCAAAGGTTATGTCGACCGTGTCTGTTTGGTTTGTTTCATCGGGGAGACTTGGCCAAAGGAAATGCCATCGGTATGATGTCCTATTGAAGTGACTATGTCTTAGCGATGAAAGACTCTCAAGTGTTAAAATCTTTGGTATAACACAAAGCTATCAACGAAAGGTCTTAGCGATAGATGAGATTCATTCTGACAGGGACTACTTGGGAGTTATCAATATAACTCTTAGACTTCATTATGAGATCTGAGTGATAAGCTATTGTCTTGCCGATAGCCGATGGCTATCGGGGTAACTCTTGGCGACAGTTAGTTTTCGGTGGAACATATATAAATCGGTAAGTTCTCTCAGCGATGGACAAATGTTTTGGTGACAGGTGAACACTTCAGAGTAGCATATGAAGATCCATATGAACTCTCGATGATAGATATGAGTCTTGACGACTTTCATTTGGTGCTCAGTAGATATGAAAACTTCGATATAACCTTAGTGATTCGCTATGACCTTCTGGCGAAAGCGATAAGTCAGGATGATTGCTTGGTGACTCGGTGAAACTCTTGTAACTCGATAGAACGTCCTGGCAACTATGATAACTCTTGGTGACTATGATATGAGTTCAATGTGGCATCGGCGAGACACTGTTAGTGTCTCACTGAGATTCCAATGCAATACGAATTCTGCTGATTGAGTATGATTTCTGATGTGGCATCACATGGATGAATCAGAAGAGCTGAATTGGAACCGTTGGGAGTCTGTTCGTTGCGACAGTTCTGTGAGGGAGCTCGACAGTTAGAGAACACCATGGTTATAGTCAGATGTTACAGATGTTTTGATGTTGGATAGTAGTTTGATCAACAGTGAAGTGTGAAGAATTCAAACTGTATCAGTGAAAGATTAAAAATCTATAAAGGTTGTAACCTGAAAGTTTTCTGTTCAAAGAATGTACATGATGAATGCTGATGTTTAATGACACTAGAAAGATAAGTCTGGAATTGTATGTAACTTTGATTACTATAATACAAAGTGATTTCTCTTGGTGTGGTGGGTTTTTCTCTCGTTAGGGTTTTCCCACGTATATCTGGTGTTCATGTGTGTTTGTCTAAATACTCTATTTATGTAATCTATCTCGTAGTACATCTCAATTTGACTGTAATTGAAAAATTAAAAGTACTTCTACATTCTTTCCTAAGGTATTGACGTTAGGAGAATTGTTTTCCGCATCTATTTTTCCTTTCATAGGTGGTGGTCCATATTGTTGAGCCTACATAAGGTATCAAAATGATCTATTCATTTAGCTATATGATGAAAGGGAGGTAGGGTTCCACACATTAGAAGACAAGATCAGCCTGGTAGTTTAGAAATGATGAGAACGGGACAACAACCCATAGGTAGCCACTTGCATTAGACTACCCACATGCAACTTTTACTTAACATTTTTTGTCAAAGACTTAGGAAAAGTAGGTGCCAAGGCCTACAAGGAAAAAGGACAAGGATTCTCGGTCATTTAGGATGGTGAATGCTTGGCGGCGGTCTGCGGTTGGGAGTTCGCAAAGGGAAACCCACAAAGGGGTCACACTTAGCATTTTTGGCTTAGAAAGGTCAAATGGAAACAAACAGTGCGGGACCCACCCAGTAGGAGGAACCAAGGACTTCGCCATTTGGGGATAGCTGTGCAAATCGCAGCAAGGCATCGGTGGAAACCTGCATTAAATGGTTTGCAGGAAGAGTTGAGTGATGATTTTGGATGGTAGACAAAGACCCCATATAGCTCACAAGCTAGAAGGCTAGAGTGAGGCAGTCGTTGAAAATAGTGAGATAGAGTGGGTCATCTGCATGTAGAAACCCATACTTGCAGAGCCGCGGGGTTATGAGGATCCTCGTTTAGCGTAGGTTTTTCATTAAGTTCAAGGGTGACAACAAGGAGAGGGAATCCACCTGCATGAGTGGGCCCACGAAAGGTGAAGGCTGTAGTTTGAAGTTTTTTGTTTAAATAACCAAGGTCACGATGGTGAAGGTCTTGCGGGCCACAAGGGCTCGACGACCCTGGTTCAAGAATGATAGCTATGGGGGTAAGTTCCACATGGATCTAATAGATGGATTTTCTATTGATTTTCAAATTCATCATATGGGTTTTATGCAGAGTTTAATCTTCTTGCTAGTTTTAGGGATCTCTCTCTTCAAAATTTTGATAACCTTGTGAAAATAAACAAAAATAATAACAAGGGTAGCGGTGAAAAACCTACTTGGAAAACCCACAAGAACTCATGAAGAAGTTGAAGACTTTGAAGCTTGAACATCGAAGAGATCACGTAGGCGCAAAGGCAGTAGAAGCTGGAGAGCTTTGACATGTTTGAGAAGCAATGTTGTTGAAAATGACCCATCAGGACATGCTATTTATAGAATTTCAGTTATTAAATGCACATAACAAATGCCAGTACGGTGGCAAGCGGAGTTGGTGGACACAAATTTTGAAACAGTCAGTGACAGGAACGACGGACCCTGTAGGGCGGAAGGCACCCAGATGTTTGTTGTTTGGAAGGTCGATAAAGGAAACGACAACAGAGGCCACAGATCTCGTAGTGCGGATGAACGTGCTAGCTCGACCGTTGTAGGTGGCCTACATGGGAGGACCCATAATGAGCGAAAGAAGGAAATTTTTGAGGCTTCAAGGAAAATTACCAAAGGAACTCCATGAAGGCCAAAGACTTGAGAATTTTGAAGGTGGTGAAACTTGGTCAACTCAAGATGATAGCTCTAGGACTCCTTGATCACTTCGGACTCAAAATAGGGGGAATGTAAGACGAGGTGACGATGAAACCAACCTGACAAAAGTGAAGAAGAGAGGGTCCCCATTCCAAAAGAGGTGTGTGTGCTATAGACAAAACAATATGTGGGTTGGATTTTTGAGCTGGAAAGTTATGATGTTACATGTTTCATCTAATTAGGCCAACCTAATTGATGACATGTTTGTTTGTGGAATATGTATGTACATATAAAAGGTTGATTTAGTGTTTGAATATGTGGTGTAGAGGTTTTTTGTGAGATGTGATGTAGATTGAAGTGTGAAAGGTGATAGTGGTGAAGTATAAAGAATGTAAAGTCATTTTTTTGAGCTTAATTATGAAACATAAGAAAAAGGGGATTTATAGGATAGTTTGTGAAGGGGATCACCTAAAATGCACCTTTTTCCATAATTACATTAGAAAAAGAAATCTCCCAAAGATAGAATTTACTTTCAACCTTGAGGTGAGTCAACCCTATTGGGAAGGATCTATTGTTTCATTATGATAGAAATGAATAAAATGCAATTTTAGGAGATAAAATTAAATTCCTTAATGAAGTGAATTATGTTACCTAAAACTTGAATTGAATAGTATTATGATAGTAAAAAAAAGAACACTAACTTTCAAGCAAATCTAAGAAGCATAGAGAGGTATGTACCTAGCACCAAAAGTTGGTTTTGAACACTATTGAAGGACAGATTCATCATAGGGAAAATGGGTCTCTCTACAGGGGTCCAAAATATTCTTTTATAGTCCTCACATTTCGGATCTAGGCTTTTGATTTCTCTAGTTTTGACTCTCAAAAATCTGGAAATAAATCATGTAGGTGAGTTTCCATATCTTTACAACTTTGCGAAATTGCTCTTTTGAGTGATCTTCAATTCTTCACCTGTAAATTTGCACATACAAAGAGAAGAAAAATGTTTTTTTTTGGTGAATATAGGTTTGCCTTTGTAAAACCTCGATTTGGTAATTAAACCTTGATGATAAAAGATAATGATAAATGGAAGGAATTTATGAATAAATAAAGCTATGTTACCACTTACCAAACCCTTAATGTTTGTCCTTAGAGGATTGAAGTCTAACACAACACTTTAATGATTGAATCTTCCTTAAATCGTCTTGAATGATTGCTTGATTTGATGTTTGAATTCTTGAAACCTACATCACAATGTGATGCAGACCTGGAGTGGATATCAACTTCAAATGACAAATACAATATGATCAACCCACAATCCAAAGAAAATTTAAAAGAACTTCACAAATCCACTTGTCAGGTACATTCTTTCTACCAACAGTGCCAAACAGCTTCAAGGGACTTTTCACCCAACTTTCCCAAAGACTTGTCAAATAAATAATGGATTTAGATATCCATTAAGGACCTACACAATATACTTCAAGATCAGATATAACTCCTTTGGACCAGTTTAGACTTCCAATACACTCACCATGGGAAAAACAAGGAAATAGGTCAATTTAACAAAGTAAGTACCCTTCAAACTTACCCAATCACCTTGAAACCTTGGGGAAGAAAATTAAATGGCCCAAAACCACATAATCCACCACTATTTTGCACCTGTATGGTCAGAAACACTCCCAACTCAAAAAAACCTCCTTTTTTAATGCAAAAATAAGGGTTTTGTCAAAATCTCCATTCCCAGGCTTGATTAAACAAATAAATGGTTCAAAAACCTTTCATAGGGTCTTCCTTGACATTTTCAATGCTTATAAACTCAACTCCATCAATAATTCATTGAAAAGCACTTCAAAGCCATCACTTTTCAAGGGAGAAATGCATTTTCAGTCCTAGGGAATCACACATTCACCACAAAAATGCTTTATTTTGATAAAAAATTCATTGTAAAATATAATATAAGACATTTTGAACCAATCCATTGAGTTACAAGAGAAAACAGTGGGTGGATTGGTCAAAATCTCATTTTTTTGCCTTCAAAGCCCTTAATGCAAAAAAAAACAGGGTACTTGCAACAAATTTTGAAATTCTCTCACAAAACAATGAATGAGAACCCCAAATAAAAATAAGATGAAATAAAACACATATACACACGTTCAATGAAGTTTTCAGAGTTATTAGATTGTATGGGTCCATACAGTAGTAAAGAATTCTAGAAAATAGTGAAAAAAACACAGAAAATGCACCAAAAACGTGGTATTCTTATTGTGTGAGTTTATTACACCTTCAAAAAAACTTTATTCGAGCCTTAGAAGGCCTATTATAACATTTAAAATCCATAACCACATCCAAACCAACCAACTTGCACCTAATTACCCTTTAAATGACTCTAATTTTGCAAATCAACACAAATTTGACAACATTTGCAACATTTTGCATTTTTACAATTATTGAAATTTTAAGACTCTAATTACCTTTATACACATGAAATATGGTCATTTAGACCTTATTTAACCCTTATTAAAACTTCTAGACTCAAAAACAACAAAATCCCTTCATTTACCCAATTTGACATCTTTAACAATTTTGACAATTTTTCAAGTTTTCACACATTTTGCAATGTCTTCATGGAACAAAGATGAAATCACCTTCAAATGACCTTTTAAACCTTTTGAATTCCTATTATTGACACCACAAGGTGTTGGTGCTCCTTCACCACAATGTTAGCTCCAAAACATGATATGAACACACATGAATCTTTACATGATGATATGATCTTGATTGCTATTGTAGATGATTGACAAATCTTATTTTCAATGCTCTTGACAATAGTATTTTCTCTTGTGAAAGTTGCATCAATGCTAGATAATGTTTCTTAGGTTTGAATTGATAAAAATACTATGTATTAATAGGTGTTATCTAATTTTATGAAATCAACATTTGAAACTTGAATTTGAATCATTAAAATGCTACCAAAAACATATTAAAATTTGGTTTTAGCAATTAAGGAGGGCCCACTCGCCCTTTGGTGAATGGATCATAAGACCTAAGTCTAGGACACACAATTTCTTAGTTTTTTAAATTAATAACGAATTTTTTTTAATATAAGTTTCCCTTTCAAAAAACATGAATAATAAGGCTTTAGCATGCATAATTTAGGCAATGCGAAGATTAATTAATTCTAATTAATTAGGGGGATGCACACATAGTGTGAAAATGTAGAGTACATTTTTCTACACTAAATTTAGCTCCCACTTTAGTGATAGTATGATCCAATTCTAAAACTCACACTAAAGTAGAAAAATAAGTCAAGAGAGGTATAATTGTAAAATGGTTAGAAAGATAAGGTAACAAAGATAAAAGAGGATGATCAAGCCCATAGGATCAAAGATCCCATGGCATACCAACAAAGGCACAAAGAGACATATGAATGCAATAGCGACACAAGATACAAGATCATACAATATCAAAATTAGTCCAAAGATGAAGAAGGGGGTGGATCAAGCTTCGAATATTTGTCCAAATGATATGGTTAAATCCTAGGTTGTTTCTCCAAAGATACACTCACAAGGGCTAGTGCAATCTGATATACATTAGGTGAGTCCCAAGGCAATATGAGAAACATACAATGGTATAGTGTAGTCTGATATACACCAAGTGTGTACCGATAACCATACCAAAATTTATACTCTCTAATAACTTTGATAATGTGCCACACACGATGGTCACAAGGATAGCAAGCTACATTATACTAGACACTCATGAAATAAAGGCACCACTAAAAATCAAGTTGAGTTATGCTTGGTGGAAAAGAATTTTGTTTATGATATTCAAAGGGGTTTTGTTTAGTTCATGAAAGGTCTCACTTGAGGGAACATCATACTTGATATCACTATCAAGAGATGACTAGTCAAGAGATAAAAGATTCACACCTTAGGGAATATAATCCATAGCATTACAACTAAGAAGAATGTCATATGAGAAGAAAGGTCATGCTCTTGAAGGACGGGTTTGTGTAGGATCATGATGGACCAAAAAGTGGCGATATGATGGGTATGTGTAGAGTATGTGGTTGACGACTTTTTTGTTTACCCAAAATTGATGAAATGAAAAGGGTTTTTAAAGGAGATTCTCAAATTTCAACCAATATAAATTATGCTTTACTTTGAATTTAATAAATAATTATTATTCATTTTCTATTTGAATTACAACTAAAGTCTTGATTGATAGGTTGATTGAAAAACATCTATAGCTTTCAAACGGTATCACATTATTTGAATCTAAAACATGTCATATTCTATGCTTCGCATACTATAGGATTCCAAAAAAAATAAAAAATCATGAAGTTTTGACCAAGTTAAGGTGGTCAAACATACAAGTTTTTAATTTTTTTAAAAGTTGTAATATAAAAAATTATAATTAATTATTTACTTAGAAAAAAATTACAAAAAAAATATGAATCACATTAGGACATGATTCCTCTACTTATATATAAAATCTTATAAAAATAATTATCATTTTATTGTGGTTAGGGTGGTTAGACAGACACCTAATTCTTATTTTTTCCCTAAAATTTAAGTGCTACTGCATTGAAATTTCAAATTTTCACCAAATAGATTTTGTTTTTAAACAAACCTAGTAGTTTAGAAACTACATTCAATTTGCTACATATTCTATTGTTACATATTTTTAAAATAATATAAATAACTTATTCAAATTTTTATGTCAAGTTTCCAAATTTAGATTTTTTTTAATTTTTGGCCACTTAAGGGCCTATTTTTCCATGATGATCTTGCACATACCCAGACATCAAACCTAATGTCACCACTAAGCAACACAATACAAGGAATCACATTACGCACATGTAATCACACAAAGAACATGAATAGACATAAAGCTAGTATGACACATGTGAGCTGACCTAAAGCAATTCTTCCACATCCAATCTTGTTCATTGTATGTAGAATGTAGATGACTAGCCAAAGGAGTAAAAATGAGTGTCATACTAGGATGTATGGATATCTAACCCCTTGTACCCCCAAAGGTAGGACAAGGATGAGCCGAGATAGGTGATGAGAATGTGCTCGTTGCAATATAGAAATTATTTGCATGAAATGTAATACATGTAATAGTGAGTATTATATGATTCTACAACTATCGCATGGCAAGAAGAAAAGTGAAGAATTGTTAATCTACTATATAATCAAGATGTATTGCAAGAGGATCAAATTATTTCAATACCATCTTTAAAGCATGACTAAATGAAACATAGGAAAAAGGGAATTTATAGGATAGTGTGTGAATGGGATCACTAAAATGGAACACCTAAAATGTACCTTTTCCCTAATTTCATTAGAAAAAGAGTTCTCCCAAAGATAGAATTGACTTTCAAACTTGAGGTGATTTAACCCTATTGGTAAGGATCTCCTATTTTCTTATGATAGAAATGACTAGAATGAACTTTTGGGAGATAAAATTAAATTCTTAATGAACTCAATTATGTGACCTAAAACTTGAAATGTAGACTATTATGATAGAGCAAACAAAAATAGTAACTTCCAAGAAGATCTAAGAAGGGAAGGGAGGTATGTACCTAGCACCAAAAAGTAGGTTTTGAACACTACTGAAGGATATATTCAACCTAAGGAAAATGGATCTATATAGGGGTCCAAAATATGCTTTTGTAGTCCTTAGATCCTAAATCTAGGCTTTTGATTTCTCCAGGTTTGACTGTCAGGAAGTTGGAAATAAATCTTGTAGGCGAGTTTCTATTTCTTGACATCTTTGATGGAAACTTTGACAACTTTTCCAAATTTCTCTTTTGACTGATCTTTAATTCTTCTTCACCAATAAATCTGCACACATAAAGAGAGAAGAAAAATGTTTTTTTTGGATGAATAGGGGCTTGCCTTGGTCAAACCCTAGTTTGGTAATTAAACCTTGATGATAAAACATAATGATCAATGGAGGGAATTGATGAATGAACAAAGATATGTTACAACACACAAAACCCTTAATGTATACCCTTAGAGGACTAAAGTCTAACACATCACTCTAAGGATTGAGTTTTTCTTAAATTGGATTGAATGATTGCTTGATTTGATGCTTGAATGTTTGAAACCTACATCACAATGTTAGCTACAAAACATGATATGAATACACATGATTCTTGACATGATGATATGATATTGATTAATGTTGTAGATGACTGATAAATCTTCTCTTCAATGCTCTTGATAATAATATTTTCTCTTGTGAAATTTTCCTCAATGCTAGATAATGTTGCTTAGATTTGAATTGATAAAAAGACTATGCATTTATAGGTTTTTATATAATTTCCTAAAAATTATATTCCATAAGCCAACATTTGAAACTTGAATTTGAATCATTAAAATTCCACAAAAAAACATATTAAAATTTGGGTCTTGGCACTTAAGGACCCATTCTACCTTGGGTGAATGGATCCTAAGACACACAATTCCCAATGTGTTTAAATTAATGATGGAAATTGTTTAATATAAGTTTCCCTTTTAGAAAATGGGAATAATAAGGTTGTGGAATGCATAATTTAGGCAATTAGAAGCCTAATTAAGTCCAATTAATTAAGGGGATGCAAACATAGTGTGAAAATTTAAAGGATTACATTTTTCTAAACTACAAATTGGAATTGTATCTTCAACGTGTTGTAGATGCATTGTTAGTACTCCAAAATCTAGTAGTGATCCATTCTTCTATTCTCTCTTTTTTATGGATAGTGAGTCCCTTAGGTAGTAATCCTTTATTTCTAGATAGTGTGTCCTCCAATATTGAATCCATTGTAGTAGGTTATAATATACTATGAGCTAAGCGTCATTGTGGCTTTTCCCTTCCTAGGGTTTTGCATGTAAATTTGGTGTTCTTTTGTTTATTGTTGTGGTGCATGCTTCAATTATTCTTTTTTATTTCTATAGTTTTGATGAGATTCTTTAAATGCATGTTTATTTTGATGAATTTAATGAATTTCAATGAATATTGATTCACCTCCCATCTTAGCATTCTAGGTGTTCAAAAATTAGCATCAAAGCTTGGTTCCTTCAATTGTCTTAATCATTGAGGTAGATCTTGTAGGTTGAACACATGACAACTACGAGGTATCATATTCCTCTGGAAGAGATTATCATTGAAGGGTTCACTAAAGAATATTGTGAAGTTGCTATGGAATGAGAAATTAAATCTACTCTTGATGATTTGGATAAAGTAGAATATGAGAATAAAGATTTGAAAGAAAATATTAAGGAAGAAGATGAGTGAATCAAGAAGTTGAGGGATCAAATCAAGAAATTTAAAGAAAGAATGAAGGAAAAAAATGAGCAGCTCAAACAATCAAATGGGATAATCACCAATTTGAAAGTGCTAGTTGAAGAAGGAAAATGAGTTAAAAACTACTTGAATTCCAAATTGAAAGAAAAGTCTACAGAATGTTCAAGACTTAAAGAAGACGGTGTGTCTCTATGGAAAGATCTGGAGAAAGAAAAGAGTCAAGAGGAAAAATTCAAGAATATATCCACCTTTCTTAATGATATTCTTGCTAGTTAGAAGGATTCTAAGGATAAAGAATGACTAGGGTTTGAAAAAGGAGAAATATCAAAGGAAAATTTGACTCCAAAAATTGTTGAAAAGAAGAATGATGAACAAAGGAAGAGTGAAGATAAGAAGAACAATATAAAACATGTCCACAACTAGAAGAAAAGTTTCAAGAGACCTCCTAAACAACAACCAGCTACACAAAGGTATTCACCTATCAATGGGAACTTCTAATCTTATAATAAATTTGGACATAGAGATGTATAGTGTAGAAGCAGAATGAATTAAAACTTTTAATCATTTTCTGATCAATGTCATACATGCAATAGATTTGGTCATAAGTCTAGTGAATTTAGAATTCAAATGATGAATGGTTAAAATACTAGTATGATGTTTCAATCATTCTATTAGCAAATGAATTGGCATTTATTGTAATACTCAAATAATAACTCTATAGCTTAGGATACAAAGACCAATATTGCTAACAGCTCTGGAAATATCACAATTGTATTTGTGACTTTCCTTTGAATTTTAGAGGTACAAATCCCTCGTATAACATAATTTATTTTTGGGTATTCTTTTAACCAAAAAGCAGGAAAGGAAAGAAAGCACTAATCCATAAATACAAGACTAGTGTGGAAAAATCAAAAAATAGTTAATGCCAAAGCTCAAAAAATAAAAAGATAATGGCTAACAAACTTCAGATTGAAGAACGAATATGATCACAAATAAAGAATATAACATTGAGGGATTATTCCACATAGAGAATAAGTCTACATAATCAATTCAGTCAACAGAAATATATGATGAATACCATACTCAAAGCTCATAACTCACAATTTGAAAGCAATATGAAATCATAATTTAATTGTCAAAAATGTTCCTTCTTTCCTTAATTACATAATAGTGCTATCAAATAAAATTTGAACCCATTCGGAGCCATTTTTATCAAATTTAATACCCACCCTAATCTTGAATTTTGGTGGTTACAATAACGAATATTGAACTGATTGACAGTTTCTTGCTAGCTAATATTCCACTTAAAGAAGGTGATAAACTCAAAGAATTAAAGATTAAGAATGAAAATCATTACACTATCTCTTCAATTTGATTTAACAATTATCTAACGTGTTTCTTATTCAGACATATTCCACATTTCTATCTTTACTTTCAAATGGTACTAATTTTAGGGCCCGAATTAAATGAAAAATGCATGTCTTCATAAATCCCTACATGCGAGCATTTCGATGAAGAGGTAACTCAAAATTTTTAGAGAAAAATTAAAGCTTATAATAAATTTTTGTCACATCAACATTTAGATCTCAGGCTACATCATTGTATCTTTGGTCTTCAAGTTCCAAGAAAATCTAGCCTGGATTTGCTTCCTAGTTTCTATAAATCCAGCAAAAAAGATCCTCATTTTTCACATTTCAAGTTATATTCCTAAAAGACGGTGATTATTAAGAGCAAAAGTTCCTCAAGCAATGATTTCATTGTGATTGAGGAATTTGAATGCAATCCCTTCTTCAAATTACTGATGGACCAACTGAGGGAGGTCTTCATACTTCAAAGTGATGTAGAATAAGTACTACACTAGATTTTGAGGGAAGTGTTCCTAAACTGCATCCATATTCACAACACAGAGATCCTAGAGAACTTCATCTATAATGTGGTCTAACCTGAGTACCAAAATAGAGTAAGGGTGGACATTGGAAGGATGAGCCAATTTCCCCTAACCGACTTCATGGGTGAAACCATATGCATCGCTACTACAACCCAACATGAGGCTACAAAGGAGGTGATGACTTTTCTTTCTGTAGGGTTGGTGTGGAACAATATGGAGCTATTTTCCCACTTTATCCAATCTCATGAAAATTTTCTTTCACTAGCCTAGATTGAGTGTCTGTAGGAGGTGCTGTTAGGAATACATATTTTCATGTTTATCCTTTGTAACTAAAATAAATATGTTGATAGCTTTTTGTATTGAGGCATCAATTCCAATTTCATAACACCAAAACATATAATATGAATATGATATAATATAAATATTTTCATAATCTGGTGTTATGCTCTCCTTTTATTGAAGCATTATATCCTTTAATTTATCATTATATTTGATAATGATGTTTGAGTATATTAAATTTTTGTATATTTGTTTTTTTCCAATGGTTGTATTCACTTAATCAAATATTTTCTTCCATTGGAATCATGTAATAAGGAAGGTTCTAGAAAACTTCTAAAATTCACCACACTTACAAAACGTTGTGCTTTATTTCCTTTGCTTTCATAAAATTAGAAAAATAAGAGGTTTGTGGAACCCTATCGGGAACTGACAATGGTTTCCAAACCTATTAAGAATACTGATAACATGTAGAAACTTAATCTTTCATTCTTTATCTTTTCTTTAGTAGCATATTTTTTTGAAAAGTTACATAACCTTCACTATGGTTTGATAATTTTTTAAACATTGAAACTTAGGCATCCCCACATATCTTTTAATGTCTTGGGAGGTTACAAAAACTTCATAAAATATTGATAATAAAGGAGGATAAAAATATAAATCAAAATACTTAAGAATAAATATCCGCATAGGAAAGAGTTATACTAACCTTGGTGGCATTCGCCAAAGTTCATGAAACCTAAGGAAATACTGACAAAGATCCATACATAGAAAAAAATTCAAAAAGTGGTGATAGTTTTAAGTGTAATGAATGAAACTAGATTAATAGTGGCTCTGACTAGGGACAAGGACTAAAAGGATGCAACTAAGAACCTAGAAATGCATTATAATAAGCCAGTGTCTTATCCATTGGGCACAAATTCATGTGGAAAGGAATGAAATAGACACAAATCAAAATAAACACACCAAAATGAGACTATATACAAGGTAGGATGAATCCTACCAAAAGAGAAGGAAAGCTACTCATACAAAATTGTTAATTGGCTAAGAGAAAAATGAACTAGACTTGAAAAAATAGTGTACTCATGTAGCTTATGAAGAGTGGTAGAAAATAGATTAGCCAATGAAACTCTACATTCATTTAGAAATGCCTAACAAACCACTATGCTTCTGAAAAGCCACTTCTAATAATAAATTTCTTCTCTCTAGGGAAGGCATCTAACCTTCTAAATAGACTTTTCTTCATAATTAGGCTTTAGATCCTTTCTTGTTGGCTTAGATTTCTCCTCTTTATTAGTCTCTTCATGTGCAACCAGAACAATGATGCTTTTCATTTCCTAAATTATCCCACCACAATTATCTTGATTATTCAACCTACATGTATCTTTTTTCTCCTCTAATTCATAATTTTTTATCACATTAGCACCAATACAATGGATAACCTAACTTATCTTATCACCATAGAGATCAAAATTTGAATTTTCAAACAAAGGATTATCCTTCACTTCATAGGATTCATCGAAAATGAATAGGGGATTGGAAATTTTACTCCATTTCATCCCATTCTCCTTTTCATCATTGAGGTTATCCTAGGATCTCCATTCTCAAATGAGAGTAGCATCCCATTCCTCTAAATTAGTTTGTAAAATACTAAATTTCCCAACATCCATCGATCCTATGGTAACTTTATCCTCAACAAAAGGGTCACCATATTCTCTATTCATTTTTTCTGAGAACTCATCATTAATATTTCCAAAAGCAAAAACCTCATATTTAGGATTACAAAGAGAATCTGATAACTTCAATATTTCTCATAAAAATCATGATTATCCATATCAACAACAATGGAGCTAGTAAGAACAAAGTGAATCACGAAATCATTCCTTACCCAAGGAGAAAAATCCTCTTCTTTGCTTGATGAACTAGGATCTTCATCCACTCCTTTGGAATTCAAATCATGCACTTGAGCATCCCAAGTTTGACCTTCATCTTCTTCATTCATATTTTTACTTTTACCAAAATATGGGGGCCCAAAAATTGCTAGATTTATGTTCTTAGCACTAGGGAAAGATTGGTTTAATGTACACTGAGAATTGAAAAACTTATGCTTGGATATTTCTGGGGTGACAATGAATTTTTCAATATGATCTCATCTCCAAAGTCTAGAAATAATTATATCATCTTCAATATTTATCATCTTTGACTAATCTTGTTCAATTCCACAACTTTTATCCCTCTTTAAAATAAGTTAAACCTCAGGATGTAAAGAAGACATGAATATGTGAAATTGAATTAGCTTACTTGGCTAATCAGACAAAGGAATTCATTGGATTTCTTGATTGAAATGGTCAAAAAAGTCTAATATTGATTCCTTTTCACCTTTAATAATCTGGAATAAACATCAAAGCAAGGCAACAATATTAACTACATCTTTGAAACGGTCAAGAAATTTCTTTTTCAAAACACCCCAACCAGTTATACACCCCCTCTAAAGGCCTCTGAACCATTTAGCTATAGTTTCAATTAGGCTATTGAAAAATAGTCTCACAAAGACATCTTCTTCTTGAATTCCCAAAAATTTTCTCACAACATTCATAGCCAGAATGCGTTCTTTAGGATCTTGTAGGTCCTTACTAGAAAATTTTGGAAAATTCTTCCTTGAACAATGTGGTAAATCATTATGTTTAGATAGGGCTAATGGTCTAACACAATTACCCCAAGGGTGTGAAATGATAGAAGCCATAACATTTAGAGCTTCCAAATCCTTTGAGAAGTAAAAGAGAATTTACACGCAAGTCAATTCCTAAGTGGAGGTTGAGTAGGACAAGGATTCTAACATTGATTCAAGAGTTGATTTAGGCAATGATTCAAATGATGGGGTGGATTATTGTAATACACCAAATCAAGTATTGGAGGTCACTCCACTACTCTCCTCAGAGGTCATCAAGCTTGTTCTTCTTCCTCTTCGAACACAAAGTTTTCTCTCATGTAATCTGCAACACTCCTTTTGTATCACCAAGCAAGTTTATTTAATTGGGAAATAATATCTTCATATTCTTGTTGCATCCAATCTATGTCTGGCTATAGTATAGGAAATATACCTTCATGTGAAAGCACCATCTTGTTGCATGACCAAAATACAACCTTCAAATATTTTACTCAATGTGTCCCCAGTAGAGTCACCAAAAATAAGTTAGCTAATGAATTAGCCTTTATTGTAATATTCAAATAACTCTATAGCCAAGGATACAAAGACCAATATTACTAATAGCTCTGGAAAGATCACAATTGCATGTGAATTTCCTCTAAATTATAGAGGTGCAACTACCTAATATGATATTATTGATTTATTGGGTACGCTTTTAACTAGAAACTAGGAAAGGAAAGCAAGCACTAATCCATAAATATGAGACTATTGTGGTGAAATCAAAGAAACAATTAACAACAAAGCTCAAAAACTCAAATGATAATGGCTAAAAAACTTAAGATTGAAGAATGAATATGATCACAAATAAAGAATATAGCATTGATGGATTATTCCACATAGAGAATAAGTTTGCACAATAAATTCAATCAATAGACCAATATGATGAACACCATACTAAAAGCTCATAACTCATAGATTAAAAGTAATATTAAATCATAATTTTATTCTAAATTTTTTTCCTTCTTTCCTTAATTACATGACAATGATATCAAAGAAAATTTGGATCCCTTCACATTCATTTTTATTGAATTTTATACCCCACCCTAATCTTAAATTTTGGAGGTTACAATAAAAACCTGTTGGATATTTTGGATATGGTTGTTGATACATGTTTGTCATTGATGTCAACACTATTAGCATTTGGTGTATCAATTGTTGTATACGTCGAGGATATTGAAAAAATTGTAAGAGAAAGTGTTTTGTGTTCCTAGTGGAACTGTGCAGGTCATGATGGTGTCTTGTTCTATACGTTGAAGATTAGTTGATGTGGAGTTAATGGTTTATTGTTGAGTTTATCTAGACCATCTACCAGAAGTTTTAGAATTCTACGTGAAGTTTTGAGTATGTTGTGGTCTAACAGTGTTTTGCTGGTCTTTGTTAGTATTCCTAAATGAAGATTGTGTGATTCTAGTTATCTCAATTGTTGTGGATGCTTCTCTATTGTTTCTTGGTACTCTCAAATGTCTCTAGATAATTCTCTATCTTTGTGGTGTGTCCACATTAATCGGTGAGCTCGTGGATGAAGATATTTTCTTGCGCATGTTTGGTTTTTCATGTTTCTGGATGACATGTTGTTGGTAGTGTGTTGTGGATCTTTGACGTGAAATTCATTAAAGTCTTTTCACATTGGAGATGTTAATTTGGGGCTCCACTATGTTGTTGCAAAACTTGGTGGATTCACATTAAAATTTTATTTGTAAATTTGGGCCGACATTTGCAAATATATTTTATTTTCTTGGCCGACGAAGTAGTGATGGAATATGATGTAGCGGATATATAAGGTAAATTAGTTCATTGATGTAAAAGATGCTTCGTGTACTCCTATGTGTGTATGTGTGAATATCATTCGATTGAAGAGAAGAGTGTGAAGAAGATTGTGCGAAGTGTGAAGAAGTGTTGAGCTTAATTGGAACTGTAATCAGGCTTGTGAAGAAGCTATTTTCTCAGTTCACATCTTCAATGGTTTTAATCCAAACCCTATTGTTGGACAGTGAGTCCTCTTTTGTAATTGAGTAGTGAGCTCTAGGAAGTGTGCCTGAATGCATGTGCATTCCTCTTATTATTTCTTTTTATACTTCTAACATAGTATAATCTTGTGGACTAACATCCACCATGGTTTTTCCCCTAACAAGGTTTCCATGCAAAAAATCTTGTTGTTATTTGTCTCTCTGATGTGTTAATTGCTTGTGGTTAATTACTTATTCATCATATCTAAGATTAAGGTTAAGTTAAGTTAGAAAATTTTAAATTTCTATGACAACTGATTCACCCCCTCCTCCCAGTTGTCTGTCCTTGTTTTTCCAACACAACCATTGGAATAATTGATGTTTTCTTTCTAGCTAGCATTCCACTTAAATAAGATAAATGCAAAGAATTAAATATCAAGAATGAACATCATTACGCTATCTCTTTAGTTGGAATTGATAGTTAGCCAAAGCATTTCCTATTCATACATCTTCCATGTGGCTATCCGTACTTGCAAATAGTGTAGGTTTCAGGGCCTGAATTAAGTGAAAAAACCATGTATTCATAATCCATGTGTGTGAGCATTTAGATGAAGAGGTATCTCAAAATATTCATAGAAAAACTAAAGCTTATAATAAATTTATGTCACATAATTGTTTAGTTCTCAAGCCACATCACAACCTCTTTGGTCGCCAAGTCCCCAAAAAATTTGGCTTGGATTTTCTTCCTAATTTCTATAAATCTAGTGAGAAAGATCCTCATTTTCACATTTCAAGTTGCATTCCTAAAAGATGGAGAGTATTGAGAGTGAAGTTTTCTCAAGGAATTATTTCATTGTGATTGAGGAATTTGAATGCAGTCCCTTCTTCAAGTTACTAATAGACCAATTAAGGGAGGTCTTCACAATTCAAAGTGATGTAGAAGAAGAAGTACTATGAAATATTTTGGGGGAAGGTCTCCTGAACCACATCCATGTTTACAACACCGAGCTCCTAGAGTGCTTCATCTGTATTGTGGTCCACACCTCTAGATGACATGATTGGGGAGTTAGGGCAACAAACGCTTGGTTTGACTTGAGTACCAAAACAAAGTAAGGATGGCCATCAAAGGGCTAAGACAATTTCCCAAACCAACATCATGGTTAATACCATATGTATCCTTATTGCAACCCAGCATGAGGCTATAGAGGAGGAAATGACTCTTCTTCATGTAGGACTGGTGTGGAACGACATGGGACTGTTTTCCCACTTTATCCAATCTCATGAAAATCTACTTTTTCCATCGTAGATTGAGCATCTATAAGAGGTGGTGGAAGGGATATGTGTCCTCATGTTTGTCATTTGTAACTAGAGGAAATATGCTAATATATTTTTGTTTTGAGTCATAAATGCCAATTTTGTAAAACCAAAACACACACACATAGCTATATATATATATATGAATATGATATAATAGAAAGCTTTTTAATCTAGTGTTATGTTCTCCTTTTCTTAGAGAATTATTTCCTTTAATTTATGTTTTCATTTGATAATGATGTCTAGGTATATTAAATTTTTGCATATTTTCATTTTTCCCATGGTTGTATTCACTTAATCAAATATTTTCTTGCATTGTCATCACCTAATAAGGAAAGTTTCAGAAAACCTCTGAAATCCACCACGCTTACAAAACCCTATACTTTATTACCTTCAATTTCATTTAATCAATAAAAGAAGAGGTTTGTGAAACCCCATCGAGGACCAACAATGGTTTCAAAACCTATCAAGAGTAATAACAACACATAAAAAGTTCTCTTTCATTCTTTAGCTTTTCTTCATTAGCAAACTTTTGAAAAATTACATAACCTTTGGTATGGTATGACAACTTTTCAATGTTCAAACTTAGGCATCCTCACTTAGCTTTTGGAGTCTTGGGAGGTTACAAAAATTTCATAAAATATTGGTCTTTGTAAGCCTTGAACTTGTTCCAATGCATTT
This sequence comes from Sequoia sempervirens, assembly GCA_007258455.2. Classification (NCBI taxonomy): domain Eukaryota; kingdom Viridiplantae; phylum Streptophyta; class Pinopsida; order Cupressales; family Cupressaceae; genus Sequoia; species Sequoia sempervirens. The sequence goes on from VDFB02000015.1 coordinate 42,662,270, forward strand.
TGGAGCTATGCCTATAAAGCTGCTACTTGAGGTCCTTTCCATCCATCCTATGCCTCCTCCTCCATAACATCCCTAAACACCTCTCTCACGAAAATATCATGCAGCCCCTCCCATATCTCCACCTCCTATGCTACCTCCTCAACGCCCTCACTAACTATATCCACCTCCACCTCCATCTCCTCTCCTCCCCATACCTCCTCCTCCTAGTGAGAAGCATCACCTACCCTAATATCCTTCTCCCTCTCCTTATAGATAGGTGATAGTCATATGGGAATATCTTGACCTCTACCTCTACCCTTATCACCACCCCTATCATCACTCTTGTTGCAAGTATGAATGAGTATGGTGGTGTTGTCATGAATGTTGTCATTGATATCAACACTATATAGGTTGTTGTAGAGAAAGGAATCAAGTGGTTGCATGTTGTGCATGTATAGCTGAGATATTGTTGAGATGTTGTGAGTACATGGAGCTATCTTTATGGTGTTATAGGTGTGATGATATGATGAGTTACCAAGTGCTTTTGAAAAAAAAATAATAGTGAAGTCAGAATTGTGTGTGTGTCAGAATGTGCTCCGGTATGTGCTCCACATTTCTTCTATGTTGATCCTATGCTTGTTCCAATCTAAAGTGTTGTTTAAGGGAATCCTTGGGTGATATTTCTTGGATTATAGCTTTTGGTTTGGTGAAGAGTGGAAGTTGTATTCAACAGTATGTGAATTCATCTAGCAGAGTTGTTTATCTATGGACTGAGAGAAATTTATCTACTACGTAGTCCTCTGTTGGTTTGTTTCTGGTCTTGCAGATCTGGAGGAAGGCTTGTAATGATGTTATCTATGTTCTATCAAAGGTGTTTGTGGTTTGGTACTTCAAAAGACTAGTTTCAGAGTTACTGTGTGTGTCTGTACAGTCTAGATGGACTGATGGAAAGTGTCCTATGTATGAAGGTTGTTGCATTAGTTTTGGATGAATCTAAAGGAATCTAAGATGTGTTCTAGTGTATGGTGAAGAATTTTGTGTGTTCCTCATGTTATCTTCTTTCTACAGAAGCATGTACTTCAAATATCATTGGTGTTTTCATTAGGTTTGTTCAACCTCGTGTTTACACATCATGCAAAGGATAAGTATAAATTAAAGAAGCATGTGATTGATCCAAGATGTTGTTTTGGGTCTTGGTTAAGTGTTGGTTTGGTCTAATATCATTCTATTCTACTGTGGGAATGTTGATTTGCTGACCTAATTTGAAATTGTAAAATGAAGAGTGTGTATCTGACCTTGGAGAAAGTTTCTAAGGAATGGTATAAATATAATACAAGATGTTAAGGATTGTATGCCACAAGTGTGAGAAGCAAGAGTGTGTGAAAGTAAATTGAGGTAGCAGAACTTTAATGTGTTAGACTCCTGAAAGCAGTGAGTTGATGGTGTCTGCAATTCTTTGATCAAGGTTGCGGATGTGTGGAAGTTGTTGTGGTGGATATTTTGTTGCATTGAGAAAGTTATCTTTGTGTAACATTCTTATTTCTATATTTCTATATTTGTAGGTAGTGAGCCTCCCTATTGGATAGTGAGTCTTATTTGGATAGTGAGTCCTATTTTGGGCAGTGAACCCTTTGGCTATGAGCCTCTTGTAATCAGTTTTGAAATTACTCTTATATTGTGAGTTAATCCTCACTATGGTTTTTCCCTTATAGGGTTTTCCATGTAAATATGGTGTTTCTTGTGTTGATATTGCTTTCTATTATCAACATGTCATGCTCATAATTAATAAAAGATTAAAGTGGAAGTGCAATTAATATTTGTTTGAGTTTTGTGAATGTGATTGGTGAGTTGAATTTCTTTCTTGGACTTTAAGTGAATCAAACTGATAAGGGCGTATTCATTTTACAATCAAAGTATGTTAAAGAATTATTGAAGAAGTTTGGAATGGATGACTCCAAACTGGTCTATACCCCTATGGTGACTAGATGAAACTAAGTAAGGATGATGAATCACCTAAAGTTTATCAGAGAATGTATAGATCTATGATTGGTGGACTATTATATCTTACTGCTACTAGACTGGATATCATGCATGCGGTATGTTTGGTTGTGAGATTTCAAACAGAACCTAAAGAAACACATGTTACAACTGTGAAAAGGATATTCAAATATCTAAGAGGCACTCCAAATTATGGCTAGTGGTATCTTAAGGATACTAATTTAACTTTGAGTGCTTACACTAATGCAGATTGGGTTGGTTGTGTGGATAGTCAGAAGAGTAAAAGTGGTGGTGCATTCTTTCTTGGATGCAGGTTGGTTTCATGGCTAAGCAAGAAACATGATTCAGTTTGCCTATCCATGGTATAGGATGAGTACATAGCAACAACATCTTGCTGCACACAGGTATTATGGATGAAGCAAACATTGAAGGATATAGGAATGATGTGTGATGATCCTATCACTATTTTTTGTGATAATACAAGTGCAATAAATATTTCAAAGAATCCAGTGATGCATTCAAGGACAAATAATATATCTATCAGATATCATTTATTGAGAGAGAAGGTATTGGAGAATGAAGTTAGGTTGGAATATGTGTCTACAAAGGATCAGATTGTAGATATATTTACTAAGGCTCTTCTAAAGGATACTTTTGAGTATCACAAAAAGAAATTGGGGGTTACTACCCCTCCTTCTTTGAACTAGGTGCAGATGGAGATGCATTAGTCTAGTGGATCTACAAATACATCATAATTTGTATGGACTAATGACTGGGGTCTACTCCTCAGGGGGAGTATGAAGTATCATCGTTGCAGTATGAGATGTCTGGGTGCACTCCTAAGGGGGAATGTTCAAAATTTTGTTCTTTTCCATTGATTTCAAAGGGGGAGAGAGAGTTGTGTGTTGCCATCAATGACAAAGGGGGAGATTATTGCAAGTATGAATGAGTATGGTGGCATTGTCATGAATGTTTTCATGAATGTTGCCATTGATGTCAACACTGATAGGTTGTTTCAGAGAAAGAAATCAAGTGGTTGCATGGTGTGCATGTATAGTTGAGATACTATTGAGATGTTGTGAGTACATGGAGCTATCTTTATGGTGTTTTAGGTGTGTTGATATGATGATTTACCAAGTGCTTGCATGTGTTTAGAATGTGCTTCGGTATGTGCTCCATGTTTCTTCTATTTTGATCCTATGCTTGTGACGATATGAAGTGTTGTTTAAGGGAATCCTTGGGTGATATTTCCTAGATTATAGCTTCTGGTTTCTTGAAGAGTGGAAGTTGTGTGAACTGGTTTGGCAGAGTTGTTTGTCTATGGACTGGGAGAAATGTATCTGCTCCACAGTCCTTCGTTAGTTTGTTTTTTGTCTTGCAGATCTGGAGGAAGGCTTGTAATGATGTTATATGTGTTCTATCAGAGGTGTTTGTGGTTTGGTACTCTAGAAGATTAGTTTCAGAGTTACTGTGTGTGTCTATACAGTCTAGTTGGACTAATGGAAAGTGTCTTGTGTATGAAGGTTGTTGCATTAGCTGCGGATGAATTTGAAGGAATCTGAGATGTGTTCCATTGTATGGTGAAGATTGTTGTGTGGTTTGCATGTCATCTTATTGTTGCAGAAGCATACATACTTCAAAGATCATTAGTGTTTTCATTAGGTTTGGATGACCTGGTATTTACACGTCATGCAAAGGATAAGTATCAATTAAAGAAGCGCGTGATTGATCCAAGATGTTGTTTTGGGTCTTGGTTAAGTGTTGGTTTGGTCCACTCTCATTCTCTTCCACCACGGGAATGTTGAGTTTCTGACCTAATTTGAATTTTTAAAATGAAGAATGTTTAGCCAACCTTGGATAAAGTTTCTAAGGATGAATATGGTATAAATATAAGACAAGATGTTAAGTATTGTACGCCACAAGTGTGAGAATCAAGAGTGTGCAAAAGTGAATTGAGGTAGCATAAATTTAATGTGTTAGACTCCTGAAAGTAGTGAGTTGATGGTGTTTGTAATTCTCTTATCAAGGTTGCAAATGTGTAGAAGTTATTGTGGTGGATCTTATGTTGCATTGAGAAATTGCTCTCTGTGTAACATTCTTCTTTCTACCTTTCTGTATCTGTAGGTAGTGAGCCTCCATTTTGGACAGTGAGTCCTATTTTGGGCAGTGAGCCTCTTGTAATCAATTTTTTAATTACTCTTATATTATGAGTTAATCCTCACTATGGTTTTTCCCTTATTGGGTTTTCCATGTAAATCTGGTGTTTCTTGTGTTTATATTGCTTTCTCTTATTTGTACTTCATGCTCATACTTAATAATAGATTAAATTGGAAGTGGAATTAATAATTATTTGAGTTTTGTGGATGTGATTGGTGACAACTGATTCAACCCCCCTCTCAGTTGTCTTGTGCATTTCAACAACCCCTACCTCTACCACCCCCTTTACCATTTCCATATCTATCACCCCATCCCCTACCCTTGCCACCATCACCTCCACCCAATCCTCTTTCTCGTAGAATCCCTTATGGACTTCTACCTAAACTCTCAACTAGATCTAGCCTATCTAGATCTATCAAGGGAACTTGCCTATGTTTCACCCACCAAGCATCTTAATCTGGAGTCACACTTGCATCTACTAGATTTGGAGAGGAACCTCATTGAATAGACTGAAGCTTCTCAAAATCCTATAAAAAAATTTGTACACTAATCATAGGTCCCCACTAGGTACCACTCAAGCTGACTAAGCAAACTCCATTACACTAACAAGCTCTCCTTATCTCTCCCCAAACTACCTCAACAATCTCTTTGATAGCTACTGCTCTATAATATGTTGAATTTGTACTATGCGACCAATCAAGTACCTACTCTATCTGCAGTATGGTAGTTCCTCCATTTCATCCTCCCACCTTGTGCACTTCCTGTAGGGCCTCCATGTGAACACATCAATAAGGAAAATGGTGTTTTTCTAGTATCTAACATCACCAACACGATTATGTGTCATTGCTCCACCATAGATGTATATATAAGGAAACCTAGGTGGAAAGTCCCTATCTATCACTAGTTCAAATATGATGATATGCTCTCACTCCCAAATAATCTGTAGGTTAGTGTTGCATCCAATAGACTGAACATCCCAATAAGCAACATCTTGTAGCTATAAGTACAACATAGAAAGCATTTAAGTACCCCGCACATACATTGGACCCTCCTCCATCATCCTAGCTATCATCTAGCCCCATCCAACCAAAAATACATGTTCACATCTATTAGGAACTACAACTCTTGTGATCACACTACACACCACTACAATCAACCTCACATATCTATTGACAGGTGTGTCCCATTAGATATCATACTCCTCGAAGCCTAGATCATCTATCTTGAAATTTATTTGCATCACAACTAGGCTAGAGTTTGGGTTATATACAACTTACTCACCATGGATAGGAAGTAAGAGGATACACCATATAGCCTCTAGAGTCATGGTCACCTCCCCAGTTAGTAAATGAAATGAGCTCATCTCTGAATTCCATCTCTCAGTTAGGGAAATTAGTAATTCATGGTTAGCCCAAATATTAGGTATAAATGTCACATGATACAAACCTAATGCATGCAAAGTATCCCTATCAATGCCATCCAAGTGACCTCATTGGCCATATGTCGAGGGTCGGCTCTCATGTGTGTAGATGGGTGATATTCTCTTGTGTGCTATAAAGAACATTAAATTAGTTAGGATGATTAACAAACCTATTGGACATTTTTCACATCAATTTTTTTGCAAAAAACTAAGTCAATTGTGTCAAAATTCAATTATATTGCAACTTTTCATAGATATGCCACACAATTCCACTTGATTCGCACATATTGACACTAGCACGATTGTGGTGCTCTACCATACAAATGTGGTGCAATTTTAATATTGTGGTGCATGAAATAGTTGCAAGCCTTCAACAAATGTAGCTCTGAAAAACACATGTGGTGCACCGCACAAATGCAGTGGACCAACCGACAATTACAGTGAACCCATGCATAGTTGTGGTGTAGAAACTACACTGCATCTATTGACCAATTTTCTATCTCCTAAATTCAAGAAAAATTGACAAAGTTTCAATGTGGGAGAGGGTCGCATACCACATTTCTTGATCCCTTAGGCCACCGAAAAGTCCAAACTTGATATCCTCGGTGCAATCCAACTAGAATTGATGTCATAGCTCCACTACTCCACAACAAACCTTCACTCTAGAGTACTATAAATCCTAAAAGAAAAATATACTAATAACTATGTTGAACCCCATAGGGGTAATTTATAGACAATTTTGACCTAAGAGGGCCCCCTCTTCATAACTAGCCACATCAAATTTCACCTTCAAATTCCCGTACAGAGTCCTAGATCATCTTATAAGACTAGTTTTTCATCGCCAACACATTCATTCCTATCTAATTGACCTGTCGATAAACTTGCCAATTTTTTCAAAATATTTCAAAAAAAATTCAATTTTTCTAAGGGGGCACCACACTATCTCACCTTAGCTGGGGCATGCTACGACATACTGGGCTAGGTCCTGAGATAAATTTTTCTAATTTTTCTTTGACACAATGTTGAAAATAATATTGTATCAAAGAGAGGAAAAATGTAGACACTGAAAATTTCCTAAGCCTACAAATAACATTTTTGTAATAATTTGCATCTTTCCTACATAATTAAATAGTTTTTGATTATTTAAATATTCCTTAATACCACTTTCTTCTATTAATTGAATAATTTAATATTATTTAATTAATTCATTTTATCTTTATTCTTCTTAGATTAATTAAATAAATCTTATTTATTTAATTACATCACTAATTAGCTTCTTTTTCATCTATAATTAAATAAATTGTTATTTATTTAATTATTCACAATCATTTTCTTCTATAGTTAAATAAATTATTATTTATTTAATTATTTATCTCTATTTTTTCTTCTGTAATTAAATAATTATTTTTAATTATTTAATTATTCATCCACCACCTCCTAGATTAAATAATTGTTGTAATTATTTAATTCATCTATCACTATCCATCATTTAATTCATTTTCCCCTACTACAATAATTAACTACTCTTATTAATCATTGTTCCCTCAGTTAATCTTTGCCATTGATCGTTATACATCATCACTCAATCCTCACCATCCATATAATTGATATTTCTATAATATAAAGCTATCAACCTCATTCCAATTTTAACCATAATCTTGAATATTTTGCTATCATTCATCTTGAAATCTTGCTATCCATCAACTACATTGATCTTATTGTGAAATATTGCACACTACACATCTGAGAGAAAACAAGCAAAATTAAGAAGAGCAATGGAGGAGAATCAACTTTGGCATAAGAATTGAGGTATTATTGGTTCATTATTTGATTTATATTGTCATCTTATTCATCATTGTTATATTAGGTTCTCTATCGCTTGAATTTAGATAGTTTTATGGTTTCTATTGATGATTCATGCTTTTCCTCTAATTTTCCTAGTTGACAGATATAAAGTGGGTTTGATTAAGTAGGTTGGGTATGGTGGAGATGGTAATATATATGGTGCATTATGTGGTTGTTGTGAAGATTCATTTTTCTCTTCTTGGTAGTATGGGGATTTTTTTCATTCACTATACATACTAGATAGAGAAGAATTTTGTCAAGAAACATGTTGCCTTTCTAATCCAATAGAATTATAAGATGTGTTAAAATTATCGAGAACACATGTATCTTCCCAATTTGATGTGTGAGGTTGTCCTTGAGCTACAAAAAATGCTTTCTCACTTTCACCTTTGTTTTTCGGAGGATCATTTATAGCTTGTATCTCCTTCAACATGTCTTCTTCATTTTATTGAACAACTTGGAATATACACTTATCTTTGTTCCTACAACAATTAGAGCAACAAGTGGTAAAATTTTCATCTATTAGTTCATTTTCAAAAATCTATTAACCCTCTAAGAGTTCATGAATCATTTTTTCTTGCTTAGTTATGGGAATAATATTTTTAGATGTTTGTGATAATGGAAATGAAATATAAAGATCATTTAAGTTGCATTCATTACATATAGGAGACATAAAAACATTACTTTTTGTTGACGTGATTTCCCACCAATTAAACCTTTTGTTTTTAAATTAGAAAGTGAGGTTCTAGGCATGGACAAGCACATTTTTATTCTTTTGTAGTCTTCAAAATTGATTTTTTTCAAGTACTTTTTCCTAAAAATTGATGTGTTTGGACTACCTTGTAAATGCATCATTTTTTTATGTTTTTATCTTGTTTCTTCAAACTCAATTCTTTCCTATCATTTAAATCACAACATGTATTGATATAAATAATTGTATGTTCTAAGATTTACCTACAAACTCTAATCATGCATCTATATGATTTAAAACAATGAAAATTAGGATTAATCACCTAGGCAAGGTTGACAATTATGTGAGCTTTCTTCCTAATGCATTAGTTGTAACTCATCTCACCAAGCTAATAGGACTTTAACACCTTTCCTTGACAAAAAAGCTAAAATTATAGGCCAAAACTGAGGTATAATGGGAAAGATTTAATATCAATAACTAAATTTAGTTTGGTCTAATTGTCAATCCAGGGGAGTAAGATTGTCAAAGGTTTCATGACTATATGCACAAGGGTTGTCACCTAACTTTTGATCTCCTTACTGGCAAAGAGTAATTCTTTCACAAGGTTTACTTTTGCATCATCTTCAATTTTGGACTTTATTTTTGCATCTTTAGATTTGTATATAGCCATAAATAGATCCCTTTCTCCTTCATTCTTAGAGGTGCCTTGGTCATCATCATCAAATGAGTAGCCTTCTTCATTGCTAAAGAAAACTTTTTTATTGTTTTGAATCTTTTCCCCCTTTCGGTATGGCTTCTTTTCATCATTGTTAGATTCCTTATGTAATGCAAGAAAAGTGATCCTATGGTTTTACTAGGATTAGCTACCTTTCACTACAAAACATTAGAATTTAGATTGGCGATGGAATTAGATTAACTTGCAACCTTGAAGGTGAGAAAAATAGCCTTAGATCTAAATTGTTTTTGAGGGTTTGCAATATATTTTTTATGAAAATATTATGATGCAGCTAAATGACTATGAAAATGCATTGTTCTAATGTAAATATAGAAAAACTAGAAACTAAAATTCAAATTTTGAGACCAAATTTGAAAAGAGCGGAGTACTATGCACCTGTGGTTCAAATCTAAGCTTGATTTTGGGGGACTAAGTTTCTTACGGTGAATATGTCCTTGTTGACTAATTTTAGATATTTTTTATATTCCTCTAGAGCTTGATTAGAGACTAATTCCTTCTAATGCTCATGCTTAGATCTTCATCAGATGTTGAGATAACTATGTTTTCCTATGTTATCAAATTGTAGGGTTTGAATGAAACAATAAAAAAATATCTTAAATATTACTCTAATCTTATTCATATATAAAAATTTCACATTCAAAGAGAGAGGAATGGTTGTGCCATATAGGGGCTTGCCTCATTCATACCCAATATTGGTGTTTCAACCTCCGCAATGGTAAAATTGACAAAAGAGATAATATCCTTTTGAGGGTTTGAGGCTAAATAGAAAATGAATGATGAATCAACAATGGGGGTATGTGTAGGATTATCATGGAAAAAATAGGCCCTTAAGTGGCGATGAAAATTCAAAAAAATCAAAGTTAGGCAACTTGACATAAAAATTTGAATAAGTTATCTATATTATTTCAAAAATATGTAAGAATAGAATCTACATAAAATTGAATGTAGTTTCTAAAATACTAGGTTTATTTAAAAAGTAAAATCTATTTGGTGAAAAATTGAAATTTTAATGTAGTAGCACTTAAATTTCAGGCACAAAATAAGAAATGGGTGTCTTTCTGACCACCCTAACCACAATAAAATGATAACATTTTTTTATAAGATTTTAGATATAAGTAGAGGAATCATGTCCTGATGTGATGCATATTTTTTTTGTAATTTTTTTCCAAGTAAATAATTAATTATGAATTTTTTATTACAAATTTAAAAAAATATAAAAACTTGTATGTCTAACCACCTTGACTTGGTCAAAACTTCATGAAATTCATTCTTTTGTAAATCCTATAATATGCAAAGCATAGAATGTGACACATGTTTCAAATTCAAAAAATGTGATACCGTTTGAAAGCTATATATGTTTTTCAATTAGCCTATCAATCAGGACTTTAGTCGTAATTCAAATAGAAAATGAATAATAATTATTTATTAAATTCAAATTTAAAGCATAATTTATATTGGTGGAAAGCTGAGAATCTCCTTTAAAAACCCTTTTTGTTTCATCAATTTTGGGTAAAAAAAAAGTAGTCAGCCACATACCCTACACATACCCATCATATCACCACTTTTTGGCCCATCATGATCCTGCACATACCCATGGAACACAAACCACCACTCAAGTCTGATATCCTTGAAGGAATGAAGTCATGCACATCACCTCAAGGCTTGTTTGTTGTTTGGCTTGATTTTCTTGAAATACCTACAAGGGTTAGTACAAACAAAATGTTAGCATAAACACGAACAAAATAACATGAAACACAACATGATGCCTCAATGTTAAAATTTTGCAATAAATCTTCTCTTGAATTCTCTTGACTTAATAATAATTTCTTGATAATTATCTTTCTTCCAAAATTTCCTCTTCTTTCTAGATATCTTTCAAATGATGAAATAACTAGGTATTTATAGGCTATTAGCCTAATTTCCTAAAAATTAAATCCCAAAAGTTGACATTTGACATTTCAAATTCAAATAATAAAATGTCAACTCTGAAATATTAAATTTTGGAGGTAAAATAGGAGGGCCAAGTCACCTAGGGAAACTTTGTCCTAGCCCTATTTTGCAAAGTGTAGAGTGTTGAGAGAAAAAGATTAAATGGTTTTTTTTTTTCACATGGTTTTTCTTGATAAATATCCAAATTGGTCATGGAATGCATAATTAGACACCATATGCATTGTATACGTCTAAAAATGGTAAGGATTAAGCTTGTTAATTAATTAAATATGATTTATTTAATTAATTCCTCTAATGTCATCTACATATAAATAAATTTAATTATTTATTTATATCGTTCATCTTCTAAATTCTTCTACCTTAAATTAAATAAATAATTTTATTTAATTACTAACATTTCTATCCTCCACTTAATTAAATTAAATAAATTTGTATAGTTTATTTATATTTAATTATCATTTGGTTCTAAAGTTTAAATATTTTTAAATATTTGAATATTTGAATATTCTCCATCCCATATTCGAATTTAAAATATTAAATATTTTATTTAATATTTTCCATCTCACCCTAATTTCATTTCTAAAACATAATTAAATATAATTTATTTAATTATGTGGGTTTCCATTTTCATCTCCACTTCTAAATTAAATAAATATAATTTATTTAATTTCTAACTCGTGCTAACTCGCCCTTCCAAACTCTTGACTCGCGCTTTGGAATGGAAGTTTCCCTTCGAAACTCAATGATGAAAATCAAAGGAAAAGGGAAACCTTCCATTCTTCTCTCCACTTTCGAAGATCTCCTGCCATCCATTCAAAACAAGCTTAATCTGAGCCGTTAATCGAGTAAGCCAATCAAATCCTTTCGAAAACTCTATAATTCAAACCTTTCACAAGCCATTTAGATGGGATCTTCTTCAGACATCCTTATGCTGTCAAAATAATTCCTCAATCTTTCATTCGTTTCTATCATTCTCCATTTGTCATCATATCAAGTTGTTATGCTGCTGAAGTGAACAACCAACATTCCTCCATTATCAACCTTCAAAATCTTGCATTCTTAGTATGGTATGCATTTATTTTTTAATCTCGTTCTTTAGTAGTCATTTTGTGGAGCTTAGTATACAAATCAGAGAGCTTTAGCAAAAATACTGGAGATAGAGGACAATGGGACGTCTTCAAAGGAGCTGCTGCATTGAGAGTTTGCTTTACTTTGTTTAATCAGTTTTACTTTGATTTAAAGTTTCATTGGTGTGCTTGAATATTATTTATTTCATTTTAATACACATATTTTCAATCACACATTTTTGGCACCCACTGTGGGGCTTGAACCCACGAATTTAACATTTTCTGTGAGTTTCTGTTGACAGTTTCCGTGTTCTGGAATCGACTTTTTGGAAAAATTTGGCATTTACGCGCATTCGACATTTTATGTGGCGCATACGGGGTTTTCTGACTTTTGTTTTGCAGGATTCTGGAGCGCATATAGCAACTATTCCGGCGCATATACGGTAAAGAATGGTGCATATACCTTTCCATTAAAAATCTATAAAAAAATTTATTTTTTCGACACATCTGGGACTTTTTCTGGTGCATCTGGGGTCTGTTCTAGCACATCTGGGCTTATTTAGCATTCTAAAATTTTTCTGACGTGCATCGGGGGTCTGTTCTAGCACATCTGGGGCTTATTTAGCATTCTAGATTATGTTTTAGCGCATACAAGCAACATTTCATAGGAAATCTTAAAATGGTCGTATCTTGGTCATTTTTTGGTCTTTTTTAGAGCTTTTTTTTTTGAAATGGGGTATAATTTCATAAGATATCTAATGGTGTAAGTTTTTATCAGATTTTACAGATTTATAGCTTTCAAATTCTCACATATTTGACAAAAAATTGTTTGTTTTGGGATTTAATCACACTTTTGCTTGCATGCATGTGTTTCTTCTTGTCTTGGTGACTTGTTGGTGAATCATACGGAGTTGGAAAAATGTTGGAATCAGTCACAACATCAATTTGGAAAGCGAAAATAACCAGGTGCACTTGTTTCATCCTTCATCTCTTAATCTTGTTTGTCACACATTTCAATTTGGGGCCTAAAATTAATCATTGTTTGCAAACACATTTGGATTTGGGCTCTTAAAATGAATATTGTCTTCAATCACATATTGAAAATCGGGTCTAAAATTCACCACTGTTTTCCATCACATCTTGATTTGGGATCTAAAAAGAACAAGTGTTTGAACATTTTTTACACACATTTCATTTCTAATCTAAGGGAAATTAATCATTGTGAGTGTGAATCAAGTGTGTGTGTGATCACAAACACCTCACTTGGTTTGGTTTTGTCAAACCCTTCATAGGAGGCCTGCTAGGGGATTTCATCACCCCTAGGGATGACCTCAATCGAAGTGTGAATCGAAAGACACACTTGTTTGGAAGTTAAAATCTTATCACTCTTGGCTAAGCCCCAAAGAACTTTATACCTTTGGGAAGTGAAGGTGAAGGGTGGGTTACCCCTTTCTCCCGGCTGTGTGACAGGATTTTGCTTTCAAATCATCCTTAGTCAACCTTGTTCAAACTAGTTTGAAACCTAATTGGCCATACCCACTTGACTTGTTCTAGGACTTGTTGATGTGTCTTCTTCAAATGTGTTCTTAAAATCACATTCATAAATTCAAAAATTCAAACTTGCTTATGTGTCTTGCATGTGTGATTCATGTGTGTACATGTGTGATCATTCATTTAAATATTTCCAAATCAAGCTAAACACCAAACACATAAAGACAAGTCACTCTACACATTCTTCCAACACATTCATATCCAATCACTTTCATCCTAATCATTATTTTTAGCCACATCCTATCCATTTCATCCTAATCAATCCAAGTCATCCAATCTAATCATTCCACATCATCACCATCACCACTTGTCAAAATGGTCATAATCATAAACAAGCCCAATCCTAATCAGATGCCCAAAATCATAATCCAAGGGGGATATCCCTCTAGGCCAAATCATGAGACAAAACCTAAGCCCGAGATCATCATTAAAGGAGTCCCTTTCTCTAGATCAAATCATGAAACAAAACCAAAACATAAAATCAGACTTCGAGGGGCTTCTCCTACCACCTCTAATGATGACATGAACTATGTTGCATACTTTGAGGAACAAATCAATATGCAAGAACTTACACACATGTGTGACACCATGCCCACAATTGAAAACAAAGTCCTAGCATCCCAACTTCAAAACCTCCTTTAGACACTTCACCAAATACCCCAACCCCTAGACCACCAAACCATACAAAGCCTTCAAACCCTCTTCCAAAATTTTCAACAAATTAAATCACCTCAAATCCAACACCTCCTAGCTCAAGCCAATCAATTCATTGCCACTTGTCAAATTCAACAACCACCACATCATCCCCTATCCATTCATTATCACCCCTCCACCTCATACCAATCTAATCCATTCCCTTCTTCACATGTCAATGCCACATCACGACAAACACATGTGAACTTAATTTCTACCTTGCAACAAGGCCAAACTTCCTCAAGTCTTAATGCCACCTTCGACAAGGGGAACACCAATCTAGTTCATGCACCCTCTAACTTTATCATACCATCATCCAATCAAAATCAAAACCCTAAGCCAACACCTTCCACCCATTCACCTACAAAGGATGTGACCCAAGGGCTACAAGCAAGGAATCAATTTTCACCATGTCATTCAACACATATACTTGAACATGTAAAAGAATCCTCAAACATCATGCCAAGTCCTTCAAGCCAACCATGTCATCCACAACCACTTGATCCAATTCAAGAGTCATCCCCTTCCACCTCCACTCAAATAAGCCATGAGGTATGTCAAGAGCACAATCCTAAACATGTGGAAACATTACCCCCTCATCCACATAAAGATCAACACCCTCCCAATGATTCCATTCATAACATACCTAATACTATTCATGATCAAGAAGACCATGATGATCCTCTTAGCCAACTTTATGTATTCCATGGTAAAGAGCTTTCCACCTCACCCATCCATGATGCACAAACATCCACTTTCCTTGATGAGACATATGCCTCCAAAGCACACATAGAAGATCAAACAAATACATTGGATCTAAGTGAACATAATGCTAATCAAGATCGTAATGATCCTCCATCACCCACTATCGACCCCATTGCAAGTCCTCTATCCTATCCTATTGGTCTCTCCACCCTCATTCATGAATGTTCCTCCTTTGAACAACAACCATTATCTTCCCTTGCTTCATTTTCTCCATCCAATAAGGAACTCATGTCTAGTGTTTCACTTACACCTAGTCCCATTGTCCATTGCACACTCCAAAACATGAACCACCAAGGTAAAGGTCTAGACCTTCATGAACAAGGTATTTTGGAGCCCATCCATGTCAATGTCCCTCCACACTCTTATGGCCTTGGACCTACATCCCAAGGACAACAACCTAAAGATGTTGGTACTTCCTCCATGCCTCCTAAGTCCACTTTCCATCATAAATCCTATCGTATCCCTAAAACATATGTTGCCATCCCTCCTCCATCATATTACAAATGTCAAAAGCATGCGACCATACACCTTCCACCATCAAATCTACCACCATTGCTTCCAACTCCTAATATCCCTCCATCTAATCTACCCCCACTTCTCCCAACACCTAATATCCCCATTATTCAATCCATTTATCCATTTATCCATAAATCCTCTAAACATCTTAATCATGACCAATCAATGCACACATTGTCTAAACATAAAGCTTCCACCCATTCCACCATACTCATGGGATTCAAAAGCAATAATTTCAATGCCTCTACCTATAAAGTAAAAAATACTAAGGGTTCTCATGCCTTAGGACATCAATACAAAAATTCAAAGCAAAATACATCTAAAAAGCTATATAAGCCCATACCTCCAAAAGTAAAGGCCAAAACTAAAATGGTTTGGGTACCTAAACAAAAAGAAATCAAGTCAAATGAGGCATTCACATCACAAAAATCCCAACCATCCACTTCCACCCCACATTCTCATTCCATTCAAAAGTCTCAAATTCCTAAAATCCACAAGCAAAATAAAAATCATAAAAATACTAAGTCTATGTGGGTACCTAAAACACTTCATCCACCACCTCCTAAGCAAACATATCCATTGCTTCCTACACTGCATCCACATCAAAAGCTTCAATGTTTATCACAATGTGTGCAACCATTGGTCATGGTTCCCTTCCATTTCACAACAATCCCACATACCTCCACCTCCCCATCCTTCAACTACTATCCTACATATCTTCCCAATCACCTTCCTATGGTCCATGCTTTGGTATAAAAATTTCATCCATCCTTTTGCACAAGGCCTATTCAATCCACATCATCATCCACTATTCCCCATCCATTATTACATAAGACTTTCATAATCCGCCATCTACCTAATCCATCTCCCTTTCATGTTATCCCTTACCGACATCTATGAGCATTTGACATGGTCCATGCAATGACATCCATCTAGTGGGACTATCACCTTTCACAGATCTAGACACTTGAGTCCCTCCTATCCATATTCCACTTCTCCTATCCAAAAAGTCAAAAACAAAAAAGCAAAAAACAAAAAACAAAAAAAAACAAGCCAAAAAAAATAAAAATAAAAGAGAAATCCCTTCATCCAATGGTGAAAACCTGGTAAACAGGCGCCCTGGATAAGTACCATGATGAAAACCTAGCAAATAGGCGTCATGTGTAGGTTTATCTTCTATGTCACACTTGGGGGCACAATGTCTTATCTATCCAACCTATCCTTTTCATGTCTTATCATTTCCATCCTACCTATCATCTTTAGCCATCATACATACCTATGATATCAAGTCCATTCATCCACCCTTCTTCTTTTGATCTTGATGAAGATATAGGGGCAAAATGTTGAAACCTGTCTTCGGTATCTCTTGACATACCTCATCCAATCTAAACCAAGCCTATCATTATCCTATTGTCATAAGCTTTGTCATGAAAAATCCTAAGTATTGTACCTAGAATGGGGCATATTATTCCTATGCGACATAGTCTTTGGAAATCACATCCTTGCTCTCTTATGATGCATACATCCATTATATTCACTATGACCTATCATTTCCATCCATCCATATATCATGAGCCTTTTTCCCATCACCCACCCTTTCATCCATCTATCTCCTTGCACCTAGACTTGGTTTTCCCCTTGTCATTGGTATCTAGCACAAAGGCTACTCCAATTTTCATCCTTTGACACCTCAAATATTTCAAAAATCCAAAAAAATCAAAATATTTCAAAAATCCAAAAACATCAAATATTTCAAAAATCCAAAAAAAATCATAAAATGTCAAAAATCCAAAAAAAATCAAATATCCAACAAAAATCCAAGCAATAAAATCAATCCATCCAATTACTTCTTCCAATTTCATCTACCTAATCCATCACCTCAATCCATTCATTCAACCATTCAACCAAATCAATCATCTTCATCAAATCCATTCATCCATACATCAAATCATCTTCAATCAATTCAAACAATAATCCAAATGCAATTCAATCCTTAATCCATACCAATCGAGTCAATCAATCTTGTCAAATTATCCAATCACATCCTTTGGTCTTTGTCCTAATCTTGTTGTAAATCAAATCAACCAATCAATAAATTATCATCATCCTTGTGTTGCTCTAGGGACATGTCGCTCCCCACAATGACAACACTATTATCATCATCATCAATCAATCAATCAACGGTTTACAACTTGACAGGGGCACTACCTTGTTTGTTTTTGGTATCATTTGTGCATGCTTTCTTGCTTGCTTTTGTGTGTTATCATTTTATCTTGCATTTGTTTCAAATCCATATCATTCTAGCTAATATTCATATCTTGTGTATGTTGGAGTAGCTTTTTGCACTATCCTTTGCATCTAAGGTCATATCATACCTTTTGTGCATTAGGACTTTAATACTCTAAGTCTCCTTCCTCATACGTCTAGACAAGGTTGTATTACGCTGGGGCATGAGACACATCGTCACCTTGGTCCTTATATCTTGGTGCATAACGTCTAGTGCTATATCAAACATCATGGTTGCTCACCTTCATTGCAGCATAACATATCATTCCTCTCCTTCATCCACTTTCTATCTTGCATTATTCGTCTTATCCCTCCCTTTATCATTTCATTTCGAGAGCCTACCCGTGTTTGTTCAACCTGCCTATCCTCTCAAAGGGGCATCATCATTCCATCATCCTATCTTTCTGTCATTATCCATTCTCCTTTATCCATACCTTAACTTCTTTGAAATGATGTTACTCGACACAAATCTCATCATCTCGAACATCATCTCAAAGAGGGGCAAAATGTATACGTATAAAAATGGTCAGGATTAAGCTTGTTAATTAATTAAATATGATTTATCTAATTAATTCCTCTAATTTCATCTACATATAAATAAATTTAATTATTTATTTATATCGTTCATCTTCTAAATTCTTCTACCTTAAATTAAATAAATAATTTTATTTAATTACTTACATTTCTATCCTCCGCTTAATTAAATTAAATAAATTTGTATAGTTTATTTATATTTAATTATCATTTGGTTCTAAAGTTTAAATATTTTTAAATATTTGAATAATGGAATATTCTCCATCCCATATTCGAATTTAAAATATTAAATATTTTATTTAATATTTTCCATCTCACCCTAATTTCATTTCTAAAACATAATTAAATATAATTTATTTAATTATGTGGGTTTCCATTTTCATCTCCACTTCTAAATTAAATAAATATAATTTATTTAATTTCTAACTCGTGCTAACTCACCCTTCCAAACTCTTGACTTGCGCTTTGGAATGGAAGTTTCCCTTCAAAACTCAATGACAAAAATCGAAGGAAAAGGTAAACCTTCCATTCTTCTCTCCACTTTCGAAGATCTCCTGCCGTCCGTTCGAAACAAGCTTAATCCGGGCCGTTAATCGAATCAGCCAATCAAATCCTTTCAAAAACTCTATAATTCAAACCTTTCACAATCCATTTAGATGGGATCTTCTTCAGGCATCCTTATGCTATCAAAATAATTCCTCAATCTTTCATTTGTTTCTATCATTCTCCATTTGTCATCATATCAAGTTGTTATGCTGCTGAAGTGAACAACCAACATTCCTCCATTATCAACCTTCAAAATCTTGCATTCTTAGTATAGTATGCATTTATTTTTTAATCTCGTTCTTTAGTAGTCATTTTGTGGAGCTTAGTATACAAATCAGAGAGCTTTAGCAAAAATACTGGAGATAGAGGACAATGGGACGTCTTCAAAGGAGTTGCTGCATTGAGAGTTTACTTTACTTTGTTTAATCAGTTTTCCTTTGATTTAAAGTTTCATTGGTGTGCTTGAATATTATTTATTTCATTTTAATACGCATATTTTCAATCACACATGCATAATTAGATACAATTAATTAGGAGGGAGAAAAATCTAGTGTGAAATTGTTAATGGTGATAATTTACGATGCTATATTTAGCCCCCATGTTAGTAAGAGTATGAACTTACAATTAAACTCACACTAAAGTAGATGTTAAGAGGATTTTGATTGTCCAAATGTTGAAGAGATAGGATTACAATGAATCTAGAGGAATGCACAATCCCCCAAGACTCAAGATCCTATGGCAAGACAATATAAGGACAAAGGAACACACATGTGAAGTGAAATATAAAATGAAAAAAATGAAGCATACATGATGAAGACACATGAAATGATTTAATGCAAACATAACATGAACATTAAATAAAATAAAAAATGCAATGCCAACATGATGGAAACACGATGCAAATACATAACATATAATAATGACCAAGCACTAAAACACATGGTTATTGCTAAAGGGATTTGACTCAGCAAGATAAAGATATCTCAATCTTAATTTTTTATCAAATACCAAATTTCATCCATCAAATATGCTATCTAAATAAAAATTGTGCTCTCATAATGATGTAAGATCACTCATGAGCTATATAGATCTTCTAGCTAGAAAGTTGTATTATGCTATGTGCCCATGTAATATGATGAGTTCCACAAGGCTAGCAAGCTGCATTATGCTAAGGCACTCATGAAACACATGGATCCACTAGAAAGAATGTTGTATTATGTTAGGTGGCTATCTGTTGGTGCATTAGTTTGGTATTGATATTTTCAATAAAGATATGTACCAATTGTTTCTCAGGCATGTGACATGGGTATTTACTAGCCATACTTCTCCATTTTTGAAAGAAGGATGTAAATGATTCTCCTTCTTTTTGTTTTTTTGACACAATTTTGCAAGGTTCATGTCACTTTCAATATTGTAGGAGAAATGTGTGATGAAATTATGAACTAGTTCACTCCATGTCCTTATGCCAAGAGGTAGGTGTGTGAACCACTTAAGATATTGTCCCACAAGGCTTTGAAGAAATAATCTCATTAAGTATATTCAAATGCGATATCTATCCAAGCAATATGAAACTCTCAAACATGCTCTATTGGATCTCCCTTTCCCTTGTATTTGTTGAAGTTTGGTATATTAAAATATTGGGGGAAGGAGGCATATATATACTTGGATCAAAAGGATATGGACATAGGTCCTCAATGGAGTAAGTTTTATTTGTCTCGTTTACTTGCATATTGGAGATTTTTTGTTGCAATGTTTGAATTTGTTGTGCTAAAATATCCATGGGTGATGGTGACATCTTTGGTTGAGTTTGTGTAGAATGTGTAAATGGATTGGCATTTTGATGAATCGTATTAGACATTCAGGGGTCAGTGTTTGTGTTGAATGTGCTGAGGTGAGTGAATGATGAAGATGGATTTTGGTTTTCAAAATTTGATGTGAATGTGGAATTTTTATTAATGTTTTATTGAGATGGATTTGGGTTGGTTTGTTGTAAGTAGGATATTGATATCATATTTGGATTGGTATGATATTGAGATAAATTTGGATTCTTTTTTTGGTATTGTGGTATAAAGTTGGGATTTGGATTGATATTTTGTTGAGATGGAGGTGGATTGATGTTTGGATTTTACCCAAAAAATATATTCATGTTTGGTGTAGCATTGGTCATTTGGGGTTGTGATTTTGGAGTGGTAAGATGGATCCTTTGCAACTTACTTGGTGGATTTGTATTTGTGATGTTTTAACCCATAGAGATGGTGTGGGTTGATGGTGTACTAGTTTGATATGAATATGTGGTAAATGTTTGTCATGAAATCTTATGCTTCTCTTGACAACCTTATGGGAAATTCAATGAGTGGGGGACCTATTTTCACCTCACTAAATAAAATTCAATATTTTTAGAGAAATCAACCTTTTCTTTGGTATTTGGGGGAAAGGGGAGAAGGAAATGTAGAAAGGAAAACTTAATTTTGGTGATGTGCCAAAGATTTTACAACATTTCAAAAAATCCCTAATAAGATCCAGTTTCTAATAAAGTGAACAAAATCCCACAGATCCTTCATTACTGGAAGGAGAACAAGCGACTAAGACCTATGTGAGCATAGAGTAGTCATTAAAATCCTTCAATCAGAAGCGCCCATTAAGGTTCAAATAGAAAAAGGAAAACCTAAATTCAAACAAGATATTTTAGATCCTTATACAACTATTCCACTTGAAAACATAATATGAAATCGACAAAACTTTAACAAGATAATGAATGAGTATTATGACATGATTCAATTCCTAAAAGTTTAGGTTAGGAGATCATAAAAAATAGCAATTGAAAATTGAATATCAAGACTTGTATACATAAATAAAAAGACACAGAGCATTCAATGTATATGAGACAAAGAGTAAAACGTAAAACAAAGGCCACATGAGCACAATCTAATACTTTATTTTTCTATTACTTGATACTACTAAATAATAAAGATGGTAAGGCTAGATAATGAATCTAAACAATTGTATTGACATCGATTATAAAAGAGTGATAAGAGCTCTATAAGAAATCCTTTATATTCTATTCTACTACTACTAATAATCTATCTATTTATTGATTGATATCTATATCTCTTATTCTTTGTGGCTCCTATAAAATTCCCTTTTATAAGACAAGAGAAGCATACAAGCACTAAGCACTCTCTGCTACAAAATCCAAAAACCCTAATAGGTGTCATTACCAGATAGTCTAAAAATTTGATAAAAATTTGGATCTGATATGATAATAAAATTTTAGCTTCTTCAATAATGGTGATGGGTGTAACACCTTGATAACCCAGATCTCTATGAGAGCTTCATGTAGGTCTCCCTATCAGAAGGAAGATATGGTTGTAAATGCTCAACTAAATTTGATCGGATCTGCTATATATGATAATGGTGATGTCAAAAGAGGCTAACTCTAAAAGCGGTGAAGGAACAAAAGGTCCCTCCACCCGACAATGTTCGTGAAAGTGTTGCTCCGACGGTGAAGAGACCTGCCTAAAAAAAGATGGGTGACATGACAGGCTGGAGGATGTTCTTCAAAAAATGGGAGAGTAGCTTGAGAAAAATTCCATGGGGCAACCACATGTACATCTGCGGGCCCGAAAGGAAGATAAATTTTGAAAAGGAAGCATAGCCACTAGGTGGTGTAGTTGCACACCTTTTCGTCAAAATCATCCTACGACCTCCAAATAGGTGCATCATAGTGAAAAGTGGTAGGGTGAAAATAAAAGCCAAAAAATTTAGGGCCTTTGGACTAAAATAAAAATTTGAATAAAACAAACATTTAAAGAGAAAAAATGTTGCATAATTTTTGCGACTCACAAGGGGCCTTCATTTGTGGATACATGAACCTAGATAATGAAAACAACATAAAAGATAGAAGAAATTTACAATCCCTTAGAGTTTGAGAAATGAAAAATGCAAATATTCCCAGTTTTCATCAAAAGGAAAATTCAGTGTGTGTAGCATCTTAGAAGCCTGATCAAGGTCAATTATCTCCTTGAAGGAGATTTCTCCCCATTTATCTTTGGCTACTCTGATGAGGGAATAGAGCCAAGCCAAGCAAAGAAGCACACCTTTGATCTCTTTGATTGTAGGAATTGATCTCAATTTTTGGAACTCTGACTGGTCCTATTGCTTGGCCTCTAAGGCCTATCTGAGTTGTTCTTCAGTGAGTATTTCTCCATTAGGTGAAAATAAAGAGGGAAAACCCAAATGAACTAAGGCTCTAAAATCCTCTCTTATTTTTTTGATCTTCTTGGTTAGTGCTAGCTGACAATTCTTACCCCTTTAGGTAGCCTAGTTGTCCATGATGAATTCATTTGTCCTCCTGGAAATTACTATTTGGTTTGGAATCCCAACACTTTCCAAAGTTTCATTAGTCACCTTCTACAACTTGGATATCAAATTACTTGACTGGGTAGATCGGGGGGCGACTATATTCAAGATTTGGTTGACTACCGGGTTGACCTTTGGGTTTAGGTCATGTGCATTAGATATAAAACTTAGAGCTCGTCATAGGATCATTATTGCAACTTTAATTCTTTCTCAATGGGAAAATAATAACCTTTGTATTATTGAGAGGAGTTCAAACCTTTTTCCCATAGTCAATTCCTATTGGAATTAAGACTCTTTGACCCTTATTTCCTCCTTCAATTAATTGACCTTTGTTTGAGCCCATTGAAGTTCCTCTGTTGCTTGAGATTGGGAAGTAGTCAACTCACTTTACATCTATTTCTTCTCTTTTTTGAATTGCTTGCTTAGCTTCTTAGCCTAGTCTGTGGCTTCAAATCATTTCTCTTGCATTTCTTACATCTCTCTCTGTAATTTTGCACATATGTTATTTTTTTGGCTCAAAATGTCAATGAACTCTTTCTGTTTCTATTGAAATTCCTTTGTAGCCTTTTTCATTTAGGAATTTTTATCCTCTATCATTTTGCACTCAATCTCAACCTCGCATGCCATCTTTTCAACCTAAGCTAAAAGATTATCCTTTTTAGTTTGAGCAACCTGAAGTGATGTAGTTGCTTCTCCTTGCATATCTTGTGCCTTCCTAAGGAAGGAAATCTCCATTAATTTTTCTTTTATCTCCACCTGATTTTTGTTAATTGTGGCCTTTAAATTTTCCAACTTCACCTCCCACTTCTTCAATTTATTCTCCAACTTTGTGTAATCAGCATGCATCACCTTCTATGTGGCTTTGGCAAGGCCAATTTTGTCATAGGGAAGAACCTCACTCATGTTTAAACCCACGATCTAGATCTCATAGTCTTCATACTACATCTCCCCATTAGGCTTAGAGACTAATGGCTTCATAGCCAAAATCAATAGGAACCTCCTATTTTCATCAAAACATGTCTGTAGTTTTATGGAAGTCAGAGCCACCACAACCTTTGTCAATCACTTTTGTTTCCTCTCCCTCTGGGCCTATTTGGTTAACTATATTTGGGGGTGGAGAAGCTAACGAGATTGAATACTTGGTGCATCCATGGGGACACTAGCAAGGAGGCCATAAATGGTGGCACGGGGTGTACTTCTAGATGCTTGGGCTTTGGGAGAGGTAAAGGGGAAATTATTGATGAGAGGGGTGGGATGCCTCACAAATATTATTCAAAATGCAGAGTACTCATCAGGATAATGGGTGAAATGGTTGAAAATAGTGGCATAGGCCTAGAAGTAGGCAATGGTGATGAAATATGTTGCATTGGTGGCTCTAAAAATGAAACCTAGGCCTTAGATAAAGCAATTAAAGTGTCAACCATGGTTGTGGTAGAAGATGCATGTTCGACACACGAGGCTTCCATATGAGGCTCATCAGAAAATATGGTAAGGGGTGTATCAAAGATAAGAAGGTTAGAATTTACCAATGGATGATTCTACTTTGTGGATGAGGGGTGTGTAGCTACTAACAATGTAGTGGAAGAAATAATAGCAGGTGTAAATCTTACCTAGATTGCAGAGGCCGAAGACACTTGCTGAGAAAAGTCCATCTCTTCACCTTCCTTGTCCACCCAATTATTGGATTCTACTTCTCTTTATAGAGGGCATACTAGTTTCTCTAGACCCTTCAGCAACCAACCCCTATGATCCTTGGGTTCCCTGAATTGTCAAAGACTTCTTGTAGATCACCGGGTCTATTTTTCCATTGTAGGAATATTGGCAAAAGAGTAGACCTATGGATCCTTTTTCAACGATAATTCTTTTTCCTTCCCTCTTCTAGTTTCGGCCACTTGGGCTAGTGAGTTGGCACCTTGGACATTCTCTTTTTTAGGGTCCTAATCAGATTCCTCATTTGAATAAGACCTTTCCTCTCTATCATAAATTTCTTCAAATTCTTCATCCATGGGAATGGGGCCACACAAGGGGGTCATTTTCTTAAACTCCTACCGATATCTCCAAAAGTCAATCACTTTCCTTTAGGACCACCCCTTCTTCCTTAACTATGTGTTGAAAGACTTATTCATTGGAAGGCTTGGGTTAAAATTCATCATGATTTGGTAAAAAGTGATCTATGGAGACCGTACAAATGGTATAGCATCTAAGTCAACATAGGTACCTTCATTTTCTTTGGCTGGATTTTCCCTTTCATCCTAGTATGGACATGACTCATGTCAAAAATTCATGTGCCCATTTGAATTATACTTCCATTTGTCACAGATAATCCTAAGAATGAGATAGGCCAATTTTCTAGTCAATACATGTTGTTCCTCCCTCTTCATGAGTGTCACTTTTCTCTTTTCAATAGTAAGAGGGATTTCATGGAGGCCCTTCTTTCTCTTCTTGGTGCCATAAGCATAATCCATAATTGAAAATTACTGATATACTTCTTGGGAAAGTTTCCTAGCCTTTACAAATCTTGGTAGCCAAAAAGGCTTGCCTATAAACCCATGGCATTTGATAAAATTAAAATTGAACCCCATGAACTAGTCAAGAAGGTTCATCTACATCCTCATCTACTCTAGATACCCAAGAGGAAACCTTTACAGAGGTTACTGGGATAAATCTTGATGCACAAGGTTCAAAAAATATTTGAAAAACAAATAATAATCACATGTTCTTGCTTGAAAGCACATGGGTCCATACCAAAACTTGTTTAAACAACCCTAACCTGCTCCACCTATTGAGCGATAATCCTAAAAAATGGAAAAATGTAGGGTTTTGGTGTAGAATTAAATGTACCAAGAAAGAAGAATACCTCAACTTAGAAAAATAATGATACTCCTTCAACTGAATGAGCATCCTATCTGTAATCATTTTGGAAACTTCGTATTGAAATTTTATCCTTTCTATTTTGAGCTTAAAGGCTAGACCTATCTGGTGTTCATGAACCTCATCATCATGGTCCAAGCCATATATGAAACTCAACATCAAAAACACATCTTTCAAGTTTGAATTGAATATACTAAATGACAAAGGAAATTTGGGACCTTCATTGTCAAAGCCTTGATTTGTTTGATCCTTGTAGAAAGGAAAATTATCCCTCCTTGATCTCTAGTGCCTTTTCAGTTGATCTCATGAGAAAAGATTGGCCTCCATATTAGCGAGGATACATAACATATCCTTGATGTCCATAGTGCTGATGGAAATTTTAAGCTCCCCACCTCTAATGATTTTTTTTCCTTATCCAGCTTCTCAACATAGATATTAACCAACTTTGGGCATGAATACATGAAGGGAAACATGTAGTATAATAAACCACAATGCTAGAGTCTTGATCCAAGGCCCTCAACATTTCTCGCCTGTGACTTGGTGACCATCCTCTGGAAGGACCTTTCTCACAAACTCTTGGCATTGGTATGTAGCTTTGGGTCAAAGATATCATCTACAAAATCCTTGACTACATTTGGTTTGATGTGGTTTCTGGGTGCTATGCTTTTGGTATGAGGAAAGTCCCATTTCTCTAGAATTTTTGCATTAGTGAAGGAGATATCCCTAAATACATTGACATGTCCTAGCTGGGAGAAGGGAATTTTAGTACCCCTACTAGAGGATGATGCTTCAACAACCATTACCATAACTTTTGAAATATTTTTGCAACACTCGCTTTAGAACTTAGAGAATTTCACTTCTGCCAAGAGTTTACATAGAAATTTTTTTCTTTGGTTATCAATTTACTCATGTGTTAAAGAATAAATGCATGGTCATTAATGCTAGCCTCTTGATTGCTACCAGTGAAAGGTGATACATGTGGCATAAACACCTACATTCTTGGGAAACGTAACCTCAACTTTGGGAAGGGAATTTAGTACATTCCTAACATAGTTTTCAGAAAAAGAAAGCGTTGAGAAATGGGAGAAATAATTAGAAAAAGATGTCTACATTAATTAAGCAAGAAGTGACCTTTAAAGATGGTTTTTTCAAATGATAGAGCTAGTTGATGGTACCAAAGGTGACGAAAACATCATGATATTCCATATATCTGGTTGTTAATAACATCATCTACATTAAATTTTTAGATCCTCACAAAATACCATATGTATGATTCTCCTTTAGTTCTTGTCGTCAACTTTCATTTCTCATTGTCATTTTGATAGGGAAATGTTTTCCATTGATAGATTTTCTTGCTCACCTTTTTCTATAAATAGAGTGTTGAATTCACAAAAATATTCATTAAATCCACATTATCTTATTATGTATTTTCCAAAGCATGGGTACTCTGATTAGGCTCTTGAGTCAAGAGAATCATATTTCTTTCATGGCCCGGGAGATTACTAATGATAGAATTAAGAGGTTGCTAAGGACGAAATGCAACCTGACCATCAAAAATTTTAAATGGGTGTTGGGGAGATATTTTTTCATAGATGAAAACCACTATCGGTCGAATATAGATTTCATCTCTTGGTTTTTTTCCTCCCTCATGGACTTGAACATTATGAATCCATGGATTGTGCAACTCTGTACGAGCATGTTCTATAGAGAATAACTATAGGGCCTCGCGGAAATTATTGTTGTTGTTGTTGTCGATCTTGGCATACCATCTGCAATAGACCTCCTTCAACATGTGGGTGTTTAGTTTAGGCTGAGTGAAAGCTTTCTTGTGGATAACTAGAGAGGGGGTGTTTAGATACACCTACTCTATATCCTCCCACAATAATAATCTACCTACAAGTAGGGGGGGCTAGAATTTAGGTGAAGCCCTAGTCGTAATTTAGGTGACCTAGTTCATTGGTGGGAAAAGGCCTAGTGAGAGGAGCATTATTAAGCAAACAAAGAAATAGAATAATTTTTCAATATTGAATGGATCAAAGGAACCACCAAGTAGGATCAAACTAGTGAGGAGTGAGTGTAGCAAACCACTCGACTGATGAGGGAGGGCGAGGGCCCCGATCTATGCCTCTCTACTCTATAGTAAGTTCACAAGACTCAACTTATAGGAGAGGAGAGGGAAAACCTTATGAATTTATTTCCATTAAGAAATTACTTTATTTTAGAAAATTGAAATGAAATTGGGGTGGGAACTTAGGCTACTCCTAGATTAGTCACGTGGTTAGTGGTGCAAACATGGGAAACATCGTTGAGGCAGTGGGAGTGGTCGAATCGTCTCCATGGGGATAATGTTGAGATGGTACCATGGCGTCCCCTAATCTCTAGCTTCCAAACGATGACTCTAGAACAACACCACCAGTAGGCGAGGCCTACCAGCTCCTTCCTCCTCCATGTGAACAACATTGAGCTAGTTTATGGTGTTGAATGGATTACTATTTTTGAGAAGTTGGTGTACAACCTTAGTGGAGTGGTGGTGAACATTCATGACTAGCCCTAGTCAGTCTCTATCAAGCTGTGTGATGAAAATCCTACTATTGTGCATCCCGAGACTTGGAAAATATCATTGTGTTTTTTCTTGTTGTGGACTAGAGGTCAAAATTTCATTCTTTTATGTGTTACTTCCTCTAGTGTTTTGGATATAATGATGAATATCACTTTTTTGTCTACCTGTAGAAAGAAGATTCTTATACTTTGGTCTAAGCTCATGAGCTCCCAAAAAATATAAGCCTTTGCACCCTAAACTATATGTAATATTTTTATTATAAATGCAATATATTTTCTCTCTGTTTCAGTACATGTCTTATTTGCAAAAGCGTAATTACAATTTTTTTTACATATGGTACAAAAAGTGAAATTTTTTAAGAACTATGAGCTTCTAATTAAATAATTTTAATTAAATACCATTTACTGGTATTCCCAAGATGTTCTTGTTTAAATATTCAAGCTCATATGTGTTGCGAGCCTTGCATTTAGAAATTCAAAAGGGATCCTTCCATAAGGAATCAAATTTGGCATGTTGGCCTAGTTTCGTAGCTTGTTCATCAAATTTTAGGACTAGAATTCCCTCCCTAAAACTTGGGTCGAAGGCCTTCTTGTTAAACCATTGCTTGAATACCTACTGGTGCTTTACCATGGTTTCAAACACCTTTTCTCTTTTCTCTTTAAGGCTTAGTAGCTTAGCAAGCCTCACTTCCATCCCACCACTCTCTTCAACCTCTAAAGACTTTAACAGTTGTAGTGTTGGTATCTCCATTGAAATGGGTAGAACCACCTCCTTCCCATATAGCAACTCATAGGGAGAATCCTTTACAATTTTCTTCACGGCATTGCAATCTACCAATAAGTCTTACTATAGGTTCCTATACCACTCTTTTTGGTGCTTTGACCCGATGTTTTTGATCAACTTGATCAAACTTTTTTTGGTAGATTCTGCTAGTCCATTCCACTTTGGGTAAAATTTTGACAAATTCTTTAGATAGACTCCATGCTTGAGAGAAAAGTTGGACATCCCAGATCCTATACAATTTCATGCATTGTCTATAATGATGGTCTTAGGGGATCTAAACCTTGTCACCAGTTCTTCAAGGAAGTTGATGATCTTGTCTTCGATGTCATTTTTAAGAGGATCCACCTCCATCCATCTAGTTAAATAATCAATGGTCGTTAAGATCTACTTGTTTCCCATGTTGGAGATGGGATTGATCATCCCAATGAAATTTTCCCCCCATTGTACAAAGGGATCCTCTATCACAATTGGGTTTAAGGGCATAGTAGATTTTTTCAACTTACCAACAAAAATTTGGCACTAGGAGCACTTCCTTACTAGATTATGAGCTTTAGAGAATAAAGTGGGCTAGTAGTATCTTTCTCTCATGATTTTTCAAGAAATGGTTTTGGCAAAGAAGTGCCCGCTTTTTGGGCTACTATGGAATTCACCTAAAATTATCTCAGCTTGCACCTTATCCATGCAGTGAAGGGGGACTCTATTGTAATTCCTTTTGTATAAGATTCCTTCAATAAGTACATATCTAAAACCTTAGACCCTGTAATCTCTTCTTGTGTATTGAGAGATCGGGGGTATCCATTGATCTACATGAATCTTGTTTGATCAGCCACCCAAGGCTCATCTGACCCAAATTGGTTTGCAAAGACTTGGTCAACCTCTTCAGCTCTTGCCTTGGGTCTAAGCTCTTGGGCGTGATACTCACACATGAATCTTCCTTTGACCAAATTTGTGGGTTAGATATCAACATCATACTCTAAGATCTTAGTGATCCAGTTTTCTCTTTTTTTGAGTGATTTCACCTTCCATGATAACTCCCTCAAGCTGGGATGAGTGACGAGGACTATAATTTTATTGGCCAAAACCAAGTGTCAATTTTTTTAAGGCTCTTGACTATGGAAAAGGACTAATTTTTGACAAAATTATACCTAGTGTCATATCCCTTTAATGTTTTTGAATTGAAATTGATGGGGTGTTCACCACTTCCTCCTCATCCTTCTATGTTAGCACAAAGGCTATTCTATTTTGGCTATTGTAGATATACAACACAAAATATTTTGAAAATTTAGATCTTCATTAGATGTTATGATAACTATGTTTTCATATGTTATCAAGTTATAGGGTTTGAATGAAACAATAAAAAATGATCTTAAATAGTCCTCTAATCTTCCTCATATATAAAACTTGCACATTCAAAGAGAGAGGAATGGTTGTGCCATATAGGGGCTTGCCTCATTCAAACCCCATATTGGTTTTTCAACCTCCATAATGGTAAAGTTAACAAAAGAGAGCTTATACATTTGAGGGTTTGAGGCTAAATAACAAATGAATGATGAAAGAAAAATGGACTACAAATCACCATTCAAATCTAATATTCTTGAACGAATGAAGTCATCCACATCACCTCAAGGCTTGATTGTTGTTTGGCTTGATTTTCTTCAAAGACTACCAAGGGTTAATGAAAACAAAAAGATAGCATAAACATGAACAAAATAACATGAAACTCAACATGATGCTTCAATGTTAAAATTTTTCAATAAATATTCTCTTGAATTCTCTTGACTTGATAATAATTTCTTGATAATTATCTTTCTTCCAAAATTTCCTCTTCTTTCTAGATATCTTTCAAATGATTAAATAACTAGGTATTTATAGGCTATTAACCTTATTTCCTAAAAATTAAATCCCAAAAGTTGACATTAGACATTTCAAATTCAAATAATAAAATTTCAACTCTAACACATTAAATTTTGGAGGAAAAATAGGAGGGCCAAGTCGCTTATGGCAACTTTGTCCTAGCCCTATTTTGCAAAATGTAAAGTGTCGAGAGAAAAAGATTAAATGGTTTCTTTGGTTTTTCACATGGGTTTTCTTGATAAATGTCCAAATGGGTCATGGAATGCATAATTTAGGACACCATATGCATAATTATATCCAATTAATTAGGAGGGAGAAAATCCTAGTGTTAAATTGTTAATGGTGATAATTTAAGATGCTATATTTAGCCCCCACATTAGTAAGAGTATGAACTTACACTCAAACTAACACTAAAGTAGAAACATGTCAATAGGATTCTAATTGTCCAAATGTTGAAGAGACAAGATTGCAATGAATCTAGAGGAATGCACAAGCCCCCAAGACTCAAGATCCTATGGCAAGACAACATCAGGACAAAGGAACACACATGTGAAGTGAAATATAGTATGAAAAAAATGAAACATACATGATGAAGGCACATGACATTATTTAATGCAAACATAACATGAACATTAAATAAAATTAAAAAGAAATGCCAACATGATGGAAACACGATGCAAATACATAACATATAATAATGACCAAGAACAACAACACATGGTTAGTGCTAAAGGGATTCAAATCAACAAGATAAAGATACCTCAATCTTAGTTTTTTATCAAATACAAAATTTCATCCATCAAACATGTTATCTAAATAAAAAAATTTCTCTCATAAGGATGTAAGATCACTCATGAGGTATATAGATATTCTAGCTAGCAAGTTATATTAGGGTATGTGTAGGATCATCATGGAAAAAATAGGCCCTTAAGTGGCGACAAATTCAGAAAAATTAGAGTTAGGCAACTTGACGTAAAAATTTGAATAAGTTATCTATATTATTTAAAAAATATGTAAGAATAGAATCTATAGAAAATTGAATTTAGTTTCTAAACTACTAAGTTTATTTTATTTATTTTTAAATCTATTTGGTGAAAATTTGAAATTTCAATGCAGTAGTACTTAAATTTTAGGGAAAAATTAAGTAGGTGTCTATCTGACCACCCTAACCACAATAAAATGATAATTTTTTTTTATAAGATTTTAGATATAAGTAGAGGACTCATGTTTGGATGTGATGCATATTTTAAAAATTTTTTTTTCTAAGTAAATAACTAATTATGAATTTTTTATTACAACTTTAAAAAAAAAACTCGTATGTCTGACCACATTAACTTGGTCAAAACTTCATGATTTTTGTTTTTAATCCTATAGTATGTGAAGCATAGAATGTGACACATGTTTCAGATTCAAAAAATGTGATACTGTTTGAATGCTATAGATATTTTTCAATCAGCCTATCAATTAGGACTTTAGTCATAATTCAAATAGAAAATGAATAATAATTATTTATTAAATTCAAAGTAAATCATAATTTATATTGGTGGAAAGCTGAGAATCTCCTTTAAAAACACTTTTCATTTCATCAATTTTGGGTTAAAAAAGTCATCAGCCACATACCCTACACATACCCATCATATCACCGCCTTTTGGCCCATCATGATCCTGCACATACCCATTATACTATGTGTCCATGTAATATGATGGGTTTCCACAAGGCTAGCAAGCTGCATTATGCTAAGACACTCATGACACACATGGATCCTCTAGAAAGAATGTTTTGTTATGCTAGGTGGCTATTTATTGGTGCATTAGTTCGATTGAGATTTTCAATAAAGATGTGTACCAATTGTTTCTCAGGCATGCAACATGGGTATTTACTAGCCATACTTCTCCATTTTTGAACAAAGGATGTAAATGATTCTCCTTATTTTTTTTTTTGACACAATTTTGCAAGGTCATGTCACTTTCAATATTGTAGGAGAAATGTGTGATGAAATTATGAGCTAGTTCACTCCATGTCCTTATCCCAAGAGGTAGGTGTGTGAACCACTCAAGATATTGTCCCAGAATGCTTTGAAGAAATAATCTCATTAAGTATATTCAAATGCGATATCTATCCAAGCAATATGAAACTCTCGAACATGCTCTATTGGATCTCCCTTTCCCTTGTATTTTTTGAAGTTTGGTACATTAAAATATTGGGGGAAAAGAGGCATATATATACTTGGATCAAAAGGATATGGACATAGGTCCTTAATGGAACATTTTTTCTTTGTCCCGGTAACTTGCATATTGGAGATTCATTATTGCAATGTTTGAATTTGTTGTGCTATAGTATCCATGGGTGATGGTGACATTTTTGGTTGAGTTTGTGTAGGATGTGTAAATGGATTGGAATTTTGATGAATTGTATTA
The DNA here is from genome assembly GCA_007258455.2 of Sequoia sempervirens. Classification (NCBI taxonomy): domain Eukaryota; kingdom Viridiplantae; phylum Streptophyta; class Pinopsida; order Cupressales; family Cupressaceae; genus Sequoia; species Sequoia sempervirens. The sequence continues at coordinate 42,695,849 of VDFB02000015.1, forward strand.
GAGATGTAGGGGTCGGTGTTTGTGTTGAATGTGTTGAGGTGTGTGAATGATGAAGATGGATTTTTGTTTCCAAAATTTGATGTGAATGTGGACTTTTGATTGATGTTTTATTGAGATGGATTTGGGTTTGTTTGTTGTAAGTAGGATGTTGACATGATATTTGGATTGGTATGATATTGAGATAAATTTGGATTCATTTTTTTTGTATTGTGGTATGAAGTTGGAATTTTGATTGATATTTTTTTGAGATGGAGGTAGATTGATGTTTGGATTTGACCCAAAATATATGTTCATGTTTGGTGTAGCATTGGTCATTTGGGGTTGTGATTTTGGAGTGGTAAGATGGATCCTTTGTGACTTACTTGGTGGATTTGGAGTTATGATGTTTTGACCCATAGAGATTGTGTGGTGTCATGACCCCTATTTTTAATAATTAATTTATAATTTAATATTACTATTGAAAAATTTTGTTGACGAAACTTTGTTTCATGTGCGTGACAGGAAAATAATCTCGACACACAAAGAGTATCATCAAGGAGGCGGTGTCTAGCTACTGTAAGCGACAATGGTGAAAAAAATCTACACACACACACACTTAGATGACATTTAGTTTCATTTTCCTTGCCTTAATTAATTAAATTGAGTGTTTGTAAATATTAGAAAAGTCCTAAAAAGATAAAGTAGCTTAATTTATTTTATGTAGTGATTTTTATTTAAAAATATATATGTGAAGGAAGAATAATTAGGATTATTTATTTATTATTTTTTAAGATAATTATGATGCAAAGTTAATTAATAAATCATGTTAGTTTTATTAGATAAATATGAGAAAAATATTAGAAAAAGAAAGCAAGATTTAGAAACCAAAACAATGAGATAGAAAAATAGAAAAAGGGACTTCAATTTAGAAAATAAAACACAAAAAAAAGCAAAATAAAAATTGAAAAGATAAGAAAAATAAGAAAAGAAAAGAAAATAATAAAAGAGATTAAACCCTCATTCTTTCAACACACACAAGAATTATTCACAAATGTTCAATCTGAAAAAAAAAAAAGAGATAGAAGAATTGGGAATTTGGAAAAGTAGAAAGAAGAATGGTGAAGAGGAAAAGAAGATATAAAAAAAGAGTCATCAATCGAACAACATTTAAACAAAGCAAGAAAATTTTGGAAGAAGGAAACCAAGGAAAGAGTGAATAAACTCCAAACACAGGCAAACATCTCCATTTTATCTAGGTTCCTCTTGATTTTAATTTGTATTGGAAAAAAAAATACCAAATGTACAATTTCTTCTTTCTGATCAAATATAATCATAATTTTCATAGAAAGAAGTAAAAATTCATACTACATCCATTTTCTAAAAGATTCAAATGTATATTCTATTTGCAGCTACTATAACCAACCAGTTATTCCCAAGCTAACAATCAAAAATAAAAAAACATGGTTAATGTGATTTTTCCACCCAACCATAAACACATCACTTCCTTGGGGTTCTCCCCAACTTGAAGAATACCTAGTCATGCATGAGGTGCCTAGAACCTAGAATAGAAGGGTAGGAGGGAAACTCTCGATGAATGCCTGATGCCTTATATGCATTCAACACTAGAATGGACATATTTCTTGCATACAGGTTGTGGCAGAGAAACATATAACATAGAAGCTAGGAATTCTTTATCCATCTATTTCAATGGTACAATATAGCTTTGGCCAAAGTATAAATACAAAAAGTGGTTGATTTCAAAAAAGAAGATCACCTTCTCTATTAAACCACATTCGACATCCTGTCCTAGAAGGTAAGCTTAAAACTTATCACATGCAACACATTCAACAAGAATAATCTATTTCAATTACATAAAATACAAATCAAATATCATGATAGTCCTTACACGCACAGTTGCACATAGAATGAACAATAAGAACACATGAATCTAAGTTGCATAACTCATATAGGGTATAAATACATAACTTAGATGTAGTGCCTCTCTCACAAAAAATAAGGTATATGCTTCACATATAATGAGCATTACTCGCTCAAGTTTATATTCTATAAACATGGTAAGTGCATCTATTGCACAAGTTCATTGATCACACAAAATATGAAATATGCATAAATTTACAATAGTATAATTATAATGATCCTTACTCGATCCTAAAACACAATGCATATCAAAAATAAATATATCTTGTGCACAAATTAAAAATGTAATTATTACACAAAGGATTCAATGACTCACTTTAGTGCTTCACTCGCTCTAGGACAACTATGACATGATTATGCATCTCATATGTTAGTATATTATTTATTTCACTTGTGTTATGGTCCTACTCATCCTTGCATTGCATATTCTCTGGATAATAAAATGTATTACTAATATTTTGAGTTTGAAGAGCTTTCCTACACTTTGTTTTAGAGTTCAATATAATAATCAAGATAGGGCACACACATGGCCTAATGTCTAATATAAATCATATATCAACATATTGCATCTTCCATTAGATTAAGTCAAACACATAAATATCTTACACTACTCCTTGCCAAGGTACATTTAACATTATTACATTCAAAAGGAATTTCCATCATCCAAGCATATTATTGGATTTAATATAGTTCTTCATAGACTCCAATAACATGAGTCAATTTTCGCTTATCATTCTCAAGTCAAAAGCCTCCACCACTAAGAAAATTCCACAATAGCTCAATTCAAGATTTGTAATACTATGTTATCATATTTTCTGACATTATGTGTTTCCATCAATTATGAATCTATCACTTCATTACCTAGAAAATCCTGAAAAGTTATTTCTACCCTATCTCTAGTACTCACTTACATACCTTGCTCCCAGTGTATTCTACGTGTTCTACTCCCTTATACATTCCATTAAATCCTTCATGGCATAATGGAGAACATAACATATTACAAGACTAGTAGCTCAAATTTTTAAGCATAGCCATCAAAAAAAAAATTAAAAATGAAAAATAACAAGCAAAAATAAAATCATCAAAATATAAAATTAATCTTAGTGATCATAAGAATTGCAAGGAAAAAGTATCTTGATGGCCATACTTAGGCATAGATAAAATAGGAAAACTTCATGTTGGCCCACAACATCTTGAAATTTCATGCAATAAAATAAAATAAAATATTAGCATCCACAGTTTCACATTATATGAAGGGAGCACAATGCTACACTTCACATTGATCAGAGGTGAGTAGGAGAATATGCATGGTCACTTGACAACCCAATTTCTAAGACTCTAATTACATTCATACTGAAAGATTATTTCTAAAAACTACATGCATTGTACTTCACATGTTGAATCACAAATACCATTGAATTTCCAAAAACCTCACGTGTTCTAAAACCAAGGTCTCATTTTATTTATTTGTGGATTCTTACATCCTTTTTCTATATAAAAGTTTATTTTTTTCTGTATCATAAAAAAATACATTTCATTCTCAGATAAGGGTAACTCTTCTGGTTCCTCTTCTCCCTTCAAATCAAAAAATACCAATTTGGAGGTTGGGTTTAGTTGTGAACACTCCTTAATCTCTTCTTCATTCAACATGGTTGCACTTCGACCACATGCAATAGGGAAATCTCGGTGGGATAAGGGTTTACTTTTAGCCATCTTGTTCATTTTTTCTTCCTTGTTCTTTTTCTTCTTCTTAAGGTGAATACGTTTAAGCACTTCCACCAATTTCTCTGAGCCCTCTCTTTTATCATCCTTCATCCTCGTTTCCTTGGGTTCCTTAGGTTTCTCTTTTTCACTTGATGACCTAGGCCTCTCATTATGTTTGGTTTTGATGAATTTCCCTTGTGTTCTCGATATTCCCTCCATTTTATCCTAAGAAAAAAATATTTATTATTACTAACATATCCTATATACAATCTCACAATGAGGCCTAGGGTCCAAGAGTTGAACCCAAATTATCTAATACCAAATTTAAGGACCACATTTATCACATACTAAAATTAACCTTTGAATAAGCAATTAGATACCAAGTGCATAAATTAGATCAAATTACTTATAATAGATAAAATTAACTTTCTTTAATATATATCCAAGTAGGATTACATCCATCATGAGTCAAACAAGGCTGTACCTTTACAAGTTCTTGCAAAATGAACATGAGACATCAAAAAAAATTCGCTTATGATGAAAAACAAGCATCCCGTACTACCTGCTATTACCATTGACAATAAAAAATTACATCAACATAAACATCTCAATTTTACAATAAGGTCTTCATAAAAAGATCATTTCATGATTAGAAGATCAAAATAAGAAGTTCATCAAATTTAAATATTGACACTTCCATTTACTAACAAAGTAAATCTTAATCTGTATTGGAAAAAAAATATACGAAATGTACAATTTTTACTTTTGATTAAATACAATCATAATTTTCATAGAAAGACGTACAAATTCATGCTAGTAAGAGTAATGGTGACTATTTGAAGTAAGCCAAGATGGATAGTATATGGTGACAACTCATGAATGATGATGTGGCAATAAAAGTTAATTAATAAGAGAATTATATTGTGACGAGAGATCTCTCTAATGACGTAAAGGATAAATGAGTTGAAAGATACAAGGAAAGTGGAAAAGATGAAATTTTGATAAGAGAAAGAAGGAAAATAATCTATGAATTAAATAAAGTGTATAATAATAGATAAATATTGGTTGAGCCTTATCGAAGGTAGGAATCTAAGAGGGATGTTTCAAAGGTGAGAATGTTTGTAATAGTACTAGGCTTTGAGCAAGTTGATTATTGAGCAACATATTATTCTTATAGGATTTGGATCTAGTAGAATCAACGAGATCTTTCAATGTGGGTTGATGGTGTAGTAGTTTGATATGATGATGTGGTAAATTTTGGTCATGAAATCTTACGCTTCTCTCAACAACCTTATGGGAAATTCAATGAGTGGGGGACATATTTGCACCTCACTAAATAAAATTTAAGATTTTTGTAGAAATATGGCTCTTCTTTGGTATTAGGGGGAAAAGGGAGAAAAAAATGTAGAAAGGAAAACTTAATTGTGGTGATGTGCCAAATATTTTACAACATTTCAAAAAAACCCTAATAAGCTCTAGTTTTTGATAAAGTGAAAACAAAATGCCAGAAACCCTTCATTATTGGAAGGAGAACAAGCAACTAAGACCTATGTGAGCATAGATAAGTCATTCAAGTCCTTCCATGGGAGGCACCCATTAAGGTTCAAATAGAAAAAGGAAAACCTAAATTCAAACAACATATTTTAGATCCTTACAGAGCTATTCCACTTGAAAACATAATATGAAATCGACAAAAAATTAACAAGAGAATCAAAGAGTATTATGACATGATTCAATTCCATACAGTTTAGGTTAGGATATCATAAAAGCTAGAAATTGAAAATTGAATATCAAGAATCGTATACAAAAATAAAAAGGCACAAAGCATTCAATGTACATGAGACAGATAATAAAGCATAAAACAAAGGCCATATGAGCATAATTTGATACTTTCTTCTTCTATTACTTGATATTACTGAATAATAAAAATGATAAGGTCAGATAATGAATCTGAACAATTGTCTTGACATTGATCGCAAAAGAGCGATAAGAGCTTTGTAAAAAATCCTCTATATCCTATTCTACTACTACTAGTAATCTATCTATTTATTGATCGATATCTATATCTCTTATTTTTTGTGGATCTTGTAAAATTCCCTTTTATAAGACAAGGGAAGCATACAAGCACTGATCACTCTCTGCCACAAAATCCAAAAACCCTAATAGGTGTCATTACTAGATAGTCTCAAAATTTGATAAAAAATTTGATCTGATATGATAATAAAATTTGAGCTTCTTCAATAATGGTGATGGGTGTAGCACCTCGATAACCTATATCTCTATGAGAGCTTCATGTAGGTCTCCCTATTAGAAGGAAGATATGGTTGTAAATACTCAACTAAATTTGATATGATCTGCTATAGATGATAATGTTGATGTCTAAAGAGGCTAACTCCAAAAGTGGTGAAGGAACGAAAAGTTCTGCCACCCAACAGTGTCCGTGAAAGTGTTGGTCTAATGGTGAAGAGACCTGCTTGAAAAAAGATGGGCGACATGGCAAGCCGAAGATGTTCTTCAAAAGATGGGAGAGCAACTTGAGAAAAATTCCCATGGGGTAGCCATGTGTACATCTTCGGGCCCGAAAGGAAGAAAAATTTTAAAAAGGTAGTGCAGCCACTAGGTGGTGCAGTTGCACACCTTTTTCATCAAAATCATCCTACGACCTTCTAAAAGATGCATCATAGTGACAAGTGGCAGGGTGAAAATAAAAGCCAAAAAGGTGAGGGCCTTGGGATTGAAAGAGAAAAAATTCTACACAATTTTGGTGACTCACAAGGGGCCTTCATCTATGGAGGCATGGACCTAGATAAACAAAAGAAGATAAAAGATAGAAGAAATTTGCAATCCTTTAGAGTTTGAGAAATACAAAATGCAAATATTCCTAGTCTTCATCAGAAGGCAGAATCAATGTGTGTAGCATTTCAAATGCCTGATCAAGGTCAATTATCTCCTTGAAGGAGATTGCTCCACATTTTTCTTTGGCCACTCTGATGAGGGAAAAGAGTCGAGCCAAGCGAAGAAGCACACCTTCGACCTCTTTTGTTGTAGGTGTTGAGCTCAATTTTTGGAACTCTAACTTGTCCTATTGCTTGGCCTCTAAGGCCTATATGACTTGTTCTTCAGAGAGTATTGCTCCATCAGGTGAAAATGGAGAGGGAAAACCCAAATGATAAGGATTTGAAATCCTCTCTTATTTTATCAATTTTCTTGGTTAGTGCTAGCTGACAGTTCTTACCCCTTTGGGAATCCTGGTTGTACATGATTAATTAATTTTTCTTCCTAGTAGCCACTCTTTGGTTTGGAATCCCAGCGCTTGCTATATTTTCCTTAGTTGCCTTATACAACTTGGCTATCAAATTACTCAACTGAACAAATCGGGGGGTGACTATATTCAATATTTGGTTGACTATTGGGCTAACCTTTGGGTTTAGCTCATGTGCATTAGCTATAAAACTTAGAACTAGCAGTAGGGTCATTGTTGTGACTTGAATTCTTTCCTGATGGGAAAATAATAACCTTTGTACTACTAGGAGGAGTTCAGACCTTTTAGCCATAGTCAATTCATGTTGGAATTGAGACTCTTTAACCCTTATTTCCTCCTTCAATCAATTGACCTTTGTTTGAGCTCATTGAAATTTCTTAGTTGATTGATATTGAGCACTATTCAGCTCACTTTGCATCTAGTTCTTCTCTTTTTTGAATTTCTTGGTTAGCTGCTTAGTTCGGTCCATAGCTTTGAACCATTTCTCTTGCATTTCTTACAACTCTCTCTGTAATTCCACACATATGTTTTTTTTTCCAACTCAAAATGTCAGCGAACTCTTTATGTTTCTATTGCCATTACTCTATATCTTTTTTGATTTGGACCTTTGCATCCTCTATCATTTTGCACTCAGTCTCAAACTCCCATGCCATCTTTTCAACCTTAGCTAAAATATGATGCTTTTCAGTTTGAGCAACTTGAAGTGATATGGTTTCTTCTCCTTGCATATCTTGTGCTTGTCTAAGGCAGGAAATCTCCACGACTTTCTATTTTATCTCCACCTAGGTTTTGTCAATTGTGGCCTTTAAATTTTCCAACTTCACCTCCTGCTTCTTCAATTTATTCTCCAACTTTGTGTAATCATCATACACCACCTTCTGTGTGGCTTTGGAAAGGCCAATTTTATCACAGGGAAGCACCTCACTCATGTTTAGACCTATGATTTAGATCTCAAAGTCTTCATACTACATCTCCCACTCGGGCTTGGAGACTAATGGATTCATAGCTGAAATCATCAAGGACCTCCTCTTTTCATCAAAGCATGTCTCTAGTTTTGTGGAAGCTGGAGCCACCATGACCTTTGTCAATTGCTTTTGTTTCCTCTCCCTTTGAGCCTATTTCGTTAACTCTATTTGGGTGTGGAGAACCTACCAAGATTCAATACTTTGTGCATCCATGGGGACACTAGCAAGGTGGCCATAAAAGGGTGGTGTGGGGTGTACTTCTAGATGCTTGGGCTTGGGGAGAGGTAAAGGGGAAATCTATTGACAAGAAGGGTGGGGTTCCTCACAAATATTATGCAGAATGCAAAGTGCTCATCAGGATAAGGGGTGTAATGATTGAAAATAGTGGCATAGGCCTAGAAGTAGGAAATGGTGATGAAATTTTTAGCATGTGTGGCTCTAAAAATGAAACCTAGGCCTCAAATAATGCAATTAAAGTGTCAATTGTGGCTATGGAAAAAGACACATGTTCAACGCATAGGGCTTCCATATGAGGCTCATCAAAAAATATGGTAAGGGGTGTGTCAAGGATAAGCAAGTTAGAATTGACCAATGGAGGATTTTGCTCCATGGATGAGGGATGTGTACCTACTAACAATGTAGTGGAAGAAAGAACAACATATGTGAATATTACATGGATTGCAGGGGCCAAAGACACTTGTTGAGAGAATTCCACCTCTTCACCTTCCTTGTTTAAAGATCCTTGTCTAACCAATTCTTGGATTCTACTTCTCTTTGTAGAGAGCATACTAGTTGCTCTAGACCCTTTAGCAGCCAACCCCGGTGAACCTTGGGTTCCTTGGATTGTCAAAGACTTCTTTGTAGATAATCTTGTCTATTTTTCCATTGTAGGAATATTGGTAGAAGAGGATACCTATGGATCCTTTCTCCATGATACTTCATTTTCCTTCCCTTTTCTAGTTTCAGCTACTTGGGCTGGTGAGTTGGCACCCTAGACATTCTCTTGTTCAAAGTCTAGATCAGATTCCTCATTCGAATTAGACCTAGCCACTCTATCATAAATGTCTTCAAATTATTTGTCCATGGGAATGGCACTAATCAAGGGGGCTATTTGCCTGATCTCCTGCCGATATCTCCAAAAATTGACTGCTTTCCTTTTGGACCACCCCTTCTTCCTCATTTATATCTTGAAAGACATTCATTGGAAGGCCTGGGTAAAATTCTATCATGGTTTGGTAAAACACAATCTATGGAGACCCTACAAATGGTAAGCATCCAAGTCAAGATAGGTGCCTTAATTGTCTTCTATTGGATTTCACCTTTGCTCCTAGTATGGCAATGACTCATGTTAGAAATGCAAGCACCCATTTAAATTATACTTCCATTTTTCACAGATAAGCCTTAGTCCAAGATAGGCCAATTTTCTAGTCAATACATGTTGTTCCTCCCTGTTCACGAGTGTCTAGCCAACAGTAAGATGGATTTCATTAAGGAACTTCTTTTTCTTCTTGGTTCCATAGTTATAATCCATAATTGAAAATTATTGATATACATCTAGGGTAAGTGTCCTAGCCTTTACAAATATTGGCAATCTAAAAGGCTCACCTATAAACCCATGGCATCTGATAAAATTGAAATTGAACCCCATGAACTAGTCAAGAGGGGTCATGTGCATCCTCATCAACTCTAAATACCCAATAGGAGACCTTTTCAAAGGTTACTGGGATAAATCTTGAAGCACAAGGTTTATACAATACTCAAAAAACAAATAATAATCACATGTGCTTGCTTGAAAGCACATGGGTCCATACCAAAACATGTTTAAACAACCCTAACCTACTCCATCTATCGAGTGATAATCCCAAATAACTAAAAAATGTAGGGTTCTGTTGTATAATTAAATGTATAAAGAAAGAAGAATACCTCAACTTGTAAAAATGGTGACACTCCTTCAACTAGTCGAGCATCCTATCTGCAATCATTTTGGTGAAGTCGTGCCAAAATTTTCCACTTTATTTCTTGAGATTAAAGGATATCTAGTATTTGTGGACCTCATCATCATGGTCCAAGCAATATATGAAAGTCAGCATCAAAAACACATCTTTCAAGTCTAAATTTGAATAGATTAAATGACAAAGGAAAATTGGGACCTTCATTGTTAGGGCCTTGATTTGTTTCATCCTTGTAGAAAGGTAGCTTATCCCTCGTTGATATCCAAAACCTTTTTAGTTGATCTCAGGAGAAAATCTCAACCTCCATATTAGTGGGGATACATAACATATCCTTGATGGCCACAATGTTGATGGAAATTTTATGCTCCCCACCTCTAATGATTTCACTTTCCTTATCCAACTTCTCAACATAGATATCAACCAACTTTGTCCATGAATGCATGAAGGACAACATGCATTATGATAAACCACAATTCTAGATTCTTGCTCCAAAGGCCCTCAACATTTCTTTCCTATGACATGGCGACCATCCTCTGGAAGGACCCTTCTAAAAAAATCTTGGGTTTGGTATGTAGCTTTAGGTCGAATATATCATCTGTAAAATCCTTGAATAATTTTTGCTTGATGTGGTTTCCAGAAACTATGCTTTTGGTATGAGGAAATTCTCATTTCTTTGGAATTTTTGCATTCGTGAAGGAGATATCCCCAAATACATTGACATATCCTAGCTGGGAGAAGGGAATTTTAGTACCCCTACCAGAGGATGATACTTCAACAGCCATTACTATAACTTTTGAAATATTTCTACAACACTTGCTTCTGAACTTAGAGAATTTCACTCCTTCCAAGAGCTTACACTTAGAAAATTTCATCTTTTGTTATCAATTTACTCATGTGTTAAAGAATAAATGCATGTTCGTTAATGCTAGCCTCTTGAGTGCTACTAGTGAAAGGTGATACATGTGGCATAAATGCATACATTCTTGGGAAATGTGACCTATGCTTGGGGAAGGGAATTTAGTACATTTATAACATAGTTTTCAGTGAAGGAAATCCTTGAGAAATGGGAGACATAATTAGAAAATACATCTACATTAATTAAGCAAGAAGTGGCCTTTTCAAATGACGAAGCTATTTGATGATACCAAAGGTGATGAACACATGGTGATATGCCATATATTTGGTTATTAATAATAATACCTGCATTAAGTTTTTAGATCCTCAAAAAATACCATACATATGATTCTCCTTTAGTTCTTGCTGTCAACTTGCATTTCTCATTATCATTTTGATAGGGAAATTTTTTCCATTTATAGATTTTCTATCTCACCTTTTCTATAAATAGAGTGTTTCCTTCACAAAAATATTCATTAAGTTTGCATTTTCTTATTATGTATTCTACAAAGCATGGGTACTCTAATTAGGCTCTTGAGCGAAAAGAAATAGATTTCTTTCATGGGGGAGATTATTAATGAAAGAAGTAAGAGGTTTATAAGGAAAAAATGTAACTTGACCATCACAACTTTTAAATGGGTGTTGGGGAGAGATTTCATCACAAATGAGAACCACTATCGGTCAAATACAGATTTCATCTCTTGGTTTTTTTCCTCATTCATAGACCTAAACATTTTTAAGCCATGGATTGTGCAACTTTGTAGGAGCATGTTCTATAGAGAATACCTGGAGGGCCTTGAGGAAATTATTGTCATTGTTGTCCCTAGTCTTGGCATACCATCTACAATGGGCCTCTCTCAACATGTGGATAATGCTAAGATTGTACCATGGCTTCCCCTAATCTCTAGCTTCCAAACAATGACTCTAGAACAACACCAGTGGGTGAGGCCCACCAACTCCTTCCTCCTCCACGTGAACAACATTGAGCCAATTTATGGTGTTGAATGGATTACTACTTTCAAGAAGTTGGTGTACAACCCTGGTGGAGTGGTGGTGAACATTGATGACTAACCTTGGTCAATCTTTGTGGATCTATGTAATGAAAATCCTACTATCATGCATCTTGAGACTTGGAAAATATCACTATTTTCTTACTTGTTGTGGATTGGAGGTGGAAATTTCATGCTTTTATGTGCCATTTCCTCAAGTATTTTGGATATAGTGATGAATATCACTTTCTTGGCTACCTATAGAAAGAAGATTCTTATACTTTGCTCTGAGCTCACGAGCTCCCAAAAAATATAGGCCTTTTCTCCCTAAACTATATGTAATCTTTTGCTTATAAATGCAATATAGTTTCTCTCTATTTCAACACATGTCTTATTTGCAAAAGTAAATTTACAATTTTTTGTACATATGGTACATAAAGTGATTTATTTTAAGAATTACAAGCTTCTAATTAAATAATTTTAAGTGAATACCATTTAATGGTATTTTCAAGACATTTGTATTTAAATCTTCAAGCTCGTATGTGTTACTATAATTGCATTTAGAAATTTGAAAGGGACCCTTCCATAAGGAATCAAATTTTTCATGTTTGCATGGTTTCAAAGCCCATTCGTTAAATTTTAGGACTAGAATTCCCTCCCTAAAACTTGGGTCAGAAGCCTTCTTGTCAAACTATTGCTTGACTACCTGTTGGCACATTACCATGGTGTCAAATTCCTTTTTCTCTTTTCTCTTGAAGGCTTAGTAGCTTAGCAAGCCTCACTTCCATCTTGTCACTCTCTTCAACCTCTAAATACTTTAACAGTTGTAACTTGCTAGTATCTTCATAGAAATGGGTAGAACCACCTCCTTCCCATATACCAACCCATAGGGAGAAGCCTTTAGGATTTTCTTCGCGGTAAATTGATCTACCCATAAGGCTTCCCATAGGTTCTTGTGCCACTCTTTTGGGTGCTCTGAGCTAATGCATTTGATCAACCTAATCAAAATTTTGTTGGTAGATTCTACCAGTCCATTCCACTTTGGGTAATAGTTTGAAAAATTATTTTGATAGACTCCATGCTTGAGAGAAAAGTTGAAAATCCCAAATCCTATAAAGGCTCGTGCATTGTCTGAGATTATTGTCTTAGGGGATCTAAACCTTGTCACCAATTCTTCAAGGAAGTTGATGATCTCATCTTTGATGTCATTTTTAAGAGGAGTTGCCTCAATCCATCTAGTGAAATAATCGATGGTTGTTAAGATCCACTTGTGTCCCAAGCTGGAGATGGGATTTATCATCCCAATGAAATTCGACCCCCATTGTGTGAAGGGATCATCTATCACAATTGATTTTAAGGGAATAATGGATTTTTTCCACTTGCTGATGAAAATATGGCACTAGGAGTACTTCCTTACTAGATTGTGAGCTTCAAAGAATATAGTGGGCTAGTAGTATCTTTCCTACATGATTTTTAAAGTGATGGTTTTGGAAAAGAAGTTCCTACTTTCTGGGCTACTATGGAATTCACCCAAAATTCTCTTTGCATGCACCTTATCCATGCAGTGAAGGAGAAATATGGCATAATTCCTTTTCAATAAGAGTCCTTCAATAAGTACATATCTGGCACCTTAAATCCAATAATATCTCTTCTTTTGTATTGAGAGATCAGGGGTATCAGTCGATTTGCATGAATCTTATTTGATCAACCAACTAGGAATCATCTAACCGAAATTGGTTTTGATGTAGTCAAGGTAGGAGGGCCCAATTAAGGACTGTCTAGCCTTATAGCCTAAATTACTAACCCCATGATCATAACAGATATTCAACAAAAATTAATAGCTAATCCATAGAAAGATAAAAGACATTCATGAACACCAGACACAAGATTTATCCTGGGAAAACCCTAACAGGGAAAAACACAGCCTTCAAAGCTCATTCCTCATTATATTATAATCTCAAAACACATTACATATGCCTCTCAGGCTTAACATATTCTAGGCCACAACCCAAGGATTACAAATAACTTAAATGATAACAATCTTCATCAACTCCTTCGACTCTGATCCACACTCTTTCTACTCTGAGATCCTTTTGGATCAAAATATTTCATCACCGTGCTTCATTCTTAACACTATCGAGCACCTTATAGATCCATCTCCCTTCTGTCTTCTGTAACAAATCCTCTCTCTTCTATTATATCATCTGCCAATCATCTAACCCTTAACATGTCGGCCTAAACACAACGTCTAGTAAGATAATGTGCAAACTCAAATAGGTCGGCCTTAAACAATAAAATTTTTACAACATGAACCAACCAATGTCAAAAACAACAAAGCAAGGACCCAAAACAACATCCTCAAACATTAAATACCTTCAAAGATTATTCCTCGAAGATCCACAACACACTACAAACACATTGTCAACCAAGAACATGGAAAACATGAACTCACAAAAGAAAATCACCAATCACAAGCACAACGATTGATGTGGACCAACAAGACATGATCCATAAAACATCCACAATCATCACAAATCACCACAGAAATGTCCACAACAACTCAAGTTACAAAAATCACATCATCTTTCTTTAGGAGCACCAACTAGAACAACTGAACAACTATCAGAACTCAGATATTTATAACTCAATCAAATATTCATGTGGATCTTTGAAACTTAACATGGAAACATTAGATGTGCTAAAAAAAAACCCTCTAATTCACAACATCTAGCAATCAAATGCAATAATCTGATACTCTGCAACTTCACTGTCAACTACCTCAATTGTTTTGAACGCTGTCGGATACCCGTGCATTAGGTTTGCAATGACTTGGTCAACCTCTTCAGCTCTTGCCTTAGGGCTAAGATCTTGGGCACAATGTTCACATAGGCATCTTCCTTTGGAAAGCTTTATGGGTTAGATATCAACATCATACTCTAGAACCTTATTGATCCAATTTTCTCTTTTTTCAATGATTTTTCCTTCCATGATAACTCCCTCATGCTGGGATAAGAAATGAGGACCATAATTTTACTGGAAAACACCAAGTGTCAATTTTTTAAGGCTCTTGACTATGGAAAAGGACTAATTTTTAACCAAATTATACCTAGTTTCATATCCCTTTAATTTTATTGAATGGAAATTGATGGGGTGTTCCCCATTTCCCTCCTCATCCTTCTATGTTAGCACAAAGGGTATGCTATGTTGGTCATTGTAGAAATACATCATAAAATATTTTGAAAAGTCTAGGTTGGCTAACACTGGAGCTGTGGAGATGGCTACATTGACTTCTCAAAGGAAATTTTTCCTTCCTGAGTCCATTTGAATGCTAAGTATTTCTTTAACATTAGCATGATAGGTATTGCAATGCCTAAAAAATTTGAGATGAATCTACTAACAAAGTTAATCTTCCACAAGAAAGACTACAATCCTTTTTAATTGACAGGTAGTTGTAGTTTTGTTATAGCCTTCACCCTTTCAGGATCAATGGTTATCCCTTCCTTGGAGACCAAAAATATAAGAAACTTTCCTTCTGGCACACAAAATACACAATTTTTAGGATTTAAAGAAATCTTGAACTATTGAAACTTCTAAAAGACCATTTATAGCTGATCAAAACGATCACCCTTAGATTTTAAAAATATGGTTAGGTCATCCAAATAGATAAGGATGATCTTGTCGATCAAATCCTTAAATGTGATGTCCATCTTATGTTGAAAGGTGGAAACAATTTTTTAGAGGTTGAAGGGCATTTTTTCATATGCAAATTTTCTCCACTTAGTGGTGAACATCATCTTGTGTTGATCCTCCTCCTTCACGTAGACTTGATTGTAACTCAAAAAGTCATTGAGTAGTAAGAACATCTATGACCTTTCCACAGTTTTCAAGATCTACTCCATCTAAGGAAGAGGTTAGTGATCGTTTAAAGAGGATTTTTTAAGGTCCTACAAATCCATGTAAATTTACATGTCACAATTCTTCTTTCGGACAGGGGCCAAATTAGACACCCAAGTGGAGTTTTTGATCGAGTATATGTTGGAAATACAAGGGAAAACAACTAAGAGGGGGGGTGAATCAGTTGTCACATAAATTCAAAACTTATCAAACCTATTAACCTTATTCTCAGATCTTATTATTAACCATGAAAACATAAATCATCAACACATCAAAAACACACATAACACCAAGATATTTTTTTCATGGAAACCCTATTAGGGGAAAAACCATGGTGGAGGTCAATTCACAAGATTTTACCCTATTAAAAGTATAATGAAAATGAAATATGGGGAATGCACATGCATTCAGGCACACTTCCTAGATCTCACTCCTCAATTACAAAAGAAGACACATTGTCTTACAAAGAGATTTAGATTACAGCCATCCGGATTTTGAATTGACAAAATAACATCTGCTAATTCCTAATTATAGTTCCAATTAAGCACATGAACATTTCTCCACTCTTCTTCACTCTTCTTCACTCTTCTTCACACTTTGCGCTGCCTTCTAATGATTTAGAACATTATTCACACACACACACACATTCGACATACTTGAAATAAAATGAACAATCGCTTATATATATCCACAACATGAAATTTCATCCCTTCATGTCGGCCACAAAGAAATAATAAAATGAATATAAATTGTTGGCCCAAAACATTAAAGATTATCAATGAAAATCAACAAAGGTCGGCCAAAACTTAATTAGGACCCAAATCAACATATCCAACATGAAAACACTTCAATTAATTACTCCTTGAAGATCCACAACACTCTACAAACACTATGTAGGCCAAGAACAAGAAAAACATGAACACACAAGGGGAAATTGCCAACCATGAGCACAACGATCAATGTGGATGTGCAAAAAAGATAGAGCACAATCTAGAAACATCCAAAAGCATCATGAATTACAAGAGAAGCATCCATAATAACTGAACTAACTAAAATAGCCTCATCTTCAATCAGAAACACCAACTGAAGAAACAAAAAAATTGTTCGAATGAAAATCTTCATAACTCGATCAAATCCTCATGCGGATCTTAGAAACTCAATGTGTATAAACTAGATGCACTCAACAACAAACCATTTATTCCACAACCTTTGATCAACAACGTAAAAAAATAACTGATATACTGAGCTTCACTTCACCACTAACAACCTACAACTCATTTATTACAATTTTCTCAATATCCTCAAAATATACAACTTCAAATACATTTATGCTAATAGAGTTGACATCAATGACATATCATCAACACAACCACAGCATCCAAAAATCTCCCCCTTTGGCATTGATGGAAACACATGATGTGAAAAACACCATCAACGCAACTAACTCTTGCTTAGGATTTGACTCATCTTCTCCTCAACATTTTCACATAATATTTCTCCTCATAAGGCTATTCTCCTTAGATAATCACAAGTTTTTCACATGAATCTTCTCCCCCTTTGACATCAGTGACAAAATTCTCTAAGCTTTGAACCACATGTCTGAATTTATGAACATCTGACTACTCCCTCTGAGTAGCAGCCAATACAACATCAATCTGAAGTAAGATATGATTGTGAAATGCACGGAATGATGTAATGCAATGCATCATTAGTTCTAATTAGGATGGGTAATCACCCCTAACTTCCCTCTAAGGTACTCAAGAGTATCCTTAGGAAACGACTTGGTAAAGATGTCTGCAATTTGCTCCTTAGTAGGCACATACTCCAGTCTGACTTCCTTTTCACTTACATTCTCCCTCAAAAAGTGAAACTTGATAGATATATGCTTTTTTTTTTAATGCAACACCAGATTCTTGGAAATTTTAATAGCACTTGACTTATCACATAATATAGCAATAGGATCATCATATACAATTTTGATATCCTTCAGCATTTGTTTCATCCACAAGACTTGAGTACAATTGTTAGTAGCAACAATGTATTTGGCCTCTATAGTAGACAAGGAAATTGCATTATGCTTCTTGCTTAACCATGAAATTAGCTTCTTACCCAAGAAAAATGCACCGCCACTAGTACTTTTTTTTGTCATTCACATCTACCCAATCAACATCAATAAAGGAACTTAAGGTAAGATCATCATCTTTAGGATACCATAGGCCAAGATCAATAGTTCCCTTCAATTATCTAAAAATTCTCTTCACAGTAGTCACATGAGATTCCTTCTGATTATCTTGAAATCTTGCAACAATACATACAACATTCATGATATCAGGCCTAGTTTGAGTTAAGTACAACAATCCACCAATAATTGATTTGTATCTTGTCTAATTTTCTTTTGGAGAATCATCTTCTATTGTCAACTTGCATCTAGTCACCATGGGTGTACCAACTAGCTTTGAATCTTCCATACCAAACTTCTTCAGCAATTCCTTCACATACTTAGACCGAGATATAAAAATCCCTTTATCTAACTGCGTAATTTGTAATCCCAAAAAGAATTTCATCTCACCAATCATAGACATCTTAAATTCATTTTGCATCTCATTAGAAAACTTCATGCACAAACCATCATCTCCTCCAAAAATGATATCATCAACAAAGACTTCAACAATCAAATATTTATTATGATCAATCTTGAAATACAGATTACTATCAGAAGCACCTTTGTTAAATCCAAGCTTCAACAAATACTTGTCCAATCTTGCATACCATGCTTTAGGGGCTTGCTTGATTCCATACAATGCTTTCTTTAACTAACACACTATATCTCCCTTATTAGTCAACAAAAATCCATCAGGTTGCTCAACATACACCTCTTCTTCCAACTTGCCATTTAGAAAAGATAATTTTACATCCATCTGATAAACTTTGTAGTTCTGGTGAGCAACATAGCAAAGAAATGATCTTATAGATTCAATTATAGCAACAAGGGAAAAAGTATCTTCAAAATCAATTCCTTCCATCTGTGAATATCCTTTACATACCAATCTTCCTTTGTTTCTAACCACTTCACCTTGCTCATTCAGTTTGTTTCTAAAGACCCATTTAGTTCAAATTACATTCTTATCCTTAGGTCTAGGAACAAGAATCCATGTATCATTATTTTCAATCTGTTTCAATTCTTCTTTCATTGCTTCAACCCAATATTCATATTTACATGCTTCATTCACACTAGTAGGCTCAGTCTTTGAAATCAAGCAATACTCTTATGCAATCTTTCTCCTAGTCTGGAAACCTTTGTTCTTATCACCTATAATTTTATCTTTTGAATGATTCAATCTTACATACCTTGGAGTCTTCTTAGGATGTTCTTCAACTTCAAGCTCTTTTGATCTCTCTTCTTCTCTTTCACCAGTTTCTTCTTCTTCTTCATTTTCTTTATTTACCGGATTGATTTGCACTTGATTTGTAGTCTGAACTTTCTTTCCTTGGTTTGTATTGTCATCCTGATCATCAAAGTCATATCCACATATTTTGGATAGTGTACCTAAGTCTTCATCAACCTTGACATTTTCACTTTCAACCATTTTCTTCAATCTTTTATTGTAACACCAGTAGGCCTTACTTCTAGTAGAATAACCCAAAAAGATATCTTCATCACTCCTAGCGTCAAACTTTCCTGTCTTTATCTCTCTTAATATAACATCTTCTTCCAAATATCTTGAAGTATTTAATAGTAGGCTTTTGACCAGTCCATAGCTCAAAAGGGGTCTTAACAGTATCACCTTTGATTTGTACCCGGTTGAGTGTGTACACAATAATACTCATAGATTCTCTCCAATAGATATGAGAAACATTTCCTTCTAGCATCATAGTTCTAGCACCATCTTCAATTTTTCTACTCTTCCTTTTCACAACTCCATTTTGCTGAGGGGTCCACGATGTAGATAATTGTCTCTTTATTCCATGATCTTCACAAAAAGTATTAAATTCACCGGAAGTGAATTCACCACCTCTATCCAATCTTAGAAATTTAATGTTCAAACTTGTCTCTCTCTCAACCATAGCTTTAAATATCTTGAACTTTTCCAATACTTCAAATTTCTCCCTTAAGAAAGTAACCCATACCATTCTAGAATAATCATCAATGAGTAACATGAAATACCTGTAACCTTGTAAAATTCTGACCTTAGAAGGACCACACAGATCAATACGTATAAGCTCTAACAATTCATTTGAACAATGATTTTTACTCTGAAATGAAATCCTAGTTTGCTTTCCCAATTGACATTCCTTGCATATTACATTAGTAGGTTTTACCAACTTAGGTAGATCTCTCACAGCCTTAGTGAAACTTATCTTGACAATATTATAAAATTTAACATGACACAACCTCCTATGCCATAACCAACTTTCATCAACTTGATCAATCAAACAAATTTTACTAGCAACACTCAAGTGAAAGATATTACCTTTTGTTTTTGTACCTAGTATTTCTGGAACTCAATATTTTGTACTTTCCATCCTTGAACTGAAGATTGTATTCATTATCAACCATTTGACCAACACTCAAAATATTATGCTTCAAGCCTTCCACATACATAACATCATCAATATTATTCTTACCATCAAGAGAAATGCAACCTCTTCCATGGATCACACCAGCTGTATTATCACCAAATCTCACAACACCACCATCATACTTTTCCAAGCTTACAAACTTACTTTTGTCTCCTGTCATGTGATGTGAACATCCACTGTCAATCACCCATTCATCTTTTTCTTCAACTCAAGCGGCTAGGGCTTTCTCCACATTTGTACATCTAGCAAATTTAGTAGATATAGGATTATTTTCCTTGATAGCAATAAATACCCATTCATCATCACTTCTATTTCCTTTATCAGATTCATCATCTATCACACCTTCATAAACAACATAGTAACACTTGTTCTGAAATCTAGGCTTGTTATGTATTGGTTTAGGAGCTCTTTCCAGACACCTTGATGCAAAATGACCTATCTTACTGCAAGAAAAACATTTAAGAGGCAATTTTCCTTCATGCTTACCTTTTCCTCTCAGAACTCTTTTAACAATAAGTGCTTCCAACTCTTCTAGCTCTCTTTCTTCTTCTTCAATCTATCTAATTTCATCCTCATACTTGAATGTCTTCCTAGATAAACTTTCACCTAAATCATATCTCTATCTATCTCTTCCAGAAGTAGTAGCCTTAAATGCAGATTCAACCTTAGGAAGGGCATCACAAAATTCACTCAACTCAAAAGCAGTTAGCTTACCAATCAATTTGTCTCTAGTTATGTTTGTTACAGTCTGGAGCTCTTCAATAGCATCGTTGATTATGTTTTCTGCATAGCAAAAACTTAGACAGAATGTGATATTCTATCTCTCTTGAAAGGTAAATCTCTATCAGCAAGCCTCAAGAGATAACCCCAAGGTCTCTAATGTCAGGTCTTGACAATGCATAAACAACTCAGTGATAAATGTGAAAATGTTGGTAATCACAAAGGGACCTTACTACAAGCAAATACTGAATCTTTAAATTTATTAGATCTAGCAATATGATGATATTTCCAATTCTAGATTTAATTGAAATGATAAAAGAGATAGCAAAAGAGATAAGGCTTCAAAGAGATTCCTAAATTTAAGGACTACTCCTAAGATTAACAATGCAAATGATAAACACTTGAAATGGACCAATCCCTCAAAAACTGATTTTTGTTTGACTCAGATGACTTTGCAATCTTACAGAAATAGTGCAATCTTCTAAGGAATTAAGGATTTTCAGATCATAAACATTCATTCAAAACAACCCTATTGCAATCGAAATGAATAAACCTTCACAATTGAACTAAGCTCAATGAAGATAAAAGTCCATGCTAACTTTGCAAAGCAACTAACAATCAGTTGGTTGCGAAAAGTATGGACTAGAGATTGCTACAACACTTCAAGTACCAAATCATAAACGCTATCAATTCATCTAACATTAGACCTAACCTATCTATCAAATAAACTTAAGCAATTCAAAAGATAGAATCACAGAACCATTCCAAATAAAATTCAACACAAGAAAGGCACCAAATCACAATGTCTTCACTTGCATTAAATTACCCAAAGTAGCAACAAACCTAGTATTTTTTTACAACACTTGCTTGCTTGAAAACAAAACTAACTCCTAACTCTAGCTCTTGTTGTACTGCTTAATCTGCTCTAAAGAAAAACTATCTAGCCCTTACAAAGGAGGAAAAAGGCCATATTAATAGAAACCCCCAAGATATGTCGGCCTAGTTAGGGTTTACAATAATAAAATAGCCACAAACAAGTCAGCTAAGAAGAATTCAAAATAAACAAATTGGACATTAAATGAAAATATTCCATCCAGGTCGTCCTGGGGTGTCCAACAAATTTCGGTCCAATGAATGTGAAGAAATGGGAGAAATAATTTAAAGCACAAATTTTGATGTAGCCTTGCATTAACTGCTTCCCCCTTTATCTTTATTTCGCTCCACCCTATCATGCACCATCAAAAGTATCATGTCCAAGTTGGCTATTGGTGGCAGAGGTAAGACCTTAAGTCTCTTCTCAATAGATTTAATATTTTCTCTTAACTTTTCTACTGACTTATCCTACTCAACCTTACTGTTTTGATATTTATCAATAACTACAATATAGGTGGCCGCATCATCCAACTGATGTTCAGTAACTGGATCTTCACTAATTGGAGAATATACATCTCCCCACAATTTTCTCAACTCCTCTAAGCTCAAATGCTTCATTGCAAACTTCTTTCTCCCTCTCATCACTTCAAAGAAGGAAATGCATTTATTATAGATATTGGTCAGGGTGTCTTCAATTTTCCTTCTCTGCTTATATACCTTCTTCAAAACCTTTTGTCATATTTTCAAAGCTTCAAACCATTCCTAAGGTTTTGTAGCTCTGGAGGAAGGAAGAATTCTCACTCACCAACTTATCTTCAGTATACTCCATGATGGTCTTGGTTTTTTGAAACAGGAGGTCTACATCTTCCTTATCTTGAGCCAATATATCTTTCAACCAATTTATTGACCTCATTGCATCTCCTCCAGTTGAAAGGATGTCCTTCATAGCATTATCTCCCTTAGTTTGCACCCCCTATAACCAGTTCGTTGTGGCAAGAGTAGTGGTCCTCATCCTCTCCAGCTCTGTTATGGTTTCTTGTGGCAGGAAACTCACAGAAAAAGATGAGGAGCTAATAGATTGCAAGGGCTTCATCAAGTATTGCAAGTACTTCTTTAATTTCTCATTCTCCTTCTTCAGTTCTTGCTTAGTCTGCACTTATTTCCTCAACCTACCCAAGATCATAACACTAGAGCCTTCATACTCTTCAATCTCTTGTTCCATGGAAGTAGGCCCTAGGTTAATGGTAATCACCTCCAATTACATCATCTCTTTTCTTATCAAGGGTAGCAGTAGAAATGTAATCACTACATTGTAATCACCTCCAATTACATCATCTCTTTTCTTATCAAGGGTAGCAGTAGAAATGTAGACCACCCTGTTATTTGTCTCATCTCTCTCAATCCTGGAGATGACCCTGGCTTTCTTCTTTCCTTTACCTTTTCCTATATTTTCCAATAGCTCATCCCAATTGGGAGGGGTGTCATCCACAACAATATGTTTGCTATTTAACTCCTTATCTAACCATCCTAGGAAAATAGATTCAGATTGCACCTTACTCTACCCAACCTCATCCCATTGATCTTTAGGCACATCTTTGCTCAAATCCTATTTCTCAGGAATCTCCTCAGTTGTTTCTTATTTTTCTTCATTATGCTTTTCTTCTTCATGCACCAGTGATGGAGTCTTAACTGGTATTTCCTCTATCTGCGGAGGTCTATCTTCTTCACTCCTAATAGGTGAATCATCATATGTAACCAGGGGATACTACAAAACCCTTTCTATTTCTGCCTCAATACTATAGAGCTCATCTTCTTGAAATTCTTCTCCCTCTAGATCTGGATGAGTTTTTGCTCTCTTGGATTCACCTTGTTCACCCAACACATGACTATCCTCAAGAGGAGGAGGAAAATTATCATATTGTTCTGCAAGAGGAGTGACTAGAGGAGCATCCTTCTATGGTACATTTTCCTTAGGAGAAGGAGTTTTAGATTTCCTTGTATATACCTGTGTCCTTTCTCCTGAACTTTCTACATTTATCAAAGTTGGGAAAACTTCCTCTCCTGCCTTGGAGCTTCCCTTTTCCTTATGTGAAATTCTTACTATTCTTCTCCTCTTTGGCATAGAAGCACTAACCTCTTTGTCTTCCTTTCCAGCTTCATCTTTTGTTGGCTTCTTAGTCGTTGAAGCATGCCCCCTTTTCTTGGCAATAGGCTTTCTTTGTTTTGTTGCCTCCTATACTTCCTCTGCTTGAACATCCTTAATCTTCAATTTAAAAGGAGATCCCACCTTTCCCTTACCCTTAGGATCCTATTCAGTTGACTCCTCAGAGGTAGAATGAGACTCCAAGTCTCCCATTAGATCATAGGTGCATTGCACACCTTCAATTTCCAGTTCCCACATCTTATGCTTGAGCCACAACTTTGTATACTTAATGAATGGAGTCATAAGTTGTTCCAATTATGTTTTCTCCTCTTCCAACTAGTCCACTTCTCCCATTGGTTTGTCCTTCACTGCCTCATAAGCATGGCCTTGAATCAAATCTCCATCATCTTCAACTTGATCTAGAATAGCCTTCACATTATATAGTCAAACCAAGTTAACAGGCAACTTGGAAAACTTCTTTCTAATCTCAAATTCATCACTACAAATGGCCCAATAGTCTTCTATATCATCCTTGTGACTATATTCTTTGCTGGCCTTCTTTTGCACTTCTCCAGTTCTGTCAAACCTAAACCTCTTGGAATGGAAGGAAAACCCAAGAGTGCTCATTTCTTCCTCAAAAGCATAGGTCGAATTAATAGAAGGGCGGGCCTCACCCGTGCCTATCCACAGAGGAAAATCTCCACCGAATCTAGTCTTATGCTTATCTTTTTTACAATGGCATCAAAGTCACATATTTTCCTTGTAACCTCCAGAAGTATAATGTGATCTATGGGATACGTAGGAAGTCTATACGAAACCCTCTAACAACCATCTATCCTTATGTATGAGAATGTGGGAAACTGTATGAACCAAGCCCCATACCTTTTGATTAGCTCCTTGGCATTGTCAAATATCCGCACATGCTCTACACCTTGCAATAATCTGGTGATGTACATGGTGAATGCATCATTCACCCTCCTATAGCTCAAGTTACCCAGATGCAGCTATGGATAAACCTCATAGATCGCATCCTACCCAAACACACCCCTTGTACTTAGCCCCTTGTATGGATGGAATCTTGCAACCGGATAGACTAAGTAGGAAGTCATTGTGAAGGTCTTTGTTTACAACACATTGCACATTTGTTCATGAATCATAGCACTTATAACACCTTCCCTATGATAGTTAATATTCTGCTCCATCCTCAAAATGACATGGAAAATCCAATTCTCAAATACACTGGCACTTTTCAACCCTACCACTCTATTGAGAAGGGTGATAACATCATAGTACTCCTTGAATTTAGCTCTGAATAGCTGCTTGGGTAGTTTTGAAAAGTGGGACTTAGGCTTTTCCAATCAAGAATTGATGACCTGCTGGGACTTGATGGTATCTTCCTCATAGAACTTCTTTTCCATATCCATATCAAAAGCCACCACATGAGATCTGTCAGGCATGTCAAAGGTTTGGGCTATAGATACAAGATTTAAATTTGCCACAATTCTCCTTTGGGGATCAACTATCCTTTGTGTACGGTTGTCATAGTGTCTAGAACACTCGAGCAGTAACTCATAACATTTCACTGTAGAAGGAAATCCAGCTACATGTGCCAATCCTGATTCCAAAGTCCTCTTCACAAGAAAAGGATTGTTCTGTGCAACCATTCTTGTCTTGAACTCTTCATAATCCCACAGTCCAACATTAGTATCAGTTACCTTCGACCAAACAAAATTAAGCTTGCTCTCAGGAATTATTCTCTTGATGTCCATCTTGATTCTTTCTGCTTCAGAAATAGAATACCCCTCTACACTTGGATCCACCACTCTACCCTTGGCTCCACTTGTCACTGCCTTGCTTGACTCAGCCTACATCCAACAAAGAAACCATAGTAAAGATCACATAAAACCCAAGTTAACCATTCATAAATAGCACATTCAACCAAAATACAAGTCCAATGATAAGCCAAATGCTTAAAAACCTCATAAAAATTAATCATCTCAAAGTTCGGGTTTTCAGCCATCCTGCGGAATCTAGGCCAGAGAGGAATTTAAAAAAATTCCCACCCAGGCAGATTCTAGTGAAATAAGCATAAAAAGCATCAAATAATCATGGAATTGACCATAATTTAACTAAGAAACAACATGATACATCCCCAAACCATTCAAGCTGATCATACAATGCATAATCATCAACTAATAAATCATGTTATCCCTCAGTTCATCATTTTCAACAAAGTTTCGAACAAATCCGCCCGGGACAGATTTCCGCGAAAACAACAATGTCATATGAATTCTGGGAAAACGAAGGGACAAAGGAAATTTTGGGAAAATCTAGCAGTGAAAGAAATCTGTGAAGCAAGAAAGACTCCGGATTTCAATAGATTTCAGGAAAAACAGAGAGAACATGGAAAATCAGGGAAATTTGCTAGCAAAGGAAAATCCCAAAACTGAAGGAAAACCCGAATGTTGATGTTCCCTCATGACCTCACTCAAATTGATCGAATGATCACAAATTTGAGGAACTTGGGCCTACGACTAACTCAGTTTGGACCTCCTATAGATCATCTTTAAATTCTAAGCTCACCTTGAAGGAAATGGAAAGGAATTGGTGATGCCCTAATCACAAAACCTAAAATTCTGCCATTTACGCATAGGGAAAGTTTGGGCTTCGATTACTCAACTACTAAGTTTTCAAAAATTTCTTTATGGCCACACAAGAAAGCTACCTCAAAATGAAATCAAAAGACAAGCTCAGAAAATCACTTGAAATTATCAATCAAACACAATCAAGCAACCCTAGCTTCAAACGTTCAATGCCCATACGCACAAAAATTTAGACTCCAAGCACACCCAGGACGTTAAAGAGTTAGTCACCTTCAACAAAAAAAAGCAAGGGAATATGTACATACCATTATTGAAGTGAAAAACAATGAAAAAAACAATCCCTAGCGCCCAAGCAACAACAGTAGTTATGGTGCTCAGAAAATCACCACCAAATCGAGAAATTCATAGATTCAGCATGCCAAATCTAGCCAAGCACTCAAGATCACACACTCCAGTTTAAAGAGATAAAAAGATAAAACATAATGGCATAAAAATTCCCAAAAATTGATTAAATACCTCTCCCAAAATTCGTACAAATGATCATAAATGCAATTGACAAGACCACCAAAAATAGAACCCAGGAATCTGACAAGACAACGAGCATTTAGAAAAATCCGGTCACGAAGGAATCCCACGAAGACCAAAAAATTTTGAACCATAGTACAATGCATCCAGCATTAGGTTATGAGAGGATCCAAGAAACTCTGCCAGGAGCAGATTTTCCCGAAAGCAACCAAAAACCCAAAAATTGCCTAGAACATTAGATCTTCAAAATGCTTCCTAGAAGGGGAGCAATTGCACGAATAAGATAATCATTCAAACATGTGCAAAGGTAACAAAACATCAAAATAACAAGGGAAAAAATACCAAAAATGAAAGCAAAAGAGGGTCCCTTCTTTTAGTGGGGCGTGTGTGCAAAAACTGCACAACAAATGGCGACTTTGCTGGGAAAATGCTCTAGAGCATTTTAGTGACAAAATAGAATCAAGAACCCATAATCTCTAGTTTCAGTCCATGTATTAGGTCACCAATTTGGAAAAGTTTCAAAACTCAGAAATAAGCAAACCAGTCTTGTACTAGGGTCAAAGTGTGTGCATATGTGTTCATTCCATTTTCCTTGGTTGCAACAAGGATCAAATTTGGGCTAACTAGGCTACATAAGGATTCTAACTCCAAAAGCAACCTAGATAGAGTCTCGCTTCCAATCAAGCATCTATAGCCCCGATGAGGTTATCGCTATGATTCCCCTCAAGCATAGCTCTACTGCCAGCCAGATGTCCATAGCCCCGATAGAGATACTTGGATACTCCTGATACATTGAATTCATTCTTTTGATTTTCAATATTTTCTCTTTTTCTTCTTTTTGATAGTTCTTTTCTTTTCACTTTTTCATTTCAACCTGTGAACAATGAAGTTCACACTCAAGGTTGAGAACCATAGTGGCACTGGAGTAGAATATAATATTTTTCACCTAAAAAGATTTCATAGGATCCCCTTGCAACCTTGGAATTTTAAAAGATCTGTGTAAAATGTAAGACCCAAATACATTCTGGATTTAACTCAATCCCCTGGCTTATCCACTCAAAACACTTAATATAGATGACACCAAATAGAGGAATTTCACCAACTGATTTTGGAAAAAGATTGAATTTTGTAAAAGAAATATTCAGAATAGTTCTAGATAATAATATGATTGTCATGCAGGTGCAACACATCCAGAAGAAAACAAGAAAACCCCCCAAAGCAAGAGCGGAGCAAAACCAACCAAACCGAAAGCAAACCCAAACTAACCAAAACAAAAGCAAAGTAGAAAGGGAAACCTACTCTAACCAAAGAAAAATAGAGCAAAAAAAAACAAAAAAGGAACCTAATCTAACTATATACAAGGAAAGAGCTATAAACAACTCAGGATTGGAAATAATGCTTCAAGTACTGCCCATTGACAAGTAGTGGGAAATCTTCCCCAGTGAGATTTTTCAAGCAAAAATAATTATCGCCTAGGATCTCTGAAATTTGATAAGGGCCAAGCCAAAGTTTGTCAAATTTACCATTCTCCCCCTTATGGTCATGGGTTTTATCCTAGTAGAGAACCAAGTCAGAGATTTGAAAGGATTTTACCTTGGGTCTTCTATTAAACCACCTTTTGACTATCCCTTGATGTTTGGAAAAGTTTTCTAGGGCTTCATCTCTTTTCCCCTCAAGGTTTAACAACTCAGCAAATCTGGCTTCACGTTTATCCCCTTCATCATAATATTCATTAATGAATTGTAGGGTGGGGATTTTTAACTGAATAGGAAACAAAGGTTCTAACCCATAAACCAAGTGGTAAGAGGATATTCCTATGGAAGTCTTGTGCCTTGTATGATCTTCCCAGAGAGAAA
Source organism: Sequoia sempervirens (assembly GCA_007258455.2). Lineage (NCBI taxonomy): Eukaryota > Viridiplantae > Streptophyta > Pinopsida > Cupressales > Cupressaceae > Sequoia > Sequoia sempervirens. Next base: position 42,724,727 of record VDFB02000015.1, read on the forward strand.
ATCTAAGCTGGGTGTGCCAGTCCTTAGGATTTCTTTCTAATAGCTTACGAATAACATGTAGGAGATTTTTATTGGAAGGCTCAGCCAAACCATTACCCTGAGGGTAATAATTGGATACAAACTTAACTATAATTCCATGATCAAAGGCCTAGTTAGAGAATTTCAATGAGGAAAATGCATGACCATTATCACAAACCAAAGACATAGGACATCCAAAGTGATTAATAATACCTGATTTGATGAAATTGATTACCACCTCAGAAGTACATTTCTTGTAGGCAAGAGCCTCAGTCCATCTTGTGAAATAATTAGTAACAGTGAGAATATACCTGTGGCCTATAGAGGAAGGTGGATTGATTGGACCTATGAAGTCCATTCCCCACTGCGCGAAAGGTTTTACCTCAAAGACTGGTTGAAGTGGGAGTGCTGCATACTTCTCTTTAGTTGATGCAGTCTGACACACATGAAAAGTTCTGACATGGTTGTGTGTGTCCTTGAACAATGTGGGCCAATAATAACCATCTCTTAGAATCTAATTCACTGTAGAAGGTGCAGATCCATAGCTTGTACCATATCTGTCGTGAAACTCCACCATTACTCTTTCAAATTCTATTTTTCCTAGGCACCTTAAGTAAACACCCTCATGATTTTTCTTATATAGAACAACTCCCTTAAGCATGAAACTGTCACTCTTCAAACATAATGCCCTTATTTGTACCACATTAAGATGGTCAGGACACCCTTGAGTCAGGAGATAGTGAATGATATCATCATACCATTCCCCTGGAGAAAAATCTTCAAGATTGTAATGTTGGGCTACAAGATCAGGGCCTATTTGTTCCATTTTCCTTGTAAGTCTTTTCCCTCTTACCAGCTTCATGGGTTGAATCTCAATATCGTATTCCTGTAACATAGTCACCCATTTAGCTCTGCATTCTTCCAGCTCATTCTGCATCAACAACAACTTGACTACAGGATCAGGAACTATTGCAAAGACCTTGTTCTTGAGAATATAGTGTCTAAATTTCTTCATAGCTCTGACTAAGGCATAAGCCTGCTTCTCCACACTTGGGTACCTTAGCTCTACATCTTTTAGTGGTGTGCTCATAAATGTTATGGGATGTTCATTTCCTTGATCAGACTTTTGGGTCAACATAGCAGCACAAGAGTGGTTAGAAAAAAATGAATATATATAGAATGGCTTAGCATAATCAGGACTCACCAATACTGGAGCCTCAACAATAGCCTTTTTAATCTCTGCAAATGTTTCCTTAGCTTCTGCACTCCATTCAACTTTAGCTTCCTTCTTCAACATTGCATTCAGTGGCTTGACTATTTCTACAAATCCAATTATGAACTTCCTTACAAAGTTGATTTTTCCAAAGAATGATTTCATTTCTTTCTTGCTAGTAGGTGGCTAGATCTTGAGTATAGCTTCCACTCATTCAGGATCAATTTCAATTCCTTTCTCAGAGATAACGTGCCCCAACAATTTTCCCTCTATAACTCCAAAGATGCATTTCTTTGGATTGAGAGATATGCCAAACTCTCTACACTTCTGAAACACCTTGCACAAATCTGCTATATGATCACCTCTCTTTTTGGAAAAGACTGTCAAATCATCCATATAAATGATTATGAATTTACCAATTGTGTCCTTAAAAGCAATGTCCATGGCTCTCTGGAAGGTGGCTCCAACATTGATCAAACCAAAGGGCATTCTCCTATAGGAAAAAGTACCCCACGTAGTGGTGAAAGCAATTTTATGTTTGTCCTCATATTGTACCATAACTTGATTGTATCCAAAGTAGCCATCCAAGAAAGACATCATTTGAGATCCATTGACAATCTGAAGTACTTCATCCAGCAAGGGTACTGGATAATTATCTTTTTCCGATGCTCTATTAAGGTTCCTAAAATCCACACAGAGTCTAATTTCACCATTCTTTTTTCTTACAAGAACCAAGTTTGCAACCCAGGTTGAATGTCTAACTGGGAATATGATTCTGGAAAACAACAGCTTCTGCACTTCCTTTTGAATTACTGGTTCTAGTAGAGCATTGATTGGCCTTTGCCTCTCCCTAAAGGGTCTTACTCCTAGATTGGGAGGGATAGTGTGAGTTATAATTGATGTGTCATAGGTTTTCAAGTCCTCATAACTCCACACTATTACATCTTGATATGTATGTAATGCATCAATTACTCCTTTTCTCTCTTTTGGAGTACACACATTGCCAATGAAGACATTTTTGACATCATCTTGAGTTCCCATATTATACTTTTCACATTGTCCACTGATGGACTCTTTCTTGGCATCTTGTTCTTGATCTTTGATCTTATCCAGATCAAAAATCCTTTCTAGCTGCACCATTCCCCTGGGAATAGTATTGGTCTTCAGATTAATTACCCCTTCCAAATTCATCTTTGCTTCTTGGAGTTCAGTCTCATCGATAATCTGAGAAGCAAAGACATCTGAGCTTGTGATAAAATCCAAAATATGCTTATCATCCTCAAATACCTAGAAATTAGTAATGTTGTCAGGTACTAAAGGTACTAGAGTCAGTTCCACTGTAAACTTCTTCAATCCATAAAGAGACAAAGGTTGTAATGTACTAGCTACCTAAGCAAGGCAATCTGTTGTTTGGTTCTTAATACGTGGTATCAGCTGAATGTTGAAGGCATCAAATCCTTCAATAAGGTCCCATACTCTATGCCTATAATTGGTCATCCTTTGGTCATGACATGAGTATTTCCTCCTGACTTGTTTGAACACTAAATCAGAGTCCCCAAAGAATTGCAAAATCTTAAACTTTTTCTTTAGTGCCATGAGAAACCCATGAATCAAAGCTTCATATTCTACTACGCTATTTGTACAATGAAATTCAATTCTATGAGCAGCAAAGAGAGGTTTACCTCTTGAACTGATTAGCTCAAATCTTGCCCCAGCTCCTTGCTTTGATTTGGATCCATCAAATCTTAAAGTCCAACAACCAACAACTACAGGCTTCCTTGTTGTATCTCTTGCATTGTTGCTGCTAGAGGGTTCTTCAGAAAGAATCACTTTCTTCCCTTTAGGATCCTCTTGAACATTCTGAATATTGATTTTGACTACAGGAATGGGGTTGATGCATTTCTATATTTGTTCGACTGTAGCCTGGCACAAGCAATAGTCCAATTCGGGGTGGGAGGCATTATGAACTCTACACCAATTTGGAAAGAGTAATTCTCCAAAATTCATTCCTCCACCCAACTGAACCTAATCTTCAATACACTTTTGAATGAATTCTGGGAAACTGTCCAACAAGTCGAGTTGATTATCTTAAGGAATATCATCACTTATTGGATTTACTAAGGCTTCAGTACCACTGGATTCAACTATGAGATCAATAGGTGCAGCATGTAACATAAGGATTTCTTATGTATCAGATTCCTCAAAAGGGATTGCAAGTATGTAATTTTCCATGCTCACCTCAGATATTAGAATCTCATTCGAAGTGTTTTGATATTTTGTAATCATGTATTTCATCCTAGGTTCCCTTTCAATCTTAATCTGATTTGGCACCCCCTTCCAAGGAAGCCGCATATGAGAGTGATCAATCGATACATATCCATTCAAGGTCCTAGTAAAGTCCCTTCCCAAAATCAGACTGTAAGCATCAGGGATATCTGCCACCTATATATTAATAACTTGCTGAATTCTAGGGTCAGAGGCAACCTACATATGAATCATGTTGAACTCCCCTACAACATTAACCTTAGTTTGATCCATTTGAGTAACTTTATTTTTGGATTCAGCAGGAGTGATACCTAAGGCTCTACAAACACCAAAAGGCATTACATTGGTAGAAGCACCTGAATCTAACAAGCAATTCTGTAGATTTTTACCAAATATGCAGACAGAGATAAAAATGGAGGAGTATATGTTTTCCCCTGGAACAGAGTCAAGGGAGTATCCACCTGAGCAACTTGAGTTTTGTCCTTCTCTTTCCCTTTATCTCCAGGTGGTATATGAATCTAATTATGAATCTGATTCTGCTCTTTTACTAGTGGGGAACTAGATGATTTATTAACACTCTCACTGACTGAATTATCTTGTGATACTGAGCTAGGATTGTAAGCTCCTAAAACTGCATTTCTAATAGTTGGAACTCTCAATAATTCATATGCAAAGAGACTTACCTTTAGCTTTTTGAGTTCTTCCACAACATATGTGGCAAGTTGTTTCATACTCATATCAACAGGGGCCTCTTTGGGACATTCCACCACCCTGTCTTTGCTTGCTTCAACACTCTTTCCTTTTGATGGATCAATTTGTGCTTGTCCTTCCTTTGATAGGTATTGTTTAGGCACATGAGGATACATTGAATTATTATTGGCATTGGGATCTAGAGGTGTGGTGAAGTTGTTTGTAGGAATGGAAGTGGTGAAGGGGCCTCCAGCCTGTGGATGTTTGTGTGGCAGGTCCCTCAGATCATATTTCTTAACAGGCCTCTACAAGGTTTGTACCTCTTCAACATAAGGTTCTTCTTCATCCATGGGGCCATTTTCATTCATTATATTTTCATCAAACAACTATGTAATCTCATCTACATTACACACCTGATCCACCTCTTCCTTCAGCTGGTCTGATTCTTCTTCAGGCACATTTTCCTTGCTCTATGGAAAAGGAGCATGATTTAATACCAACACTGATGAATCATAGGGAGTAGATGGCACCATTTCCTGACTACTTGCATTATTCTTCACTTCATATTGAAAAATTGAAGCTACTGTCTGCAACTCTTGACAATCTAACTCAGAATGTTGACTTGTTTTATGGAGCCTACACCATCCTGATAAAGCAACCTCAACCAAATATACACCACTTGGAGGCTTTTCTTGATTGACTGGCTGATCTAATGGGGTGTAAATACCTCCATTATTAGGCCTTGTATTCCAAGTCATGTTCTGTCTAGGTGGTTGTCTCCTATCAAACCCTTGTCCACCAGCTTGACCCCTATCAAATTTTTGTCCTGAAGATTGTCCTTTATCATAATTTTTCCCTCTATCATTATTATATCCTCTCTCAAAATGTTGTCCTTGTTGATTTTCCCGATTTTCTCTACTATGATTGGACTACATACTTCTTTGAGCAGCTTGCAGCTGACTGCTCTAGTTCCTTAAATAAGTTACCTCCATATTCAACTTCTTCACTTGTTCAGTCAATTCAACTAGTCTCTCCTTGTTAGGATTTCTATATGGAGGTTGAATCGCATTAGTTTGGGGATATCCTACTGCAGTATTGGCATTCAACGATTGGTTCAATACTTCAGAATTCTATAGATATGTGGGAAAACTAGCCCAAGGCTATGGATGAAGAGGATGATTTACATTTTGTTGAGGGTAGCTAATTGTGGGTGGAAATTGAATCATAGGAGGTCTTGGGTGAGGGACCAGAGGCAACCGAGGTATTGGATTCATGATAGGAGTGTGATTAGCGAGAGCCTGATTGAGAGTTGGGACTTACCCAGGGTGAGCAACAGGTCCTAATGACGGTAAAGGCCTAGATAGGTGTTGTCTTAAAGAAGTGCTAACCTTCACAGCCTCTGCATATGCATCAAGTAGGGTATTAGGAGGGTTGTTTCTCCATTTCATGAAGGTGGCTGTCAGACTGTCTAGTCCCTCATAATAGACTTCTAAAGCAGTGGGCTCATCAACAACATAAGGAGTCTGTAGTCGGGTATAGGCATGATGAAACCTGTTGTTAAAGGACCCTATAGGCTCATGGGCTTCTCTCTTAACATTAGTGAACTAAAGATAAAGCTCATTGGGACTAATGGGAATCCTAAACTTCTGCAAAAATGTAGTCTCCAGTTCAGTTTAATTCTGAATAGATCCAGCAGGTAAATGATTGTACCAGTAGAACGCATCTTCCCCCAAGGAATAAGGAAAGAGCCTACATGCTACATCCTCATGACTGATTCCTCTATCCTTAAGGCCAGTCTGAAAGATCTTGATGTGTTCCTATTAGAAGATTAATCTTTACTTGGTAAAGGTTATTCTTTAATTGTAATTATTTATTAACTTGTAGGAATATTCCAAAGGAATCCCTACAAGTCTTTTTTCTTATTTCCATCTCACACATGTGTGAGGATGACTTATTTTTTAATTCCTTTATTAAGGAATATTGTAGCCACCTCCTTAAGAGGTGACACATTGCACACACATAGATGAATGGTGGCATTCATTGAGTTGGGAGTTACATTCTAACTCCTCTTCTCACCTCTATTTATTGAGGTGCCTCTCCTCTCATTCTTTAAGACTCAAGCAAGCAAGCCTAAGGCTGCAACTATCTCTCTCTTTGTATTATTCTTTAGGCATTTTTCCTCCATTCATAATATTGGGGTTTTTTCTTGTTTTTTCCCTTTATCAAATTATTGTGTCTCTCTTGCTTTGGTGGTGCTTGGTTTTGCTACTTCAATCGATTTGGTAATATCTTTCCTTCAAACATTTTCTTATTTATTAGTTCTTTCCATTGCTCTTTTCTATTTCCTTTCATAGTATCAGAGCTTGGTATTACTAACATTTTGTTAGCTACATTGTTGAAGGTTTACCAGATTTTTCAGCACACCATTGGAGACACTCTCAAAGAGGAGAAGAAGAGCAAAGTGTCTAATATTGGTTATTTTTTGTCTTCTAACCTTTTTTTTTGTATAGGAATCTTAATTTCCTATTGTTTAGATTTTGAATAATTTGTTCTTAAATCTATTTGTATATCTTGCAAGCTTTTAGAAAACCCAATAATGGTTTATCTTATTTTTTCAATTTTCAATTTAAAGTTTATTTATTTCTATAGTTTATACAAATTTGTATATTAGATCTGTAAAAAACCATTTATTTTTTTTCTAACCCTTGTGTAGGATTTCTTATTTAAAGATTTCTAAGTTATTTATTTAAAATTTCAAATCTATTTGTTTTGCATGCATATTTAATCTTTTGATTTTTTTTTTAGAAACCCTCAATAAAGAGGTTATATTTCAAATTTTTTTAAGATCTATAATCTTTTTTCCAATATCAGGCTAAATCTATAAAAAAAATCACTATATTTTACATTTTGTAAAAAAAATCATTTTTTTGAGAGCTCTAGCCCTCATTTTAGCTTAGATTTGTTCTTTAATAATATATATATATATAAACTCTATCAAAATAATCTAATATCCATTAAATCTTTATCTTTTTAAAAAATTTAACACTATTTTTTTAAGGGTTTCAAAAACCCTCTTTTTTTTTCATATTTATATCAAATAAAAAATCTTAAACCCTAACATTTTTTTTTGTAGGGATTTTATTTCAAAATAGTATTCAAAGTTCTTTTTATAAATAATAATAATACAAAAAAATAAGTAAAATCTTTAAAGTTTGTAAGATTTCGGCCCACTTTTAGGTTGAACCCCCCTTGTTGGTGCTATGTTCGCTCCGCCTGTGGCCCTCCCGCCGCTCCCCTGCCTTTGTGACCTCAGTCTTGACCTCTGCACCTACCCTATGCTTATCATCCGCATGTGTATATCTATAAAAAAATTGTAAAAAATTTATGTATATCTCCGCATGTGTATTTAAATAAAATAATCTTTAAAAATATATATATAGAGAGTTTTGGCCTTTCGTAGGTCGAAACCTGCATCACCTTGCTGTGCTACTCTCGTGGCCTAAGCTTCTACTCCCTCCCCTTGCTTCACACCACCTCTCTACATTCTTTCATCCCTCTCCTCAATGCTACCATCCAAGCCTACGTTAAAACCACTTAAAATCCCATTTCTATGTCTTTCGCCCATCTCTTTTTTAGTAAAAGTCTTTTTAAAAAAAGCCTGACCATTCTCACTCAAGGCTCCCTTATCTTCAAAGTATGAGATTTTTTTAAAAAGAACATCTTTCATATCTAATAAGAATCTTAGCTTTTTAAAGGCTCAACACTTTTCATGGTTTCTTTTAAAAGGTTTTATTATTAGTCTTTTAATAAGTTTTAATAACATATTAAGATATTAATATTTAATATTAAAACTTTTATAATTTTTTCTTAAATATTAAATAAGTTTTAATTTTAATGATTAATCACAATATTTATTTATTTATTTATTTTTATTTTCTTTTAGGCTACAGAAATTGGGTTTGTATAGCACGGTCCCCTATAAACTGCAGCGCGCCTGGTAAACTTTTTAACATGACCGGCAGTGCTGGCGCGACACGCCCTCCGGTACCACGGGACAGGGGAGACTAGAACTCATGACCAGCCTCCTGCAATAGGAAAGACTTAGCCAACTGAGCTAGAGCCCCCACCCTAATCACAATATTAATCATGTAAATATATATCATTTTTAAAAAATTATAATTCCTATTATTGTTAATCAAAAAAATCAAGTAATATAGTGTTTTTTTTAAATAGGTTTTTGACTAAAGAGGTTTTTTTAATTTAGGCAAATTTTTTTCAAAAGAGGTTATGTTTTTAAGATTTAATTCAATCAAGAAGACTATTTTTTTTAACCAAATATTTACAATAGTTATTATTTTTCTCATATAATTGTAGATTTTTTATTGCAATCATGTCAACTTTAATTCCTGAATTTAAATTAACTAGTTCTAACTATCACTCTTGGAAAACTCATATTTCTTTTATTTTTCATTTTAAACATCTTTTGGATGTTGCCATGGATCACAAATCTAAACCTAGTTCATCTGCATCCAAAGATGAAATCGAAAAATGGAATCTTAAAAATGAAGAAGCCCTTGGCCTCATAGGTATCTCCATGTCACCCAAAATTTATGTTCACATTGGGACATGTACAACTTCCTATGAAGCATGGGACAAACTCAAAACAATTTATGATAGTACAAATGAATCAAGAAAAATTCAAATTCAAGATCAACTTGAAGATTTGAGGTATTCTGATTTTAAATCTATGGATGAATTTTTATTGAAATTTGATGCTTTAAATAGTCAATTGAATGGTTTAGGAGTTAAATTACATAATCTTAGATTAATTCATCTTATTATTAAAAAGTGTCTTCCTAGACAATTTTAGAAATGCATTACTAATATTCATGCTCAATTAGCTATTCCTTCTTTAGCTACTCAATTAACTTGTGATATTTTTCATGATTTATTAAGACAAGAGGAAGCTAAGTTAATTCAATTTGGTACTCTTAAGTCTAATGAGCATGTTTTTTTGTCTACTCATAACCAAAATTTTAAACCTCATTCTAAACAAAAACATTATAATTCCAAACCTCATTATAATAATGGCAATGATCCTAGAGAATTTAACTCTTCTAAAAGACCACATTGCACTTATTGTAATAAGGATGGTCATTGGAAAAATACTTGTTTTAAAAAGAAAAATGAGAAAAAGCCTATGAATCAAAATAATCAACAGTTTCATAACAATGGTAATCAATCTAGATGTGCTTTTACATGTATTTTTAATGTTTCTAAACCTTTTGAATGGGTTATTGATTCAGGTGCATCTCAACATGTTACTTCACATAAAAAGTTTGTTTTTTAAATAAATTCACAAGTACTTTATTATTGGACTTGATCAACCCAATAATCGCGTGCTTGTTTTACTCAATTATATTTGGAATATGCAAAGGGCATATTCATGTAGTCATGAATGCATGAATATCATCTTAAATGACTTATTTATACTTAATAATCCTTCACGTCCTAGTATGCAATTCTCATTATTCCATCAAATTTTTTTTTAATATTAATTAATTTATTTTAATTCAAGGTGGCTTGATTTGTGCCCCTTCATATTTAAATATATCTCTAAGATCTTTGTAACCCACTTCGTGAGGCTTGATCTATTACAATATTTAAAACAACCTAGTGTTTCCCTCTCATCTACAATTATGTTGTTTTGATAAAGGGGATTTATTTTTTTATTGTGTCTAATTGGTAGATTTGTCTTTTTGATGGATTTATCTCATCTATATATTTTTGAAAATTAAAAAATCATTGGAGTATTTTCCTTCTTGATGGATTTATTCCATCTATATATGTTCTACAAATTAATCACTTTATCAAGTCTCAATGGAGCCTTTACATATATATTTTATGTGCTAGTTGCATTTGCAGTAATGTTGCATAGGGAGCCCTATCTATAATGAATCATATATTTTATCAAGTCTCATTGGAGGTTTTTTTTGGGACCCATGGAAAATATTTCCATCCACTTTGATGGTATGCACTTACTTATTTATGATGAACTTATATCTATTTTCTTAATTAATGGGGATCAAGTTCTTGAATTTTGTTTCATTATTTTATTGAAGGAAATATGGTTTTTTAAAACCATCTTTTATTATTAATCTTGATACAATTTCCCTTTACAATTTAATGATGTAGTGAGAGGAAACCTAGATCTATTATTGCTATGTCTATATATTGACATTTTATAATTTGGGCTATGCTTTCTTTCTATCTCATGGTCTCATTAGAAGTAAAAATGATCCAAATTTTGATATTAAGCATAGTGAAAATGATATTGTGATTATTATTTTATATCTTAATGATTTAATTATCACTTCTAGTTCTAACATTTTGATTAGTGATTTTAAGTCTCAACTCAATCAACAATTTCAAATGAGTGATTTGGGCCTATTACATTATTGGGTATGAAAATTTGGCAAACACCTAAAGTGTTGGATTGGTTTCTAGATTTATGTCTAAACCACAAAAAACTCATTTTAAAATTGCAAAAAGAATTTTAAGATATCTTAAAGGAACTCTTAATCTTGGTCTCTTTTATGATGCAAATTGTGATTTTTCTCTAAAAGGTTATATTGAGGTGATCCCAATGATGTGAGATCCACTTTTGGTTATTGTTTCTTTGTCAAGGATTAGGTGCAATCTCATGGAATGGTAAGAAACAACAATCTATTTCTCTTTGTTCTACAGAAGCTGAATATAAAGGTTGTACTAATGCATCCAAAGAAGCATTATAGTTAAGAAGATTACTTGAAGACTTGAGTCTACCTCAAAAGGATCCTACTACTTTATATTGTGATAATCAAAGTGTTATTTTTCATGCAAGGACCAAGCACATTGCTCTTCAACATCACTTCATTAGAGAGCAGATTGAAGACAAGAAAATTTCTCTTTTGTATTATAAAGGTGAAGATCAAGTAGCAAATATTCTCACCAAAGCTCTTTGTAAAGATAAATTTCTCTTTCATTGTAAAAATATTTGATTACAACCCATTGAAGGCTTTTATGTAACCTCCCCAAGTAAAGCTTAAGGGGGGATGTTAGAAGATTAATCTTTACTTGGTAAAGGTTATTCTTTAATTGTAATTATTTATTAACTTGTAGGAATATTCCAAAGGAATCCCTACAAGTCTTTTGTCTTTTTTCCATATCACACATGTGTGAGGATGACTTATTTTTTAATTCCTTTATTATGGAATATTGTAGCCACCTCCTTAAGAGGTGACACATTGCACACACATAGATGAATGGTGGCATTCATTGAGTTGGGAGTTACATTCTAACTCCTCTTCTCACCTCTATTTATTGAGGTGGCTCTCCTTGCATTCTTTAAGACTCGAGCAAGCAAGCCTAAGGTTGCAACTCTCTCTCTCTCTCTCTTTGTATTATTCTTTAGGCATTTTTCCTCCATTCATAATATTGGGGTTTTTTCTTGTTTTTCCCCTTATCAAATTATTGTGTCTCTCTTGCTTTGGTGGTGCTTGGTTTGGCTACTTCAATCTATTTGGTAATATATTTCCTTCAAACAATTGCTTATTTTTTAGTTCTTTCCATTGCTCTTTTCTATTTCCTTTCAGTTCCTCAATAGTTCTATTGGGATCATTAACATGGAACTTCAAACAAAAGTGTTTAGGGTTCTTGGGCATGACATTTTAATTAGCGAAAGTCAATGGAGATGGGTTATTAGCTAGGAAAACCATTGGTGGAGGTGGGGGTGGTAATGGCTGATTTATGGTTGGTTGAGGTTGTTGAATGGGAATGCCCTCAGAATCATAATCAGATGAACTTGATGAAGATGAGGATGATGGATATGACGAAGGTGGTTGGGTGGATGATAATTCTCCCTCTCTTCTAGTCCTTCTTGACCTAGTAGGAGTTGGTAATTCTTGAAATTCCTCCTCCCCTGGAGTATATCTGGTTCTTCTTCTAAATCCTTTAGGAGATATGGTAGACATAAATTGATCCAGCTTGCTTATTTAGACCCTCCTTCTAGCACCAATCTAAATCAAGATGGACATCAAGAGAAGAATTCTTGAGAGTAAGCAACTTCTGTTTGGTCAAAGGTAAACTAATACTAATTTTGGACTATGGGATTATGGAGAGTTCAAGAAAAGAATGGCTACACAAAACCTTCCTTTTCATGCGAAAAGGACTTTGGAATCAGGATTGGCACATGTAGCTGGATTTCCTTCTATAGTGCAATGTTATGAGTTAGTGCTCGAGTGTGCTAGACATTATAACAACGATACACAAAGGATAGTTGGTCCCCAAGGGAGAATTGTGGAAAATTTAAATCCTATATCTATAGCCTAGACATTTGACATGCCCAAAAGATCTCATGTGGTGGCTTTTGATATGGATATGGCAAAGAAGTTCTATGAGGAAGATACCATCAAGTTTGAGCAGGTCATCAATTCTTGGTTGGAAAAGCCCAAGTCCCACTTTTCAAAACTACCCAAGCAGCTATTTAGAGCTAAATTCAAGGAGTACTATGATGTTAACACCCTTCTCAGTAGAGTGGTAGGGTTGAAAAGTGTCGGTGTATTTGAGAATTGGATGTTCCATGTCATTATGAGGATGGAGCAGAATATTAACTATCATTGGGTAGGTGTTATAAGTGCTATGATTCATGAACATATGTGCAATGTGTTGCAAACAAATACCTTCACAATGAATTCCTACTTAGTCTATGTGCTTGAAAGATTCCATCCATACAAGGGGCTAAGTACAAGGGGTGTGTTTGGGCAAGATGTGATCTATGAGGTTCATCCACAGCTGCATCTGAGTAACTCGAGCTACAGGAGGGTGAATGATGCATTTACCATGTCCATCACTAGATTATTGCAAGGTGCAGAGCATGTGCAGATATCTAACAATGCCAAGGAGATGATCAAAAGGTATGGGGCTTGGTTCATACAGTTTCCCACCTTCTCATACATAAGGATAGATGGATATTAGAGGGCTCTGTATAGACTTCCTAGGTATCCCAGAGATCACATTATACTTTTGAAGGTTACAAGGAAAATATGTGACTTTGATGCCATTGTTAAAAAAGATAAGCATAAGACTGGATTCGGTGGAGATTTTCCTCTAAGGATAGGCATGGGTGAGGCCTACCCTTCTATTAATTCAACCTATGATTCTGAGGAAGAAATGAGCACTCTTGGGTTATCCTTCCATTCCAAGAGGTCTAGGTTTGATAGAACTGGTGAAGTGCAGAAGAAGGCCAGTAGAGAATATAGTCACAAGGATGATATAGAAAACTATTGGGCCAATTGTAGTGATGAATTTGAGATTAAAAAGAAGTTTTCTAGGCTGCCTGTTAACTTGGTCCGACTATATAATGTGAAGGCTATTCCAGAGTAAGTTGAAGATGATGGAGATTTGATTCAAGGCCATGCTTTAGTGGCAGTGAACGAAAAACCAGTGGGAGAATTGGACTGGTTGGAAGAGGAGAAAACATAATTGGAACAATTTATGACTCCAGTCATTAAGTATACAAAGCTCTGGCTCAAGCATAAGATGTGGGAACTGGAAAGTGAAGGTGTGCAATGCACCTATGATCTAATGGGAGACTTGGAGTCTCATTCTACCTCTGAGGAGTCAATTGAATAGGATCCTAAGGGTAAGGGAAAGGTGAGATCTCCTTTCAAAATAAAGATTAAGGATGTTCATGCAGAGGAAGTACAAGAGGTAGCAAAACAAAGAAAGCCTATTGCAAAGAAAAGGGGGCATGCTTCAAGGACTAAGAAGCTAGCAAAAGATGAAGCTGAAAAGGAAGAAAAAGAGGTTATTGCTTCTATGCCCAAGAGGAGAAGGATAGTAAGAATGTCACATAAGGAAAAGGGAAGCTCCAAGGTAGGAGAGGAAGTTTTCCCACCTGTGATAAATGTAGAAAGTTCAGGAGAAAGGACACAGGTATATACAAGGAAATCTAAAACTCCTTCTCCGAAGGACAGTGTGCCACAAAAGGACGCTCCTCTAGTCGCTCCTCTTGCAGAAAGACATGATAATGTTCCTCCTCCTCATGAGGCTAGTCATGTGTTGGGTGAACTAGGTTAATCCAAGGAAGCATAAACTCATCTAGATCCATAGGGAGAATAATTTCAAGAAGGTGAGCTTTATAGTGTTGAGTTAGAAATAGAGAAGGTTTTGCAGTCTCCCCTGGTTACATATGATGATTCACCTGTTAGGAGTGAAAAATATAGACCTCCTCAAAGAGAGGAAATACCAGTTAAGACTCCATCACTGGTGCATGAAGAAGAAAAGCATAATGAAGAAAAAGAAGAAACAACTAAGGAGATTCCTGGGAAATAGGATTTGAGTGAAGATGCGCCTAAAGATCAATAGGATGAGGTTGGGTAGAGTAAGGTGCAATCTGAATCTACTATCCCAAACTAGTTAGATAAGGAGTTAAAGAGAAAATAGATTGTTGTGGATGACACCCCTCCCATTTGGGATGAGCTATTGGCAAACATAGGAAAAGGTAAAGGAAAGAAGAAAGCCAGGGTCATCTCCAAGATTGAGAGAGATGAAATAAATAATAGGGTGGTCCACATTGCTACTCCTGCCCCTGATAAGAATAGAGATGATGTAACTGGAGGTGATTACAATGTACAAACCATTAACCTAGGGCCTACTTCCATGGAACAAGAGATTGAAGAGTATGAAGGCTCTAGTGTTGTGATCTTGGGTAGGTTGAGGAAAGAAGTGCAGACTACGCAAGAACTAAAGAAGGAGAATGATAAATTAAAGAATTACTTGCAAGACTTGATGAATCCCATGCAATCTATTAGCTCCTCATCTTCTGCTATGAGTTTCCTGCCACAAGAAACCATAACAGAGTTGGAGAGGATGAAGACCACTACTCTTCCCACAACGAACTGGTTACAGGGGGTGCAAACTAAGGGAGATAATGCTATCAAGGAAATCCTTTCAACTGGAGGAGATGCAATGAGGTCAATAAATTGGTTGAAAGATGTATTGGCTCAAGATAAGAAAGATGTAGACCTCCTGTTGTAGAAAACCAAGACCATCATGGAGTCTACTGAAGATAAGTTGGTGAGTGATTGAATTATTCCTTCCTCCAGAGCTGCAGAAACTTGGGAATGGTTTGAAGCTTTGAAAATATGACGAAAGGTTTTTAAGAAGGTATATAAGTAGAGAAGTCAAATTGAAGACACCCTGACCAATATCTATAATAAATGCATTTCCTTCTTTGAAGTGATGATAGGGAGAAAGAAGTTTGCACCGAAGCATTTGAGCTTAGAGCAGTTGAGAAAATGGTGGGGAGATGTATATTCTCCAATCAGTGAAGATATAGTTATTGAACATCAGTTGGATGATGCGGCCACCTATATTGTAGTTATTGATAAATATAAAACTAGTAAGGTTGAGTGGGATAAGTCGGTAGAATAGTTAAGAGAAAATATTAAATCTATTGAGAAGAGACTTAAGGTTTTACCTCTGCCACCTATAGCCAACCTGGACATGATACTTTTGATGGTGCATGATAGGGTGGAGTGAAATAAAGATAAACGAGGAAGCAGTTAATGCAAGGATACATCACTTTTTGTGCTTCTGATTATTTCTTCCCTTTCTTCACATGCATTGGACCGAGCTTTGTTAGAGACCCCAAGTCAACCTGGATGGAATATTTGTATTTAATGTCCACTTTGTTTATTTTGAATTCTTCTTAGCTGACTTGTTTGTGGCTATTTTATTATTGTAAACCCTAACTAGGCTGGCATATCTTGGGGATTTCTATTAATATGGTATTCTGCCTCATTTGTAAGGGCTAGATAGTTTTTCTTTGGAGTGGATTAAGCAGTACATCAAGAGCTAGAGTTAGGAGTTAGTTTTGTTTTCAAGCAAGCAAGTGTTGTAATAGAATACTGGAATTGTTGCTACTTTGGGTAATTTAATGCAAGTGAAGACATTGTGATTTGGTGCCTTTCTTGTGATGAATTTTATTTGGCATGGTTCTTGTGATTCTATCTTTGGAATTGCTTAAGTTTATTTGATAGATAGGTTAGGTTTAATGTTAGATGAATTGATAGTGTTTGTGATTTGGTACTTGAAGTGTTGTAGCAATCTTTGGTCCATACTTTTTGCAACCAAATGATTGTTAGTTGCTTTGCAAAGTTAGCTTGGACTTTTATATTCATTGAGCTTAGTTCAATTGTGAAGGTTTATTCATTTCGATTGCAATAGGGTTGTTTTGAATGAATGTTTATGATCTGAAAAATATTTAATGCCTTAGAAGATTGCACTATTTTTGTAAGATTGCAGATTCATCTAGGTCAAGCAGAAATTAGTTTCTGGGGGATTGGTCCATTTCAAGTGTTTTTCATTTGCATTGTTAATCTTAGGAGTAGTCCTTAAATTTAGGAATCTCTTTGAAACCTTATCTCTTTTGCTATTTCTTTTATCATTTGGGTTAAATCTAGAATTTGAAATATCATCATATTGCTAGATCTAATAAATTTAAAGATTCAGTATTTTCTTGTAGTAAGGTCCCTTTGTGATTACTAGCATTTTCACATTTATTGCTGAGTTGTTTATGCATTATCAAGACCTAGCATTAGAGATCTTGGGGTTATCTCTTGAGGCTTGCTGATAGAGATTTACCTTTCAAGAGAGGTAGAATATCACATTTTGTTTGAGTTGTTGTGTAGAAAACATCATCAACACATGGTATGTCAATTACCTCATTCATCACAACAATGTGTTGTTGCAAGATCTGTAGAGGAGTGACAAGATGATCAGGAAGGTTTTCATTCCCCTCATGATCAAGATGAAATAGTAAATGTGCTCTTGACTACATCAGACTTCACCTGTAATGATTATTCTTCTTATGATGAGCCCGTTAGAGGTGATGTTGATGTGCAAAGGCAAGACATGAGTGTATACCACCAAAAAGTGTTCTCAGATGAAGAGAGAGACATTGATTGCAACATTTACAATCTTGAGTTAGATAAAATTTGTTTGAGAAGACCATCAAATGAAGAAATCCAAAATATGAAAATTGCATTGGCTACTCAAACAAAGAATACTTACAATATTAGAAATAGAGTTGTGAATGGTTATCAAGGTAATCCTGGCAACATGTGCTAGAAAAATGAAGAACATCTCATTTTGTTGTTTTGTGTTGTCATTGATGTCACCATGATATATGAGTTGCAACTACAAGATCAAGTCTAAATTTGTTCTGGTATTCTGGTTTGGTATTTGAACCTGTATAATGCTTATATTCTCCAGTATTTTGGTCCACAATTGTTTGTTGGTGATTATTGTTGCTTGCAATTTTTTGGAAATGATTTATGGATTCTGGAAGCACATACATTCAAGATCTCACGTATTCAAATGCTCATATGTTGTATTGACATTACTTTGTTGATTGCAATTTTTCTATTAGGTTTATCCTTGTCCGACCTAATGGATGAGTTGTTTAATGGTGAATTAATTTTTGTTATACAGATATATGTGCAACCTATCTTAGGTCCATGCTGATATAATGTAGCATGTTGGGTGTTTGAATTGCTTTCAGGAAGATTTTGTGAAAGCTGGAAGCTGACAGTCAATATATTTGGTGAATAAGAAGTGCATCTAATTAGGCTGACCTAATTGATGCTTGTGGAGAGATCAGATATATATACTAGACAGTTTTTGAAGACTAAATAAGAGATGATTGTGTTGTAAATGTGAATGTGAAGAAGAGCGAATATGATGAAGTGTGTAAAGTTAGTTTACTGGGCTTCATTGGAATTGAATCTTCACTCACTACGTGTACTTTATCAATTCATTTTCTGGTTGTAAGCCATTTTGTAATTGTAATTCTATAGGTAGTGAGCCTTTGTATTTGGATAGTGAGTCCTTTCAGTGATCCACCCCATTTTGTAATATCTTATAACCGGTTATACTTTATTGTGAGCTAACACTCACCATGGTTTTTCCCATTTTGTGTTTTCCATGTAAAAAATATTAGTGTTCATGTGTTTTGTGACTTCATTCTTTGTTAATGCCTTTACTTATCTTTTTTGTTGTATGAATTGGAATAATTGCATGGTATTTGATTCTTTTTTTAAGAAGATACTTATTCACCCCCACTATCTCAATATCTTGGATATTCAATAATTGATATCAGAGCTTGGTTCATGTGGATAAGCCTACAACATTGAGGGAGATCCTGAAGATAGAAGAGATGAATGATAAAGAAGACCTCTGGACTGCTCTTGAGGATCTTTACAAAGTTGAAAGAGAAAATAGAGATCTGAAAGAGAATCTTGAAGATGCAAATGAATGTGTCTGAAAATTAAAAGAGCAGTTGAAAAAGTTCAAAGAAAGGCATAGGGAAGTAACTGATCAGTTGAAGCAGGCTAATGAAGAAATTACCGGTTTGAAAGTGCAAGTAGAGGAGAAGAAAATAATTGAATAATGTCTAAAAAAAATAGTAAAAATCAATTGTAATGAGTGTACCAAGTTTGAACAAGAAGTGGTGAACCTAAAAGTGGATCTGGAGAAGGAAAAACTCTATGAAAACAATTTCAAATCTAGCTAAGACAAGCTTGATCAATTGATTTTAGGATAGAAACCAAGCAAAGATAAAGGTGGCTTGGGAATGGAAGGAGGTGAAAACTCTAAGGACAACTAAAAGACTTAGAATAAAGGAAATTGGAAATGAAATTCAAGGAACTTTGCTAGGAGACCACCTATGAGATACCCTAATGCACAAAAGGTATTCATCCTTTAATGACACTTTATTTTCATGCAACAAATTTGGTCATAGGGCAACAAAATGTAGTAGGATGAATCAGTTTCCTAGTTCCTTACCTGGTCAATGTTTTGCTTGCAAAAGAATTGGAAATAGGGCAAGTGAATGCAGAACCTTGATGATGAATTATTTTTATGGAGGAAGAGTGAATCAATCTTTTAATGGCTACTGTTATACCTATAACAAGTATGGACATAAAGCTAATCAATGCAGAACAAGAGTAAGTGAAATTAAATCTAACTAGGGAAATACTGTCTGCTATAATTGCAACAAACCAAGAAATATCTGAAGAGTTTGTAGAAGCAAGAAGGGTAAGCAGACCAATTTGGTAGAAAATAATGAACCTACAAAGAAGGTTAACAAAGATGAGATTAAGCAAGAAATGAATAAGATTTGGAGGAAGAAAGAAGAGACTGAGATGATAGATGTGTTTGTGCCTTCGTTCGGTACAAAAAATTCCTCCAAGAATTAGACCTCGCAAGGTCTTAGGGGGAGCTTTAATAGAAAATAATTTGAACCCCCTTGATGTTTGGTGTGTTAGTCTTTAGCATGAAGATATGTTGTCAGAAATACTAAGCTAGATATTATGAAAGTGGAACTAGAATGAAATATGAAGGAATGATATTTTGCAAAGAAAATTAGGGTTTTTCCAAGCAGAGAAGAAGATTTTTTAGCAACTTTTTGAAATCTACCGCATTTAATGCGAGTTAGGGCAGATCATTGTTTTATAAAGAAAATGTGTAAGGAATTTTAATGACTCGTGCAATTGAAGAAGTTGAAGATATTTTTGGAGTGTTCTTGAGGAGATTTGGAGCTCGAACGGAGAAAACCCTAGTTCTAGTTCTTCGTGAAGAAAGACGTATTTTAATTTTTTGTACAGTTGTGGGTTTGTCTTCTTTGAGTTGTTTGAATTCAAAATTGGAAGAATGGAAACCCCTATATTCGTTAAAGTGTTAGAGAGATTGAGACCATCTTATAGGAAATATTCCTTGAAGTTTTTCAAAGATGACCCTATGGGCACCTTCTCATCGATCCCTCATGGGGCCATGCCAACCGAAGACACAAGAATGTATATTTGAGTAAAGACTGAGGAATTCAATCATAACAAATTGATTGACATTTGGAAAAATGAGCTTACTAGAGATAATTTCTTGATAAAACTTGAATACTCAAACCTGGTTGCAAAAAGGTTAGATAGATGGAACAAATTTCCCAACTTCATTTATGTGGTTGATGATGGATTTGTGAAGCCATTCCTAAGCAAAATTCATGATAAACTTATGTGGACTGACCGACCGCACCTAATAACTAAGGAGGCGATTAGGGCTATTACCGGCCTCTAGGATAAAGGGCCAATTCTTGTATTAAAAAATGTGAAGTATGAGGTGGTAACGAAACTTACAGGAGCTACATATGACAAGAGAGCCTTGACAACAAAGTCTATCACTAATCTGGATGTGAAGTATGCAACTATCATGATTGGTCACAAAATATACTTCACCAATAGAGAGAACTATGTTTTGTCGACAACTATTTATACTAGTGATGATATGGTAGTCAATGGTGTAGACTATGACTTATGTGAGATTCTTCAGCAATAGTTGTTTGAGAATTTGAAGTCGAAAAAGAAAGGAAGTATGCTTTCAAATTCAGTTCATTGATTGTATGTTTGTTGTTTTATTTCATGAAGAGGCTTCCTAGAAAGAATGATAAAGTGTTTTGGGACTCATCCAGACTAGTGGCACATCAAATTATTGATTATATGCATAGTATGGGTGATCTAAAAGCTCAAGAAAATGCTCTAACAACATTCTTTGCTATATTTAATAGCAACATGAATGAGAGAGATAGGATTCTAAGGAAAATTGTTGAGAAATATAAAGATAAACATCATATTTCATGTTTCCTCTGATGAATGCATGATTGAAGCAGTATAACCCTAAACCATATGGATTCATCCATTGGGATATGAAATCACAGAAGATGAAGCTGAGGGTTATGTACAAATTTTGCTGAAAAATTCACAGGATCCTAATGAACCCAGAATTGGTACTTATGCTAAAAAGTCTATGGAGATCCACATGGAGCAATAGAAGCCAAAAATCAAAAAAAGAGTGGAAAAGAAGCTTAAAGAAGCTGGATTCAATGATGAGAAAATTGATCTTGGAAGGGATAAGGGAGAAGAGTTGAAGGAACAATCATCCAGCCTAAGGAGATCCAGCAGGACTACTCCTGCTAAATCCTCCATAGCTCCTGTAGTAAATGTTGAGCCTAGTAACACTAATAAAAGAAAAGGCCCAGTTTCCTCCAGACCTACTACTAGATCTAGGAAGAGGAAAGAAATTCCTCTAGTGACCCCTGGGAAAAGAGGAAAGAAAGAGAAAGCTACAAGGGAGAAAAATCTTAGTGTCATAGATGATCAGGATGAAGAGGAAGAGGATCCTACTGCAAAATTAGTGAGAAAAAGAAGAGGAAGTTTATCCTCTAGTAAAGGTGCTTCTAAGGAAGTTGTTGGTTCTAACAGAGTGCATGTTGTATCATCTTCTAATGAAGAGGAAGAGAAATTTTTTTGTGTTCATGTGCACACCAAACCAAAGTTGAAGAAGACTAAGGTGTCTGATGAAGCCTTTGTAGACCAGAGAGAAGAATAGAACAATCCAGTAAGTTTTGGTCCCCATTTCAAATTAGAGGCTACTCTTAATTCTTTGTTACATTTTGAGAACATGATGAAGCTGAAAAGAAAATACTATGATGATGTTGGAGAAGAGGATAAGAAAACATTGATTTTACCTATCATTCAATATGTAATCATCTTGGAAGCCAAATGGGATAATATGAAGAAAGATGTACCTGAGAATATGTGGGAAACTCTGATGAAAAGGAGATCAGAGGTTGTTGCACTTCAAGAGAAAATTAGGAACAATGCATTTGATAAGATTGGCTCTTCCTTGACCTCAGATGATCTAGAGTATTTGAAAAGGATTTGTGAAGATATGTATCAAATGAAGAAGAGGGTAAATATTTTAATTACAGGGAATAAAAGGCTGATAAAGAAGATGAGGAAGGAAACAACAAAGGTGATCTGGGATACAGCAGAAAAATATGGCATGCTTAAGGTTGATAAAGATGTTGTTGCTGAAAATGTTCAGGAAGATATTCCTCTTGATATAGGTAATGTAAGTGTCTCTGAAGACTTTGATGTTGAAAATGATTTTGATGTTGAAATTAATCCTTCGAAAATTGAGAAGTAGAATGAATGTGAAGTTGATCTTGAAAAACATGTTGATGCTCCTCTAGAGCACACTGAAGGTGAAAAAGGAAATTATGAAAAGGGTAATACTAAAGAAGGAAAAGACAGTGAAGAAGAAGAAAAAGATAATCCAGAAGAAGAGCAAAATGAAAATGGAAAAGACTGAAATGATGAAGAATACAACAAGGATGAAGATAAAGATGAAAATAAAAAGGAAGAAAAGAAAGAAGAAGAAGAAGAGGAAGTGGAAGAAGAGAAGGAAAAGGGAGAGGAAGAAAAGAAAAATGAGGAATCTTCCAGGAAAAATGAAGAAATTCAAAAGCAAATTGTGAAATCTCTTAAGCATCCCGTAGAATCGTCCTCCGGTAATGATGTTCTGAAAGGGTTGTTGTGCAAGCAAACCATATTTCAGCCAATAATTCCTCAGGAGCTTCTACAACTTCCTATGATTGGAGGGTTTTTAGATGTGGAGAAGATGACTTCGGTGCATAAAGTGGTGTTAGGAGATGCATTGCAGGCATCCGGAAGGAAGCAGATTCCTAAAACACATCAGAAAGGAACATAACTTATAGAAGATGCTCTTAAGGCATTGCAAGAGGTCACACCTAGTGCATCTATTGATGCATACCTTGATCCTAATGAAAATTTGAGATTTCTATTAGATTCCTTCAAGGAGTATACCTTTGGACTTGGAGATAAGACAAAACAATAAGTTGAGGGAAAAATGGCAAAGAAAAGGCTACTGGCATTGTATGACAAGTGTGCTCTTGCACACTCAAATGTTGAAAAGAATCTAGAAGCTATGAAGATCTATGAGTTGGAAGAAAATTTTTTTCTTGCCTTTTGCTTAAAGTGGTTGGATGCCACTCAAAACATTAAGGTTGTTATGGACTCCATTGAGTCCCAATTGGCTACTGTCTCTGGTACTTGTTGATCATTTTTTCTGCACAATAACAACCAGAAAAAATATGATATCCTATCTCTCTTGAAAGGTAAATCTCTATCGACAAGCCTCAAGAGATAACCCCAAGGTCTCTAATGTTAGGTCTTGACAGTGCATAGACAACTCAGTAACGAAATGTGAAAATGCTGGTAATCACAATGGGACCTTACTACAAGCAAATGCTAAATCAATTTTATCAGATCTAACAATCTGATGATGCTTTAATCCTAGTTTTAACCCAATAATCAAAGAAATAGAAAAAGAGAAGGGTTTCAAAGAGATTTCCAAGCTTAATACTAACCCTAAGATTAACAACGAAAGTAACCAATACTCCAAATGGACCAATCCTTCAAAACTGACTTCTACTTGACCAAGATAAATCTACAATCTCACATAAAACAATGCAATCTTCTGAGGTGTTAAGATTTTCAAATCATAAACCTTCATTCAAATAACCCTATTGCAGTTAAAAATGAACAAATATTTACAATTGAATTTAAGCACACAGAATATAAAGTCCAGGCTAAATTTGAAAAGCAACTAACAATCAGTTGGTTGCGAAAAGTGTGGACTGAAGGATTACTGCAACATTCAAGTATCGAATCACAAACATTATTAAAGCAAATCTAATCTAAAAATTAACCTTCTCAAAGAAATTTTAAAGATGGAATAACTAGAACCATGCAAAACAAAAGAAACAAGTATGGCACCAAATCACAATGTCATTTCTTGTATTTAAATTGTTCACTGCAGCAACAATTCTAGCTTTTTGTTACAATATTTGCTTGAGGGAAACTACCTGATAACTTACTCTACTTCTAACTACCTCTGCTCTATGTTCTAGTTACAAATTCTAACCTTCCAACTATTTTTAACTATTCTAACCCTTTACAAAGAGGCGACATGCCCAATTTATAGAAAACCCCCAGGAATTCGTCGGCAAGGCAAGGGTTTCGCAGCATTAACTCGGCACAACCACCCAACCAAGAGAGTCTTCAAAATGGGTCAAATCAGCATTAAATGCATATCCCATCCAAGTCGGCCCAAGATCCGCAGCTCGGACAATGCGCGGGAAGATAATAGAGAAGCACAAATCGCACCGCAACCTATCATTAGCTCCCTTCCCTATTATCTCTGCTTTGACCTGGCTCTTCGTTTACTTTCAAGAATGTCTCATCCAATCCCACGACTGGTGGTAGGGGTAGAACCCTAAGTCTATTCTCAATGGACACAATCTCATCTCTTTAGTGTTTGACCAACATATCCCATTCTACCTTATATGCCAAATACTTATCAATAATTGCAAGGTAGGTGGCCGCATCATCTAGTTGGTGCTAAAAAACGGACCCATCATCAAGTGGTGCATAAACATCATGCCACCACTTCCTCAACTGTTCCAAGTTCAGATACTTGGTCGCGATCTTCCTTCTTCCTATCATTATCTCAAAAAAAAAAATGCAACCATTGTAGACGCCAACTAGGGTGTCTTCAATGTGTTTTCATTGTTTGTAAATCTTCTTCAACACCTTCTGCCTAATTTGCAACACCTTGAACCATTCCCATGGTTCGGAAACTCTAGAAGAAGGAAGGATCCCATCACTCACCAACCTATCCCAGGTGTACTCCATTATAGTCCTAGTTTTTTGTAGGAGGTCCATGTCCTCTTTATCTTGTGTCATTACCTGCCTCAACCATTCAGTGGTCCTTGTGGCATCCTTTCCAGTTGACTGGATCTCCTTAATAGCTTCATCACCTTTTACCTGCACCCCTCTCAGCCAATTCACAGTGGCAATAGTGGATGCTTTAATCTTTTCTAGCTCGGTGATGGTCTCCTGAGGTAGAGGATTTGTAGCAGAGGAAGAGGGATTAATGGACCGCAGTGGCTTCATCAATTCCTCCAAGCATTTCTTGAGATCTATATTCTCTTTCTTCAGCTCCTACTTGGTCTTCATTTCCTTCCTTAATTGATCCACAATAACAGTACTGGAGACCTTATAATCTTCAATATCCCACTCAGCTAATGTAGGCCCCAGATTGAGAGTCTGAACATTGTAATCCTTTCTAACCACATCATTTCTATCTTTTTCTGGAGCAGAGGTGGCAATATGAACAACTTTGTTACGTGCTTCATCCCTTTCAACCTTTGAGATCACTCTAGCCCTCTTCTTACCTTTATCTTTCCCAATTTGGCCTAGGAGTGCATCCCAATTTGGTGGTGTGTCTTCTACCACAACTTGTTTCCTCTTTATCTCTTTTTCTAGCCACTCTAGAATGGTGGGCTCCAATTGTGAATTAGTTTGCACCTCTCCCTGTTGATCCTCTGATACCCTTTCCTCTAAATTTTTTTTCTCAGGGGTCTCATCCATCTTGCCTTCCTTTTCAATATGCTTTCCCTTATGTTCAGGTGATGGATCTCTCATTGCCTCTACTTCTCTTGTAGGAGACTCAACTTCCTCAGTCCAAACCGAAGAATCTGTATGTGATATCAAAGGAGATTATATTTCTTTTTCACTTTCGGCATCTGCACTATAGAGTTCACCTTCATGAAACTCTTCCCCTTCAGTATCTGGATGACTCTTAGCATCCCTTGACTCACTTGTTTTTCTTTGAGCTTCATGAACAAGAGGCACATCATCATGTTGCTCCTTATGAAGAGTGGCAAGAAGAAAATCTACCTTAGGCACATTATTCTTGGGAAAGGGAGTACTAGACCTCCTTGTATATACCTTTGATTTCTCCTCTGAACTTTCAACATTCACAATTGGTGGGGAAATTACCTCCTCCCCGGCCATGGAGCTTGCCTTCTTTGACAATTTCACAATTCTTCTCCTCTTAGGCATAGGAGCATCAGCCCAAGGGTTATGTTCTTCGACTTCCTTCTGTTCAGACCATTTAGTTCTTGTCGCCCTCTTAGCCTTTGGCCTTCTCTATTTCTCTGTCTCTTGGACCTCTATTTCCTGAACACCTTTCGTCTTGATCTTTGATGTGTAGTCCAGTTTGCCCTTACCTTTAGGATCTTGCTAGCCCGTGGACTCCTCAAAAGTGGAATGGGAATCTAAGTCTGCCATCAGGTTATAAGTGCATTTCACTCATTTATTTTCCAACTCCAACATAGTGTGTTTGAGCCACAACTTGGTAACTTTAATGACTAGCTCCATTAGTTGCTTATGTTCTATTTTCTCCTCTTCTAACCATTCTACATCACCAATCATCCTATCTTTTACTGCCTCATAGGCATGATCCTAAATCAAGTCCCCATCATCTTCCAATTGATCAGATACTGCCCTTACATTATACAATCGGACTACATCCACTGGAAGCTGAGAGAATTTCTTCTTTCTGACCTCATATTCATCACCATAATTGGCCCAGTAGTCCTCTAAATTCACCTTATGGCTATATTTCGTACTGACCCTCTTTTAAGCTTCCACTGTGATGTCAAACCTGGGTCTCTTGGAATGGAAAGACATGCCAAGAGTACTCATTTCTTCTTCGTAAGCTTGGGCAGAACCAATGGAAGGACAAACCTCTCCAGTGCCAATTCTTAGGGTAAAACCCCCGCCAAATCTAGTCTTGTGTTTGTCTTGTGTTGGGAATTGAATAAACCAAGCTCCATATTTCTTAATGAACTCCTTTGCTTGATCTAAAATTTTGACATGCTCTCCCTCCTGAAGCATTCTGGTAATATGTATGGTAAATGCATCATTTTCTCTCCTATAGTTCGAGCTTCCTAAATACAACTGAGGGTAAACCTCATCGATGATATCTTGTCCAAAAATTCTCTTTGTATCTAATCCTCTGTAGGGATGGAATCTAGCCAACGCATAGACCAAGTATGAGGTCATTGTGAAGGTCTTTGTCTGCAACACAGTAGACAATTATTTATGAATTACTTGGCTGATGATCCCTGCCCAATGGTAGTTAATCTTTTCTTGTTCCATCCTCACAATCGCATGACACATCCAATTCTCAAATGTACCAGCACTCTTCAATCCAAGCACCCTGCTAACGAAGGTGATGGCATCATAGTACTCCCTCTTGAATTTTTCTCTGAACACTTGCTTAGGCAACTTGGAATAGTGTGACTTGGGCTTCTCCAGCTAGGAGTTGATAGACTGTTGTGATTTCACAGTCTGGTCATCATAGAACTCCTGAGCTGCCTCAATGGTGAATCCCACCACATGAGACTGGTCTGGCATGCCAAAGGTTTGGGCAATGGAAACCACGTTGAGATTGGCAACGACCCTCCCTTGAGGACCAATTATCCTCTATGTATCCTGATCATAGTGCCTGACGCACTCAAGGACCAGCTCATAACACTGCACTATAGAGGGGAAACTAGCAACATGGGACAAACCAGATTCCATTATTCTTCTAGTCACCAAAGGAGGATCCTTGGCTACCATCCTTGCTTTAAATTCCTCATAGTCCCATAGGCCAACATTTGCATCAGTGACTTCTAACTAGACAGAAGTGATCTTACTCTCAGGGACCTTACTCTTAATGTCCAGCTTAATCCTCTCTGCATCAGTCAATGAAGAAGTAGTTGCTGCTTTGTTTGATTCAGCTTGCACTCAACATGAAAACATAATAAAAACCACAAGAAAGCAAGGTTAATTCATCAAAACACCATTAGAATGCATCTCATATAGTCAAGGTGTCAATAAATCTCATATAGAATGACCATAACACATTTTAGGTTCCAAGACTGTCCGCAGAATCTGAGCCAGAGAGGAATTTGAGAAATTCTAGATCGATCGGATTCCAACGGAATAACCTAGAAACATCTACTTAATCATTAAATTTGATCATTTTCCATCAATAAATTTACATGGGAGATTCAAATATGACATGAAATAATCATCAAATGCATCATGAATTGTAAACGAATCCAATTATTTCATGTTCCTTTATATTTCATAAAATTTTGGGGAAATCCATGAGGGACGGATTTCCACAAAGAATGGGACAAAGAGGATTTTCGAGAAATCTGGGAGACGTTGGATTTTGGAGAAATATAGACTCGGTGGAAATCCGTGGTCAATGCAAAGTTCTGAACTAATGGGGAATCTCAGAACGAAAGTTTCGGCAAGGGTCAATCATCTTGCTGAGAAGTCTTGGTGAGATCATCTTGTCCCACTGACTTTCGGGGTCTGAACAAACACTTCGGCTAGACTAAATTTTTTGATATGAGGTCTCAGTGAAGCTAAGGTGTCTTGCTAATAGGTGTTAGGTTTTGAATTCGGCCAAAGGTCTTGCCGATCGCGCAGTGTTTTGGTGATATGAAGTCCCATCGGCATGACCTCTTGCTGAAATTATGAAGTCACCTCGACAAAAGGTCACTCGACAAGAGCCGGATATGCTCGGTGAAAGGTCTCACCGAAAGGGGGGAGGTCTCAGCGAACTTATGAAAGATCGACAAGACAAAAGGAGCCTGCTATGAGCTCTTGGCAATGAGGTTTTTCTTGCTGACAGAAAGACTTCGGCGTGAGAATTGCGGTGTCCGGGCGACTAGATGCAAACCCACGAAGGGCTTCAGCATGACACAGAAATATCTACATGACATCTCACTGACCTCAAAGGGTTACAACAACTAAAAGAACAAAGCTCGAGGAAAGAAAAAGTGCTCAGTGGGAGGTCTCGCCGAAGGACGGATGTCTTGGCGAAGAAAAGGAATATCGGTAAAGCCACTGGATCCCGCCATGACCTTTTGGTGACTAGGACTTGTCTGGACGAAAGTGAGTATGAACAAGCATATCGATGAGACATCTTCTCATGGGGTGAGGTGTCTGCGAAAGCAAAGGTATCGCTGACTGATATGCATAAAGGATTTCATCGGTGTAAAAAATGACAGTGTCACGGCGAACTAACATGAACCTAGGAAAACCACTTCAGCGAACCTCAAGGTGGTCGATATGATATCTCAACAATCTCGAATGGTCACAACGAATGAAATTTAGAAGGGATGGATTATCCTGGACTGCGATGCTGAGCCACGACTATGGATTTCGAAAAGTTTAACCTAGGGCAGGTCGGGGACGAACCTTTCATGAATTTTCTTCGCATTTTAGGTCAATCTCAAGATGAAATTGCCCGACATGGCACTGCTTGAGGTCTAAAAACCCTACTCATCCGCCATTAGCGCACAAGCACGTTCAAAATTTAGTTGTTTCAACTGTTGAGTCATCGCTTGGGTTTACTAATCACTCTCAAGCAAGATTCATTAAAATGCAGATGGACACATGAACTCAAAACTCACCTAGGATATGACAAAGGATACAATACTAAACAACCCTAGCACGAAACAAACAAATACATAGGAATTCAAATCCCACAAGCCCTCACAATACCAACGTGCCATTCATAATTTAATTCAAAGCAGAGAAATTAGACACATACCATTATAAAGCGGGAATTGATCTCAGAAGCAGCAAGCGTGAGGCTCAATAGGGTTCGTAATGAACACAGGCGATAATGCACAAGAAATTCCCACCAAATGAGACCAATTCAAACCCAAATTCCCAAATCAAAGCCAAAAGCTCAAAGAACAAACTCTAAGGATGTGGCTCTCAACTTAGACAAAAGCAAATAGTGAGCATAATGGCACAAAAGATCTCAGAAATCAAGTAAAATCCAACCTTCAAAGCATGTAAAAGGCCATAAATGCAGCTGACATGATAGCCAGAGAAGGAATTCGGGAATCCGATAATAGGGTGGAATCCGAGGAAATCCAGCCCATGCGGAAATCCATGAAGAACAAGAATTCCTAAGCAAAAAGATCTAACTGGAATCCATGCAAGACCTGCAAAAATTCGACTAGGGCGGAAAATCCCGAATCAGGGCAAAAGCCCGAAATTCATCGAAAACTTAAGATTTTCAATGAATAACCTGGGAAAATCTAGGGCATTCAAAATAAACAATTTAAACACATGCCTAGGTCAGAAAAAATCTCAAAAGAAAGAGCAAAAACACCAAAACCAAAGCGAAAGAGGGTCCCTGCTTACAACGGGGCGTGTGTGCAAAAAAATTGCACAAGAAATGGTGACTTCTGCTGGGAGAATGCTCCAGAGCATTTGATGACGAACAAAAATCAAGAACCCAGAATCTCTGGTTTCAATCTCACCATCAAACAATCAAGTCCGACTACAAGATTTAAAGAATCAGAACCAAAGAATAGATCAAACCTTCCATAAACTGAAAATCCAAGTGTGTGCATATGAGTTCATTTCCCTCCTTAAGCTACTACAGGAACCAAATTTAGTCAAGTCAAGCTACATAAGGATTCTAACTTCAAAAGCAGCCTGGATAGGGCCTCGCTACCAGTTAGGCGTCCATAGCCCCGATGAGGTTATCGTTGTGACTCTCCTAAACATAGCTCTACTGCCAACCAAGCATCCATAGCCCCGATAGAGATATTCAGGTATCCCTGATAAGTTGAATTTATTCTTTTGATAGTCAATATTTCACTTTTCTTTCTTTTGATATTCTTTATATGTCATTTTCATTTCAACTTGTGAAAAATGAAGTTCACACTTAGGGCTAAGAACCACAGTGGTACTGAAGCAGAAATAGGATTTTTCACTTGACAAGACTTCACAAGGATTCCTATAGTGACATCAGGGTTCTTAAGATATATGATGGATATAAGATTTTCAGAGTATTTCAAATTCAAATCCACACCAATGACTCAATCTTCTATAAATCCGACATTAAGACTGTTGGCACTAGCATAGACTTCAACCATCCTTTCAAGATGCAAGACTAAAGTTCACCCAGGAAATACTTAGAAAAATTCCAGAGAAGGTAGATTTGCCATGCAGGTGCAACACACCCAGGCGAAAATAGAGAAACCCCCAAAGAAAGAGTAGAGCAAAAAAAAACAAACCAAAAGAAAACCTACACTAACCAAAACAAACAAAAGGAAAGGAGAAAGGAAAACCCTAATCTAACTATATACAAGACCAGAGCTGAAAACAACTCAAGATTGGAAATAATGCTTCAAATACTGCCCATTGACAGGTAGTGGGATATCCTCTCCAGTGAGAGTTTTCAATCGGTAAGCATTATCTCCCAATATTTCTGAGATCTGGTAAGGACCGAGCCAAAGTTTATCAAATTTTTCGTGCTCTCCTTTACTGTCATGGGCTTTATCCCAGGAAAGAACCAAGTTAGAAATCCTAAAAGCTTTAACCTTGGCTCTTTTATCAAACCATCTCTTGACAACCCCTTGATGCTTAGCAAAGTTTTCTAAGGCTTCATCCCTCTTTTCTTCAAGGTGCAATAGTTTGGAAAGTCTTTCCTCACATCTATCTCCCTCATCATAATATTCGTTGATGAACTAAAGGGTAGGAATTTTTGATTGTATGGGAAACACAGGTTCTAATCCATAAACCAGGTGGTAGGGTGACATCCCTATGGAGGCTTTATGTCTTCTACGATCTACCCAAAGAGGAAACCTGAGTTGGGTATGCCAGTCTCTAGGGTTCCTTCCTAATAATTTGCAGATGACAGTCAGAAGATTCTTATTAGAGGACTCAGCCAACCCATTACCCTGCGGATAGTAATTGGACGCAAATTTTATAATGATCCCATGATCAAAATCCCAGTTAGAAAACTTTAACGATGAAAAGGCAGGACCATTGTCACAAACTAAAGACATAGGACATCCAAAATGATTAAGAATACTAGATTCAAGGAAGTTAATCACTACCTTGGAAGTACACTGTTTGCATGTAAGAGCCTCTGTCTATCGCTTAAAATAATTAGTAATGGTGAGAATATACCTGTGACCAGCGGAGGAGGGCAGATTGATGGGGCCAATGAAGTCCATTCCCCATTGAGCAAAAGGTTTTACCTCGATGACCGGTTGACGTGGGATCGCTGCATGCTTTTCTTTAGTGGCCACCATTTGACACACATGGTATGTCCTGACATGGCTGTGGGTGTCTTTGAACAATGTAGGCCAGTAGTAACCAGCTCTAAGAATCTGGTTTGTTGTGGATGGTGTTGACCCATGGCCTGTACCATATCTATCATGGAATTCTGACATCATTCTTTCAGATTTTTCCCTTCCCAGGCACCTCAAGTACGCTCCTTCATGATTTTTCTTGTATAAAATAACCCCCTTTAACATGAAATTATCACTATTTAAGTGCAACACCATTATTTGTACTGGGTTGAGATGATTAGGGCACTTCTGAGTTAGGAGATAATGAACAACATCATCATACCACTCACCAGGAGAAACATCCTCTAAAGTATAAGCCTGAGCTGTAAGATCAGGGCCTGTCTCAGCCATTTTCTTTGTAAGCCCTTGCCCTCTTACCAGCTTCATGGGAAGAATATCCATATCATAATCCTATAGTATAATTACCCACTTGGCTCTTCATTCTCCCAGTTCATTTTGTATCAAGAGAAGCTTGACTGCAAGATCGAGAACTATAGAAAAGATCTTATTTCTAAGGATGTAATGTCTGTATTTTTTGACTGCCCTTACTAAGGCATAAGCCTGCTTTTCCACATTTGGGTACCTTAGTTCTGCATCCTTCAACGGTTTTCTCATGAATTCTATGGGGTGTTCATTACCTTGGTCAGATTTCTGGGTTAATATAGTAGCACAGGAGTGGTCAGAAGCAAATGAATATATGTAGAACGGTTTGGCATAATCGAGACTTACTAAAACTGGGGCTTCAGCAATAGCTTTTTTAATCTTTGCGAATACTTCTTTTGCTTCTGCATTCCATTCCACTTTGGCCTCCTGCTTCAACATTGCATTCAGTGGCTTGACTATCTTTACAAACCCAGTGATGAACTTCTTGACAAAATTGATCTTGCCGAAGAAAGAATTCATTTCCTTTTTACTAGCAAGTGGTGGGATCCTGAGAATAGCCTCTATATGTTCTAGATCAATTGCAATCCCATTTTCAGAGATAATATGCCCTAGTAACTTACCCTCTGTTACTCCAAAGATGCATTTCTTGGGTTGAGGGATATCCCAAACTCTCTGCATTTCTGGAAGACTTTGCACAAATCTAAGATATGGTCACCTCTGTTCTTTGAAAATACCATCAGGTCATCCACATAGATGATTATGCATTTCCCAACTATATCTTTAAAGGCTATGTCCATTGCTCTTTGGAATGTAGCTCCAGCATTAATCAAGCCAAAAGACATTCTTCTATAAGCAAAGGTGCCCCACTTAGTGGTGTAAGCAGTCTTATGTCTATCCTCATATTGCACCATGACCTGGTTATATCCTTAGTAACCATCTAGAAAAGGCATCATCTGAGATCCGTTGACGATCTGGAGTACTTCATCCAGTGATGGAACTAGATAATTGTCCTTCTCTGATGCTCAATTTAGGTTCCTGAAATCTATGCACAGTCTGATTTCACCATTTTTCTTTCATACAGGAACCAAGTTTGCAACCCAAGTAGAGAGTCTGACTGGAAATATGATTCTCATAGACAACAGTTTCTACACTTCCCTTTGTATTACAAGTTCCAGTAGAGCATTAATAGGTCTCTGCCTCTTTGTGAAGGGCTTCACTCTTGGAGTGAGAGGGATAGTATGAGTTATGACTGATGTATCATAAGTCTTCAAGTCTTCATAACTCCATGCTATCACGTCTGGGTATTTGTGCAATGCATCAATGATTCCTTGTCTTTCTTCTAGGGTGCATATTTTTCCAATAAGAACATTTTTTACATCCTCCTGGGATCCCACATTATACTTGTCACATTTTCCACTAATGGACTCTTTCCTAGTGTCTTGATCCTGATCTCTGATCTTGTCGAGATCAAAGATCCTCTCCAGCTACACCATTCCCCTGGGGATTATGTTGGTCTTCAGGTTGATTACCCCTTCCAAGTCTATCTCTGCCTCTTGAGGCTCAATTTCATCAATGATCTGAGAAGCAAAAATATTTGTGTTTGTAATAAATTCTAGAATATGCTTATCATCTTCAAACACCTAGAAGTTGGTAACATTATTAGGGACTGAGGGCACTGTGGTCAGTTCCAGTGTAAACTTCTTCAACTTAGAAAGAGATAGAGGCTGCAGAGTGCTGGCTACCTGGGCTAAGTAATCAACTATCTGGTTTCTATTTCATGGAATTAGCTGAATGTTGAAGGCATCAAATCCTTCAATAAGGTCCCATACTCGGTATTTGTAGTTAGTCATTCTTCTGTCATGGCAAGAGTACTGCCTTCTAACTTGCTTGACTACTAACTCAGAATCTCCATACACTTGCAAGATCTTAACCCTCTTCTTCAAGGCCATCAACAATCCATGAACCAAGGCTTCATACTCAGCTACATTATTTGTACAATGAAACTGAAGTCTATGAGCAGCAAAAAATGTCTTACCTTTTGGGCTGATCAGCTCAAATCCTGCCCTAGCTCCTTGTTTTGATTTAGAGCCATCGAATCTTAACGTCCAACAGCCAGCACCTACAGACTTCTTAGCTTCCTCACTTACATTGTTGTTGCTGGATGGCTTTCAAAAGGCACCACTCCTTTTCCTTGGTGGTCTTCTTGGACATTGATTGGGATCACAAGAGTAGGATTAGTATACTTCTGTATTTGCTTTACTGCATCCTGGCATAAGTAGCAGTCCAATTCTGAATGTGAAGCGTTATGTATCCTATACCAGTTGGGCAAAAGTAACTCTTCAAAGTTCATTCTTCTTCCTAACTGAATCTGACCTTCAATACATCTTTGGAGGAACTCTTGAAAACTGTCCAACAAAGCTAGTTGATTATTCTCCAGATCATCATTACCTTCAGCTGGTTCACCATTGTCCTTAACTGGTTCCACTAGGGCTCCAACACCACTAGACTCTATCGCGAGGCCATGAGACATTGTATGCAACATGAGGACTTCCTCTGAATCTAGTTCTTCAAGGGGAGCGGAAAGCATATAGTTACCCATGCTTACTTCTAATACCAGAATTTCAGCAGAGGTTTTCTGATACTCTATAATCATATATTTCATTATGGGTTCTCGTTCACTTCTAATCTGATTAGGTACTCCTTTCTAGGGAAGCCACATATGGGAGTGATCAGTTGAAACATATCCATTCAACACCCTGGTAAAGTCCCTTCCGAAGATTAAGCCATAGGCGTCAGGGATGTTAGCCACTTGTATATTAACAACTTGTTGAATTCTAGGATCAAAAGTAATCTACATGTGAATCATATTCAACTCTCCTACAACATTGACTTCGGTCCTATCCAACTGTGTAACTTTATTTTGAGAATTAGCAAGGGTGATAACCATAGCTTTACAGACACCAAGGGGCATGACATTGGTTGAGGCACCAGAATCTAGCAAACAATTATGTAAATTCTTGCCAAATACGCAGACAAAAATCAAGAATGGAGGGGTGTTTTTTTTCCCTTGGAACAGAGTTAAGGGGGTGTCTACTTGAACAACTTGAGATTTGTCTCTTTCCTTCCTAGTGTCTTTAGGGGGCATATGAACTTGATCATGAGACTAATCATGTCCTCCTATCAGCTGAGAACTAGATACTTTATGGACATTCTTGCTAACTGATTTATCTTGCAACATAGAATTTGGATCATAAGAACTTAAAACTATATTCCTAATGGATGGAACCCTTAATAGCTCAAATGTAGATAGATTTACCTTCAATTTCTAGAGTTCTTCAGCAACATACATGGCCAATTTTTCTTCATTTAAATCAGTGGGTGTCTCCCTCGGGTATTCCACCATCTTTCCTTTACTTGCATCAACATTTCTTCCTTTTGGTACCTCAGCATGTCCTCCTAGAGATAAATATTGCCTGGAAACCGGGGGCAATGAGGGATTGTTACTAGCATTGGGGTCTGGAGGCGTGTTGAAATTGTTTGGTGGAATGGAAGTAGTGAAGGGGCCTCCAGCCTGTGGGTGCCTATGTGGCAACTCTCTCAAGTCATACTTCTTGACAGGTCTCTGGAAGGTCTGCACTTCTTCAATATAAGCTTCTTCTTCATCTCTGGGACCATTGTCATTTACTGGATTCTCATCAAATAATTGTGTCATTTCATCACCATTGCGTACCTGGCCTGCCCCTTCCTCTAACTAGTCAGATTCTTCTTCAGATGCATTCTCCTCACTTTGCAGAAAAGGAGCATGGTTTAATACCAACACTGGTGAATTATAAGGGTACTATCTCTTGACAAGTTGTATTATTCTCCACCTCATACTGAAAGATTGAGGCTGCTGTTTGGAACTCTTGACAGTCCAGCTTAGAATACTGACTAGTCTTGTGGAGCCTACACCACCCTGATAAAGCAGCCTCAGCTAAGTATACACCACTAGGAGGCTTCTCTTGATTAACTGGCTGACTGGAAAACTGATTAACAGGTTGACTGATTGGTTGATCTAATGGGGTGGGAAATCCTCCATTGTTGGGACCAGTGTTCCAACTCCTATTTTGTCCTGACTGCTATCTTCTTTCGAATCCTTTTCCACCACTTGGCCCTCTATCAAAGTTCTGACCTGGTGATTGTCCTTTATCATAATTCTGCCTTCTTTCATTATTATATCCCTTGTCATTATTGTAACCTTTTTCCTGGTTATATCCTTTGTCGTTGTTGTATCTTCTATCATTGTTATATCCTCTGTCCTGACATTGCCCTCTATCAAAGTGATGTCCTTGTGGATTCTCTCTATTTTGAGTGGACTGCATATTCCTCTAAGCAGCTTGCAATTGACTGTTCTAATTCCTTAAGTAGGTCACCTCCATATTCAGTTTCTTTATTTGTTCTAACAATTCATCTAGTCTTTCCTTGTCAGGATTATTGTACGAAGGTTGACTCGCACTATTCTGGGAATACCCAACTGCAACATTGGGATTTAGTGACTGGTTCAGGACTTCAGAATTTTGTAGGTATGAAGGATAACTAGCCTGAGGCTAGATATGTAGAGGTTGATTCACCTTTTTCTGAGGACAACTAACTGTGGATGAAACTTGTTCGCCAGGAGGTCCTGGGTAAGGGACCAGAGGCAAATGAGGTACCTAGTTCATGATCAGGGTGTGGTTCGCAAAAGCTTGATTGAGGGCTGGAACTTTTCCAGGGTGAGCAACGGGTCCTAATGAGGTTAAAGGCCCAAACATATGTTTCCTTAGATTCTTACTAACTTTTATAGCCTCTGCATATGCATCTAGTAAACTCTCAGGGGGGTTATTACTCCATTTCATAAAAGTAGCTGTTAGACTATCAAGTCCTTCGTAATAGACTTCTAGGGTAGTGGTTTCATCAACAACATACGGGGTCTATAATCTGGTATAGGCATGATGAAACCTATTGTTGAAAGACCCTATGGGCTCATTAATCTCCCTCTTCACATTAATAAACTGACGGTAAAGTTCATAGGAACTAATGGGGATTCGAAACTTCTGCAAAAAGGCAACCTCTATCTCAGTCCAATGTTGGATAGACCCGGCAGGCAAATGATTATACCAATAAAATGCATCTTCTCCTAGTGAATAATGAAATAACCTACATGCCACATCCTCATGGTTTATCCCTCTATCTTTAAGGCCAGTCTGGAAGATCCTAATGTGTTCCTCAACGGTTCTATTGGGATCATTGACATGGAATTTTGAACAGAAGTGTTCAGGGTTCTTTGGCATAACATTGTAGATAGCGAAACTTAGTGGAGATGGGTTGGTTTCTAGGAAAGCCATTGGTGGAGGTGGGGGTGGTAATGGCTGATTTATGACTGGATAAGGTTGTAGACTGGGAATGGCCTCAGACTCAGATGAACTTGATAGAGATGGGAATGATGGAGATGTGAGAGGTGGATGGGATGAGGATGATTCTCCCCTTCTGTTGGTCCTTCTTGACCTAGTAGGGTCTAGTAATTCTTGGAATTCTTCCTCTCCTGGAGCATATTTTGTTCTTCTTCTGAATCTCTCAAGAGAGATGGCGTTCAAAAATTGATCTAGCTTGCTTATTCGAGCCCTCCTTCTAGCGCTAGTTCATGTTGATCGTATTTTCTACACAATAACAACCAGACAGAATATGATATCCTATCTCTCTTGAAAGGTAAATCTCTATCGGCAAGCCTCAAGAGATAACCCCAAGGTCTCTAATGTCAGGTCTTGACAGTGCATAAACAACTCAGTAACGAAATGTGAAAATGTTGGTAATCACAATGGGACCTTACTACAAGCAAATGCTGAGTCAATTTTATCAGATCTAACAATTTGATGATGCTTTAATCCTAGTTTTAACCCAATAATCAAAGAAATAGAAAAAGAGAAGGGTTTCAAAGAGATTTCCAAGCTTAATAATAAAACTAAGATTAACAACGAAAGTGACCAATACTCCAAATGGACCAATCCTTCAAAACTGATTTCTACTTGACCAAGATAAATCTACAATCTCACAGAAAATAGTGCAATCTTCTGAGGTGTTAAGAGTTTCAAATCGTAAACCTTCATTCAAATAACCCTATTGCAGTTAAAAATGAACAAATCTTTACAATCAAACTTAAGCACACAGAATATAAAGTCCAGGCTAACTTTGCAAAGCAACTAACAATCAGTTGGTTGCAAAAAGTGTGGACTGAAGGATTGTTGCAACATTCAAGTATTGAATCACAAACATTATTAAATAAAATCTAATCTAAATAGTAACCTTCTCAAAGCAATTTTAAAGATGGAATAACTAGAACCATCCAAAACAAAAAACAAGTATGGCACCAAATCACAATGTCATTTCGTGTATTCAAATTGTTCACTGTAGCAACAA
Organism: Sequoia sempervirens; assembly: GCA_007258455.2. Classification (NCBI taxonomy): domain Eukaryota; kingdom Viridiplantae; phylum Streptophyta; class Pinopsida; order Cupressales; family Cupressaceae; genus Sequoia; species Sequoia sempervirens. The sequence goes on from VDFB02000015.1 coordinate 42,763,699, forward strand.
TTCTAGCTTTCTGTTACAATATTTGCTTGAGGGCAACTACCTGCTAACTTACTGTACTTCTAACTAGCTCTGCTCTATGTTCTAGTTACAAATTCTAACTTTCTAGCTATTTCTAACTGTTCTAACCCTTTACAAAGAGGTGACATGCCCAATTTATATAAAACCCCCAAGAATCCATCGACAAGGCAAGGGTTTCGCAACAATAACTCGACACAACCACCCGGCCAAGAGAGTCTTTGAAATGGGTCAAACCAGCATTAAATGCATATCCCATCCAATTTGGTCTGAGATCCGCAGCTCAGACGATGCATGGGAAGATAATAGAGAAGCACAAATCGCGTTGCAGCCTATCATTAGCTCCCTTCCCTATTATCTCTGCTCTGACCTAGCTCTTCGTGTACTTTCAAGAACGTCTCATCCAGGCCCACGATTGGTGGTAGGGGTAGAACCCTAAGCCTATTCTCAATGGACACAATCTCATCTCTTGAGTCTTTGACCGACTTATCCCATTCTACCTTATACGCCAAATACTTATCAATAACTGCAAGAAAGGTGGCTGCATCATCTAGTTGGTGCTCAAAAATAGACCCATCATCAAGTGGTGCATAGACGTCATGCCACCACTTCCTCATCTGTTCCAATTTCAGATACTTGGGCGTGATCTTCCTTCTTCCTATCATTATCTCAAAAAAAGCAATGCAACCATTGTAGATGCCAGCTAGGGTGTCGTCAAAGTGTTTTCTTTGTTTGTAAATCTTCTTCAACACCTTCTGCCTGATTTGCAACGCCTCGAAGCATTCCCATGGTTCGACAGCTCTAGAAGAAGGAAGGATCCCGTCACTCACCAACCTGTCCTAGGTGTACTCTATTATAGTCCTAGTTTTCTATAGAAGGAGGTCGGTGCCCTCTTTATTTTGTGTCATTACCTGCCTCAACCATTCAGTGGTCCTTGTGGCATCCTTTCCAGTTGATTGGATCTCCTTAATAGCTTCATCACCTTTTACCTGCACCCCTCTCAGCCAATTCACAGTGGAAATAGTGTATGCTTTCATCTTTTCTAGCTCGATGATGGTCTCCTAAGGTAGAGGATTTGTAGCAGAGGAAGAGGGATTAATGGACCGCAGTGGCTTCATCAATTCCTCCAAGAATTTTTTGAGATTTGCATTCTTTTTCTTCAGCTCCTGCTTGGTCTTCATTTCCTTCCTTAATCAATCCACAATAACAGTACTGGAGACCTCGTAATCTTCAATATCCTGCTTAGCTGATGTAGGCCCCAAATTGAGAGTCTGAACACTGTAATCCTTTCCGACCACATCATTTGTATCTTTTTCTGGAGCAAGGGTGGTGATATGAACAACTTTGTTACGTGCTTCATCACTTTTAACCTTTGAGATCACTATAGCCCTCTTCTTACCTTTATCTTTCCCAATTTGAGCTAGGAGTGCATCCCAATTTGGTGGCGTGTCTTCTACAACAACTTGTTTCCTCTTTATTTCTTTGTTTAGCCACTCTGGAATGGTGGGCTCCAATTGTGAATCAGTTTGCACCTCTCCCTGCTGATCCTTCGATACCCTTTTCTCTAAATTGTTTTTCTTAGGGGTCTCGTCCATCTTGACTTCCTTTTCAATATGCTTTCCCTTATGTTCAGGTGATGGATCTCTCATTGCCTCTACTTATCCTATAGGAGACTCAACTTCCTCAGTCCTAACCAGAGAATTTGTATGCACAATCAAAGGAGATTGTATTTATTTTTCACTTTCAGCCTCCGCATTGTAGAGTTCACCTTCATGAAACTCTTCCCCTTCAGTATCCGGATGATTCTCAGCATCCCTTGACTCACTTTGTTTGCTTTGAGCTTCATGAGCGAGAGGCACATCATCATGTTTCTCCTTATGAAGAGTGGCAGGAGGAAAATCTGCCTTAGGCACATCATTCCTGGGAGAGGGAGTACTAGACCTCCTTGTATATACCTTTGCTTTCTCCTCTGAACTTTCAACATTCACAATTGGTGGGGAAATTACCTCCTCCCAAGCCTTGGAGCTTGCCTTCTCTAAAAATTACACAATTCTTCTCCTCTTAGGCATAGGAGCATCAGCTCCAGGATTCTATTCTTTGACTTCCTTCTATTTAGACCTTTTAATTCTTTTCCCCCTCTTAGCCTTTGGCCTTCTCTGTTTCTCTGTCTCTTGGACCTCTGTTTCCTGAACACCTTTTGTCTTGATCTTGGATGTGGAGTCCAGTTTGCCCTTACCTTTAGGATCTTGCTGCCCCGTGGACTCCTTAGAAGTGGAATAGGAATCTAAGTCTCCCATTAGGTTATAAGTGCATTTCACTCCTTTATTTTCCAATTCCCACATAGTGTGTTTGAGCCACAACTTGGTAACTTTAATGACTGGCTCCATCAGTTGCTTCAGTTCTGTTTGCTCCTCTTCTAACCAGTCTACATCACCAATCGGCCTATCTTTTACTGTCTCATAGGCATGATCCTAAATCAAGTCCCCATCATCTTCCAATTGATCAAGCATTGCCCTTACATTATACAATCAGACTACATCCACTAGAACTCGAGAGAATTTCTTCTTTCTGACCTCATATTCATCACCACAATTGGCCCAGTAGTCCTCTAAATTCACCTTATGGCTATATTCCCTACTAGCCCTCTTTTGAGCTTCCCCTGTGATGTCAAACCTGGATCTCTTGGAATGGAAAGATAGGCCAAGAGTACTCATTTCTTCTTTAGAAGCCTAGACAGAACCAATGGAAGGAAAAACCTCTCCAGTGCCAATTCTTAGGGGAAAATCCCCACCAAATCTAGTCTTTTGTTTGTCCTTCTTGACAGTGGCATCAAAATCACATATCTGCCTTGTTACTTCCAACAATATAATATGGTCAATGGGATACCTTTGAAGTTTGTATGGGGCCCTTTGGCAGCCATCAATCTGAATGTAGGACAAGGTTGGGAATTGAATAAACCAAGCTCCATATTTCCTGATGAGCTCCTTTGCTTGATCTGAAATTTTGACATACTCTGCTTCTTGAAGCATTCTGGTAATATGCATGGTAAATGCATCATTTTCTCTCCTATAGTCTGAGCTTCCTAAATACAACTGAGGGTAAACCTCATAGATGATATCTTGTCTGAAAATTCCCTTTGTATCTAATCTACTGTAGGGATGGAATCTAGCCAGTGCATAGACCAAGTATGAGGTCATTGTGAGGGTCTTTGTCTGCATCACATTGGAAATTTTTTTGTGAATTACTTGGCTGATGACCCCTGCCCAATGGTAGTTAATCTTTTCTTGTTCCATCCTCATTATCGCATGACACATCCAATTCTCAAATGTACCAGCACTCTTCAATCCAAGCACCTTGCTAAGGAAGGTGATGGCATCATAGTACTCCCTCTTGAATTTTGCTCTGAACAGCTACTTAGGCAACTTGGAATAGTGTAATTTGGACTTCTCTAGCTAGGAGTTGATAGACTGTTGTGATTTCACAGTCTCGTCATCTTAGAACTCCTGAGCTGCCTCAATGGTGAATCCCACCACATGAGACCGGTCTAGCAAGTCAAAGGTTTGGGCGATGGAAATAGGGTTGAGATTGGCAATGACCCTCCCTTGAGGACCAATTATCCTCTGTGTATCCTGATCATAGTGCCTCGCGCACTCAAGGACCAGCTCATAACACTGCACTGTAGAGGGGAAACCAGCAACATGGGACAAACCAGATTCCATTATTCTAGTCACCAAAGGAGGATCTTTGGCTGCCATCCTTGCTTTAAATTCCTCATAGTCCCATAGGCCAACATTTGTATCATTGACTTCTAACCAAAAAAAGTGATCTTACTCTCAGGGACCTTGCTCTTAATGTCTAGCTTAATCCTCTCTGCATCAATCAATGAAGAAGCAACCACTGCTTTGCTTGATTCATCCTGTACTCAACATGAAAACATAATAAAAATGACAAGAAAGCAAGGTTAATTCATTAGAACAACATTAGAATGCATCTCATATAGTGAAGGTGTCATTAAATCTCATATAGAATGACCATAACACATTTCGGGTTTCAAGACCATCTATGAAATCTGAGCCAGAGAGGAATTCGGGAAATTCTAGACCGATTGGATTCCAACGGAATAACCTAGAAACATCTACTTAATCATTAAATTTGATCATTTTCCATTAATAAATTTACATAGGAGATTCAAATATGACATGAAATAATCATTAAATGCATCATGAATTGTAAATGAATCCAATTATTTCATGTTCCTTTATATTTCATCAAATTTCAGGGAAATCCATGAGGGATGGATTTCCGTGAAGAACGGGCCAAAGAGGATTTTCGAGAAATCTGGGAGACAGCGGATTTTGGAGAAATCCGGACTCAGCGGAAATTCACAGTCAAGGAAAAGTTTCAAACTAATGGGGAATCCTGGAACGAAATTTTTGGCAAGGGTCAATCATCTCGCTGAGAATTTTTGGTGAAATCATCTTGTCCCACCGAATTTTGGGGTCTAAACAAACACTTCGGCCAGACTAAATTTTTTGATATGAGGTCTCAACGAAGCTGAGGTGTCTTTCTGATAGGCGTTAGGTTTTGAATTCAGCCAGAGGTCCTGCCGATCGTGCAATGTTTCGGCGATATGAAGTCCCATCGACATAACCTCTTGCCAACATTATGAAGTATCCCCGATAGAAGGTCACTCGAAAATAGCTGGATATGCTCAGTGAAAGGTCTCACTGAAAGGGGGGAGGTCTCAACAAACTTACAAAAGATCGGCAAGACGAAAGGAGCCCGCCATGAGCTCTTGGCGATGAGGTTTTTCTTGCCAACATAAAGACTTCAGCGTGAGAATTGCGGTGTCCTGGCGACCAAATGCAAACCTATGAAGGGCTTCGGCATGACATAGAAAGATCTACATGACATCTCACCGACCTTGAAGGGTTACAGTGACTAAAAGCATAGAGCTTGAGGAAAGTAAAGGTGCTCGGTGGGAGGTCTCGTCGAAGGACGGATGTCTTGGCGGAGAAAAGGAATATTAGTAAAGCCACTGGATCCCGCCATGACCTTTTGGCGACTAGGACTTGTCTAGCTGAAAGCAAGTATGAACAAGCATATCGATGAGACATCTTCTCATGGGGTGAGGTCTCAGCGAAAGAAAAGGTCTCGCCGACTGATATGCATAAAGGATTTCATCGGTGTAAAAATGGCAGTGTCATGGCGAACTAACATTAACCTAGGAAAACCACTTCGACGAACCTCAAGGTGGCCGATATGATATCTTAGTGATCTCGAATGGTCATAGTGAATGAAATTTAGAAGGGATGGATTATCTCGGACTGTGACGCTGAGCCACGACTATGGATTTCGAAAAACCTAGGGCAGGTCAGGGACGGACCTTTCATGAATTTTCTTCACATTTTAGGTCAATCTCAAGATGAAATCGCCTGACATGGCACTACCCTAGGTCTAAAAACCCTACTCATCTGCCATTAGCACATAGACATGTTCAGAATTTAGTTGTTTCAACTATTGAGTCATCGCTTGGGTTTACTAATCACTCTCAAGCAGGATTCATTAAAATGCAGATGGACACATGAACTCAAAACTCACCTAGGATATGACAAAGGATACAATACTGAACAACCCTAGCACAAAACAAAAAAATACACAAGAATTCAAATCCCACAAGCCCTCACAATACCAATGTGCTATTCATAATTTAATTCAAAGTAGAGCAATCAAACACATACCATTATAAAGCAGGAATTGATCTCAGAAGTAGCAAGCGTGATGCACAATGTGGTCTGCAATGAACACAGGCAATAATGCACAAGAAATTCCCACCAAATGAGACCAATTCAAACCCAAATGCCCAAATCAAAGCCAAAATCTCATAGAAAAAACTCTAAGGATGCGGCTCTCAACTCATACAATGAAAAATAGTGAGCATAATGGTGCAAAAGATCTCAGAAATCGAGTAAAATTTAACCTTCAAAGCACGTATGAGGCTATTTATGCAGCCGACATGACAGCCAAAGAAGGAATTCGGGATTCCAACAATGGGTAGAATCCGGGGAAATCCAGCCCACACAGAAATTTGTGAAGAACTCGAGCAACAAGATCCAACCGGAATCCACGCAAGACCCAGGAAAATCCGACCAGGGCGGAAAATCCTAAATCAGGGAAAAAGCCCAAAATTCATCCAGAACTTAAGATTTTCAATGAATAACCTGGGAACATCTAAGGAATTCAAAATAAACAATTTAAACACATTCCTAGGTTAGAAAAAACCTCAAAAGAAAGGGCCAAAACACCAAAATCGAAGCGAAAGAGGGTCCCTACTTCAAGCGGGCCGTGTGTGTGAAAAATTGCACAACAGTACTTACAGTATATCCAAAGACGAAGATAGATCAACCTGGAACACCATCACTGCACATTAAGATAAATTCTTTCTTTTACAAAAGCAGAAGGAAGAGATTATCAAAAAATTCAATCAACTAAGTTACATTATAATGTTGGCTTTCAATTGTTTATGTGTTAGTTTGTCATTAATTCCTTTCAGTTGTTTATGTGTTAGTTTTTCCTTGATGCCAAGAATATTTTATGAGGTTCATGACATCACTAGTTCTATTCTTTGCATTCTTAGATTGGCTGATATGTAGTTGCATTGGCTGGTGTTATGATATGCAGTGTGATATGAATGTGATGATATGCTTGGTGGATGTTTTCAGGATGCATTCTCAGCTGATACATTCTCAACTTGTTTTGATTCATGATGATTACAATTGGTTCATATGGTGATTCACATGGTTCATGGCATGCACTTTCAAGTTTCAATTTTCTACATGTTGGTACTGATGTTTGACATATGTTCATTATTTCAGGGCATTCATTTTCTTCAGGGTTACAAGTCATAGTGAAATACATATATTGGCATATTCATTTTGAGGTATATATTTTTTTATACATTTGTGCATTTTACTTGGGCTAATAGATCAAATGATATATTAGTGGTACATATCATGTTTGCATAAAACATACCCATTTACAAGAAGTTTGCATAGAAGCATGAATTACATGTATTAACTCACTTATATGTATTCTCTTCATTAAGTATTTGTTAAGAGGATATGTGTTGTCTTCAAGAGACATATGATACATAAGTGTGCTAACATTTGATACATGGTGTTATAAATCATACAATGTTACAAGGCTTTGGACAACTTGTTTTGGAAGGTCTACAACAACATTGTGGTCATGTGATATTGGCATTCTTATTTTCTATGATTTCATATCTTTTGCTTCAGTATTTCATAATTGATGTGACCTATGTTTAAGATATTGAATTATTTATATTTTTCACCATAGAGGTGTCGGGCCTTAAGAGATTTTATCTAAACAACAAAAGGAGAGTCCTTGTCAGGCATGCTAAAAATTGAGGAGTCAGACAAATTAAAGTTTCAAAATATTTTTAAAAGCTTCAGTAAAATATTGGTTTGATGCTTATTTTTTCAGTCACATTAATCATGTGACAATGGGTGCTATGATTTAAAAGGTTTTGGCTTAGTTTCAAAGTCACTTAGTAGTGACATGGGTATTGAAAACCATCATAAGTTAATGATTTAGTAGAGAACAGATTCAAATGTATTATGATGTTCGGATTGCAAATGATTATACTCTTTTGAAAAGTCTTTGAAATACTTGGAGGAAATGTAGAGAAAAGTTGTTATTGTTTCATTGTGTAAACTTGTGAAACCCTAGCCACCACCATGGAATTGCGATTGCATATTTTTGGTAAAACACTTAACTAAGGAAGTTGAAAAGAGGCAGAGCTCATTGATGGAAGTCTTCAACTAGGTAGTTATGATGGTCTTCAACAGTAATTTATTGTATTTGTTTCTCTTTCTCCCATCGTGATTAGGTAATGCAAAACCTGTATGGATTTGAGTAAAATCTTGGTTTTGGAATATTTTTTTGTTAAGGGTATTTTAAGAGATTAACTCTTGTTGATTATGGTTAATCAAAAACCCATTAGATTTTTTGGGTATCTCTTCTTGGATTGCAACAAAAAATACTCTCTTTTGTTTTGAGATTGATGTATTTGCTTAGACTTGTTAAAAGAGTTTGTTAAAATCTCTTAACCCGAGTTGGTCTATAGTTATTCAAACTGTATACAAATGTTATCATTCACAGTATCTTTAAAAGGTGGTTCTTAGGCATTTTTCTATGTTACCTAAGAGAGGAATATGCAGCTTCATACACATTATGCAAAAGTAGTAATACATTGAAAATATTTTATTATGATTCTCATATTATTGTATTTAAGGAAAATGTTGACACACAACATTCTTAAATGAACTTGATGAGGATATTCATAGTCTTCTATTGTAATTCTAGGGTTGCAAAATTTGCACTTCTAGGGTTCTGATAGAATTCTATAATTTGTTATGCATTAAAATGAGTTGGTGCTCCTATATCTCATGAAGTTGGTACTTCTAATTTTTGTGGAGTTGGTGCTCCTAAACTTGTGGAGTTGGTGCTCCTGTATTTTGTGGAGTTGGTTCTCCTAAATGTGAAAGAGTTGGTGCTCTAAGTGAATAAAGGAAAGATTTTTTGAGTGGTTTTTTATTCTCCAAGAGGGTTTTTCCACTCAGGAAAAATCCTGTGTTATGTGGTGATTTAATGTTTATGATATTTTTCTTATTAGTCTAATTTTAATGTGTTATCAAATGTACAATTATCAATCCTTCATATTTTTCAATGTTATGCCACATTTCATATCAATCTTTCATATCTGTCAATGTAGATTTCATGGATAAAAGGCTATGATTTAAAGTGAGCTCTAATATATGTGAAAGTGTTAAGTTTCACCTCTGTTAATGTTTCATGTTTAATTCATGGTTCATGCAAATACAATATTGTTCATGCACAAGTCAAATTTGTTCTTTGAACTGTCATTTGGTGTTTTGATTTAAAAGTTAAGTTTGCTTCACATACTATCATTTTTCCTCTTTGTTCAAAATTAAACTTACAATCTTGGCTTTGAAAATTTTGTGACTTTCATAAATAACTAATTCACCCCCCCTCTTAGTGATTTCATCCTTCCAACAAGTGGTATCAAAGCATAGGGTCCTCATATAGGTCTAGTACATCTAGGATTGATTATGGTTTTTGGAAGTCTATCAAACATGTCATAGACTATGTGTTTTGAAAATTGGAATGGAAATATATCCGATCTCAATTGCTATCAATGTATAGAGCTAGTCCCTTGCATAAGTCCATCCAAGTTCTTGATAAGAGGATTACTATGGGTACGTGCAAAAGAAACAAAAGTTAGAAGAAAAACACTAGTGTCAAGTCTAGTGAAGTAGCACCCCTACCAATTAATACTAAATGTGATCCTGTAGCTGAAGAAGTTCACTTAGTAAGAGGAAAGGACTATGAAGGTGATGAATTTGAGGTTGATCTAGAGGAAGAATTTCTTCCTACCTTAAATGAACTTAAGAGGATTAGAAAGGAAAATCAGGATCTCAAGGTACGCATACAAGAAAGTGTTAATGTCAATAAAGTTGTAATACAAAATAATAATGATGATAAAAAGATTATTGACTTTTTGAAAGCCCAAATGATTGATAGAAAAAGGGTTGAAGAGGGATTGGAAGTCAAGTTAAAAAACAAGAATGAATTTTGTAATAAATTGGAAAATGAGGTTGTCTAATTAAAGAAATGTTCAGATAATGATTATGTGTTAAAAGAACTAACTCTTAAAGATTATATGATTATAAGTCACAAAATTGAAATTGAAGAATGCAAGAGGGTAGAAAATGTTGTAAGGTCCGATTTGGAGGTTAAAAAGATTGAATTTCTAGAAATTGAAGGAGAAGTAGTTGCATTAAGGAAAGAGCTTGAAAGTGTCAAACTTCAATTAGGTAAAAATCATAAATTTGATTGTAGTACTAATCTATTGAATGAGATGAGTGGCAGAAAAAAGCATTCTAAGGATCCTACAAGAGTGGGTTATAAGATTGGACAAAGCTTTGTAGAAGAATCTAAACATGAGATAGTGTTTGCTACTGCAGATGGAAAGAGGTTTACAGTCAAGCAAACACTGAGATTGAAGGTTGATCTCGGTCACCATATTGTTGATGCCCATATAAAAGAAAAATGGGTTGATGAAAGGACAAAAATACCATCAAGATCTTCATTTATTAGGTATAACTACTCTCAATTTCATGGATATTGCTATTGTTGTCATGCTTATGGTCATAAAGAAAGAAATTGTACAAGAAATTATAGAAGGTATGGAAGATATGATCATAGAAGTTTTGGAATGCCAAGAAAGAATGATTTCTTTACTCCTAAAATTGATTATATCATCACATGCTTTAAGTGTCATAAACTTGGGCATAAGGCACAATAGTGTAGGAGTAAGTTGAAGGCATCATTTAAAAATAACAATGTAGATGCATTGGTCAAGAAAAAGAAAGGGCCCATACAGGTTTGGAGGAGAAAACAAGACCTAGGAAATGAAAATACTAAAGTAGTGCATAATTCACAAAAGGGATCAACTATTGCCTGAAAGGTCAGCATGAGGTAAGGGGGAGTTGGTTATTGTATTGCTCTTTAACTCCTAAAAGAAATTTTGAAGATGTGCAGAAAATGCTTGTATTACAATGACAGTTCTCTATGTTGTCGCAAACATTGCTAACTTTAATGATGGAGTAAGTTGATTTGGAATAGGAAATTATATTTTATAGAGAACAGGTGACAAACTTTATGCATATGCAAACCTTGGAGTGATGGTGCAGTCTTTATAGGTGAATAATTGTTTGAGCAGAAAATTTATCTCTTTGCATTGTTTTTCAGTAATCAAGGTGTGAGCTATATGTTTTATGGATTGGATGTGTTGAAGCGAGCTTTTATATCTGAAATAGTAAAATATTTGTGCATCTATGATCTTGAACATTTCACAAGTTGCTATAACAGTGATTGGCTCTTACAAAGGGAAAAACATGTGTTCAGGACTGTCATGTGATTTCTATGTCATTGTTTACAATGTGAGCATTTGTTTCTCTTGATAGTTTGTATCTTGAAATGAAAATTATGGACAAGGTCGCAGCGAACAAACAAGGACTGGGAGGTCTTGAAAGCAAGCATATCATAACAAGTAGTGGTGGTATAGGGTATTTGATATCAATAAAATCATTCTTGGCTCTTGACATAAAATGTCTAAGCACTGTGATTTCTTGATGTGCATACCATTCTATCTCTATTGTTCTTTCAATAAATACATAATACATCAAGCTTCAATAAAGGGATGTCTGAAAAATACCATTATTTGGACAGATCATGATACATTAATAAATGTTGCTGATTCTGGAAGTTTGATTTTTTGCAGTCATTTGATTAACAAATCATCTATACTAGTTTGGAGTCATGTATTCATGATAAAAACTACAAGAGGTTGCAAACTTGATAATGTGTTTGGTGACAAAACATTGCACTCTTAAGACAGTGTTCATGTTGTGTTGCAGTACAAGGTACTATTGCAAGGTAGATTTTGAATTTGGTATGGCAATGATAGTCATATATGAGAAATCAATAGAGAGCCTTGGTTCAAATATTTGTTTCATGTTTGATTCTTGGTATCTTCCTTGAATCATGATAAATAAATTAGAAAAAAAATGTATTGATGCTTTTTTCATTGGTCATGAGTTATTATAGACTGTAGGAGTCTTCAATCACATAAGATAGTGATTCATATTAGCACCAGTGCTATTGACAGTGGTTCATATTAGAAGGTGTGTTGGTTGTTGACAACATTTTGTGTCTATACATCAAATGTTAGTGTATAAATCTTGGATTCACATGTTCACACAATTTGAAGGTTTGAGAATTGTTATGGGGATAGTATATAGTACAATGCATTGCCATGCCAATGTAGTTCTATGGTGTTGTGTTCTTTCTTTGACAGTACACATTTAGTTCATATTTTTAAATGTTATGATTGCTAGGTCTACTAACAATGAACAATGAGCAACACAATTGTTTCCACAGTAACAAGCTTATACTGTTGAAGTGTAATAAATGTTGAGAATCAATGAAAATTGTAGTAGATATGCATTGTGAACATTTAATAGTACAATCCAAGGACTTGACACAAGTTGTCTATGGAACAATGCTAATGCAATAAGGCAGTACTAATGAAATTTTGTCAGGGGGTCAACTTTATGGTCTCTCAATGCAAAGAATCAGGGAGAGCTTCATGTTGCAATTTGTCTTTAAATATATGAGTTGATAGGTTTTTTGATTTTTGTGAATGCAAATATATTGTGTTTGCTCATGTGGTCAACACAAGGAGATAAATAACAAAGATTTGTTTGAGAGTTGTTTGATTATGACTAAAGTAATGATATGTTGATAGTCTTTGATTCTTGATTTCTCCTTTCATATGGTTACTATGTTGGTTGGTTTTAGTTGTTTATATTCATGGCATCTCACATTCTCTTCTTTCATTCTTTGTCATTGAGGAAAAAAAGGGGAAGAGATGATATGTTTTTTTCCATCAAGGACAAATGGGGAGTTTGTTGGCTTTCAGTTGTTTATGTTTTATTATGTCCTTGATGCCTTTCAATTGTTTGTGTTAGTTTGTCCTTGATGCCAAAACTATTTTATGGGGTTCATGACATCACTAGTTCTATTCTTTGCATTCTTAGATTGGCTGATATGTAGTTGCATTGGTTGGTGTTATGATATGTAGTGTGATATGAATGTGATGATATGCTTGGTGGATGTTGATAGGATGCATTCTCAGCTGATGCATTCTCAACTTGTTTTGATTCATGATGATTACAGTTGGTTCATATGGTGATTCACATGGTTCATGGCATGCACTTTCAATTTTTAGTTTTTTACATGTTGGTACTAATGTTTGACATATGTTCATTATTTCAGGGCATGCATTTTCTTCAAGGTTACAAGTCACAGTGACATACATATACTGGCATATTCATTTTGAGGTATATATTTGTTTATACATTTGTGCATTTTTACTTGGGCTGACAGATCAAATGATATATGAGTGGAACATATTATGTTTCCACAAAACATACCCATTTAGAAGAAGTTTGCATAGAAGCATGGATTGCAAGTATTAACTCACTTATGGGTATGTGCAGGATCATCATGGAAAAAACAGGCCCTTAAGTGGCAAAAAATTAAGAAAAATCAGAGTTAGGAAACTTGACATAAAAATTTGAATATGTTATCTATATTATTTCAAAAATATGTAAGAATAGAATCTATGGAAAATTGAATGTAGTTTCTAAACTACTAGGTTTATTTAAAACAAAAACTATTTTGTGAAACTTTGAAATTTCAACGCAGTAGAACTTAAACTTCAGGGAAAAAATAAGAAGTGGGTGTCTGTCTGACCACCCTAACCACAATAAAATGATAATATTTTTTTATAAGATTTTATATATAAGTAGAGGAATCATGTCATGATGTGATGCATATTTTTTTGTAATTTTTATCCAAGTAAATAATTAATTATGAATTTTTTATTAAAATTTTTAAAAAATATAAAAAACTCGTATGTCTAACCACCTTAACTTGGTCAAAACTTCATGAAATTTAATTATTATTATTTTAATCCTATAGTATACAAATCATAGAATGTGACACATGTTTTGGATTCAGAAAATTTGATACCGTTTAAAAGTTATAGATGTTTTTCAATCAGCCTATCAATTAAGACTTTAGTCATAATTCAAATAGAAAATGAATAATAATAATTTATCAAATTCAAAGTAAAACATAATTTATATTGGTGGAAAGCAAAGAATACCCTTTAAAAACTATTTTCATTTCATCAATTTTGGGTAATGAAAAATTCATCAACGACATACCCTACACATACCCATCATATCGCCACTTTTTGGCCCATCATGATCCTGCACATACCCTTATATGTATTCTCTTCATTGACTATTTGTTAAGAGGATATGTGTTGTCTTCAAGAGACATATGATACATTAGTGTGCTAACATTTGATACATGGTGTTATAAAGCATACAATGTTACAAGTCTTTGGACAACTTGTTTTGGAAGGTCTACAACCACATTGTGGTCATGTGATGTTGGCATTATTATTTTCTATGACTTCATATATTTTGGCTCAGTATTTCATAATTGATGTGACTTATGTTGAAGATATTGGATTATTTATATTTTTCACCATAGAGGTGTTGGGCCTCAAGAGATTTTATCTAAACAAAAAAAAGAGGGTCCTTATGTAGCATGCTAAAAATTGAGGAGTTAGACAAATTAAAGTTTCAAAAGCTTTTTAAAAGCTTGAGTAAAATATTGGTTTGATGCTTATTTTTTCAGTCACATTAATCATGTGACAGTGGGTGCTATGATTTAAAAGGTTTTGTCTTAGTTTCAAAGTCACTTGGTAGTGACATGGGTATCGATAGCCATCATAAGTTAATGATTTAATAGACAACAGATTCAAATGTATTATGATGTTCAGATTCCAAATGATTATACTCTTTTGAAAAGTCTTTGAAAGACTTAGGGGAAATGTAGGGAAGAGTTGTTATTGTTTCGTTGTGTAATCTTGTGAAATCCTAGCTGCCACCATGGAATTGTGATTGTAGATTTCTGGTAAAACACTTAACTAAGGAAGTTGAAAAGAGGAAGGACTCATTGATGGAAGTATTTAGCTAGGTAGTTATGATGGTCTTCAACAGTAATTGATGGTATTTGTTTCTCGTTCTCCCACTGTGATCAGGTAATGCAAAACTTGTATGGATTTGAGTAAAATCTTGGTTTTAGAATTTTTTTTGTTAAGGGTATTTTAAGATATTAACTCTTGTTGATTATGGTTAATCAAAAACCCATTAGGGTTTCTAGGTATCTCTTCTTTGATTGCAACAGAACATACTCTATTTTATTTTGAGATTGATGTATTTGCATAGACTTGTTAAAAGAGTTTGTTAGAAGCTCTTAACCCGAGTTGGTCTACAATTACTCAAATTGTATATAGAGGTTATCATTCATAGTATCTTTAAAAGGTGGTTCTTAGGCATTTTTCTGTGTTACTTGAGAGCGGAATATGTAGCTTCAAACACATTATGAAAAAGAATACTGCATTGAAAATATTTTATTATGATTATCATATTATTGTTTTTAAGGAAGATGTTGACACACAAAATTATTCAATGAACTTGATGAGGATATTCATAGTCTTCTATTGTAATTCTAGGGTTGCAAAAATTTCACTTATAGGGTTCTGATAGAATGCTATAATTTGTTATGCATTAGGAGTTGGTGCTCCTATATCTTATGAAGTTTGTGCTTCTAATTTTTGTGGATTTGGTGCTCCTAAACTTGTGGAGTTGGTGATCATGTATTTTGTAGAGTTGGTGCTCCTAAATGTGAAATAGTTGGTGCTCTAAGTGAATAAAGGAAAAAAAAATTGAGTGGTTGTTTATTCTGCAAGAGGGTTTTTCCACTCAGGAAAAAATATGTGTTATGTGGTGATTTTATGTGTGTGATCTTTTTCTTATCAGTCTGATTTTAATGTGTTATCAAATGTACAATTATCAATCCTTCATATTTTTCAATGTTATGCCACATTTCATATCAATCTTTCATATCTATCAATGCACATTTCATGCATAAAAGGTTATGATTTAAAGTGAGCTTCGATACATGTGAAAGTGTTAAGTTTCAACTCTGTTAATGTTTCATGTATAATTCATGGTTCACGCAAATACAATATTGTTCATGCACAAGTAAAATTTGTTCTTTGAACTATCATTTGGTGTTTTGATTTAAAAGTTAAGTTTGCTTCACATACTATCATTTGTCCTCTTTGTTCATAACTTACAATCTTGACTTTGAAAAATTTATGACTTTCATAAATCACTAATTCACCTCCCCACCTCTCAGTGATTTCAGTCTTTCCAACATATAAGAGTGGAATACACTCTGGTTGGCAAGGCCTTGGCATCCACAAAAAAACTTGAGAAGATAAATTTGACTCCTGATACTTCAGATGGTGCAGAAGAAACTCTGGTAGAGTTGGAATCCCTAAACAGGATGTTGATTGATGCAAATTATAGTTGGGAGAATGGTAAATCAGTATGGGAAGGTATTCTTAAGGAGCTTCAAGGTATTCTTAAGGAGCTTCAAGGCTCGCCATCTTCTGGTTAATGCATGTTTCTTTGTTTTCTTTGTTTTCATATTTCAATTTTTTTGGGACACCCTTTGTCCTTGATGTCAAAGGGGGAGTGAAGAAGCTAAAATGCTAGTGTTAGGGGGAGAAGTGTTGTAAATATTCTTTTTGGCACATGTTGCATCAATGAAAAAGGGGGAGATTGTTAGAAAAATGAAGAAGAACATCTCATTTTTTTGTTTTTTGTTGTCATTTATGTCACCATGATATGAGTTGCAATTGCAAGATCAAGTCTAAATTTGTTATGGTATTCTAGTCTAGTATCTGAACAGGTATAATGCTTATATTCTTTGGTATTTTGGTATATCCTCTGGTATTTTGGTTCACAATTGTTTGTTGGTGATTACCGCTACTTGTAGTTTTTTGGAAATGATTTATGGATTTTGTAAGCACGTACATTCAAGATCTTGAATTTTCAGATACTCGTATGGTGTATCGACATTACTCTATTGATTACAATTTTTCTATTAGGTTTATCCTTGGCTGACCTAATGGATGAGTTGTGTAATGGTGAATTAATTTTTGTTATGTAGGTATATGTGCAACCTATCTTAGGACCATGCTGACATAATGAAGTGTTTTGGGTGTTTGAATTGTTTTTGAGAAGATTTTGTGAAAGCTTGAAGTTTCCAGTCAGTATTTTCAGTGAATAAGAAGTACATGTAATTAGGCTGACCCAATTGATGCTTGTGGAGAGATCAGATATATATGAATAAGAGATGATTGTGTTGTGAATGTGAATGTGAAGAAGAGTGAATATGATGAAGTGTGTCAAGTTAGTTTACTGAGCTTCATTGGAACTGAATCTACACTCACTAGGTGTACTTTATTAGTTCATTTTCTAGTTGTAAGCCATTTTGTCATTGTAATTTTGTAGGCAGTGAGCCTTTGTATCTAGACAGTGAGTCCTGGTAGTGAGCCACCCCATTTTGTAATATCTTATAACCGGTTATACTATATTGTGAGCTAACACTCAATGTGGGTTTTCCCATTTTGGGTTTTCCACATAAAAAATATTGGTGTTCATGTGTTTTGTGACTTCATGCTCTGTCAATGCTTTTACTTATCTTTTTTTTTGTATGCATTGGAATAATTGGATGGTATCTGATCAAATTTTTTAAGAAGATACTGATTCACCCCCCCTCTCAGTATCTTGGATATTCAACATGTTCATCAAAGAAAAGAAGTTAGATGACAAAGGGACCAAGAAAGAAACCAAGAAAGATGAGACAAATCCCAAAGAAACTAAAGGAGCTAGAACTTGGGATAAAAAGGGTGATAAAGTCAAGATAGATCGGGAAGTTATTTCCTCGGCTATAAAGGATAATAGGAAAGGGCATAGTGTTGAAAAGGGTGAAAAAAATGATAAAATGATGGACAAGGATATAATACCTTCAAAATTACTAAAGTATGCTTCTGTGGACATGTTTCAAATGTTGTCTTAGGTTAAGGTCATATTCCCATTCTTGGAGATGATGAGGATTGATGAACATATAAACAAGGAAGTTTCCCTCATTAATGGTGTAGCTACAACCTCTAATGACAAGATGGTGATTGACCCACCTAAAGTGAGAAAAATTCATGAAAAGAGTGATGAAGTGGAAGGACTAATTAGTGAAAATCCTAAAATATATTTGGGAACTACAATTACTGCATGCCCAAGTCAGATCAACCCATTTTTTTTTAGTTTGATTATTGATGGGAAGTTGCTCAAGAATTGCATGATTGATTCAGGAGCATCTTCTAATGTTATGCCAGTGGAAATTATGAAGGAAATGGGTTTGAAAGTTGATAGCACTTATGGAAAGTGTTATGCTATGCATTCAAGAGAAGCACTTGTCATAGGAGTAATTAATAGGGTTTCATACAAGCTTTCAACATTCCATGACAAGAATTATACATGAGTGTCATAGTAGTTGACATTCTGCCAAACTATGGAATGTTTTTGTCAAGACAATGGAGTGCATCTATGGGTGGGAGCATGCAATGTTATTTATCATATGCCCCCTTCTCCATTGATGAAAATGATGTAAAGATTGTTAGAGAATCAAGATCTTTCCATATGATTGAGTATGTAGAAGAACAAGTGAAAATTCATTTTGTGGATACTAGTTTGGATATTTTTAGAGTTAAAGAGTTACAACAAGAAGAAAAAGTTCAACCTGCACCACTTGATAGAGAAGTCATAGATGTTTCACAAGAAGATTCTCTCTAGACCATGTATTTTGATAGAGCTTATTCCAAGGAGGGCTTAGGTGTAGGAGTTATCTTGATTCCCCCACAAGGTAATACATTCAAATACTCTTTCTCTTTTTAAATTCACTTGCACAAACAATGTGGTTGAATATGAAGTTTTGCTACTTGGTTTAAGGTTAGCTTCAAAGCATGGTATTAAAATGCTAAAATTATTGGGTGATTTTGAATTACTGGTATCCCAAGTTAGGTCTAGGTTTATTTCCAAAAATAAAAGACTTATGTAATATAGGAATTCAATTTGGGATACCATTGAAGCTTTTGATGCATTTAACATTGATTGGATGGAGAGGGGAAGGAATGCGATGGTGGATTTGTTAGAAAAAATTTCTATCAAACCAAATGATATAAATTTTACTAGTATTTCAAAAGTAGAAGTGAAAACTTGGCCTACAGTACCTAATAATATTTGTAGTTGGAAAGTATTTGATGATGATAAATATATTCTGAAATTATTGCAATAGATTGATCAATATGAAAGTCAAGAAATAGAATTTGGGGCATTGGTTGTGGAAGTTGATGGTAAGGAGACATTTTTTGGCAATGAAGTTATCCAATTGAAAAAAACAAGATCCCCAAAGGTTTGGTTGCATTGGAAAGGTTTTTTGATGGCCCTAATAAGACAAATGCTAAGCAGACATCTACTCACAAGGAATATTTGGAAGAGATTAATCTTGAAACTGAGAATGATCCTAAGAAGGTATATATAAGGAAGAAAATGAAACCACATATCAAAATCATGCTGATTGCTCTACTGAGAAAATATAGACATGTGTTTTCTTGGTCATATGATCACCTGAAAGCTTATAGGGAAGATATTTTTTAGCATGATATATCTTTGAAACTAGATGCTAAACCTTTTAGGAAAAATCAGAGACCAATAACTCCAACATTTATAGCCTAAAATGCAAGAAGAACTCACGAAATTAAGGGATGATGGAATTATCAAGCCTATAAGGCATTCCTCATGGGTTTCTAATTTAGTTCCAGTTAGGAAGAATGGTGACTTGAGACTTTGTGTGGATTTCAGGAATTTCAAAGTATCCTACTTGAAATATAATTACCCACTACCTAATATGGAGGCTATGTTGCAAAAGGTGACAAGGTGTGAGTTTTTGTCAATGATGAATGGCTTCTCAAGATACAACCAAGTTATGGTAAGAGAATCTAAAAAATATAAGATTTCATTCACTACACCATGGGGAACCTATGTGTATGTGAGAATTCCATTTGGTTTAATCAATGTTGGTGCTACATTTCAAAGAGTTATGGATGTGGCATTTGCTAATTTTATTGATTTGTTCTTGGCCATATACCAAGATGACTTGACTGCACATAGCAAAAAGGAAGAGGATCATTGTATGCATCTTGAAAAGATATTTATTATAGCACTGGAATATGGAATTTCCTTGAATCCTAAGAAATGCATTTTTGGGACTAAGGAAGGTAAGATTTTAGGGAACATTGTCTCTAAAGATGGGGTTAGGATTGATCCTGAGCATGTGGCAGCAATAGATGAAATCCCACAACCTAAAAATGTAAAGGTAATTCAATCCTTCTTTGGAAAAATAAATTTTGTGAGAAGATTTATCACCAATTTTTTTGAGATTGTCAGACCTATTTCCAAAATATTGAAGAAAGGTGAAAAGATAGCATGGAAAAAAGAACCCACCAAAACCTTTTAAGATATAAAACATTCCATCAAGGAGGATTTTGTGCTCAAGTCTCCAAATTACTCAAAGCCATTTTAGTTATTTATTTTTCCTTCATTTCATACTGTGGTAGGAGTACTACTATAGAAAAACAATGAAGGCGTTGAGCAACCTATTTATTTCTTCAACAAGTCTTTATAGGCTACTAATCTTAAATATAATGCCATATAAAAGAAAGTCTATGCATTGGTTAAGGTTGTAAATTTTTTTAGAAAATATTTAATGGGAGAAACTATGGTGGAATATGTTCCAAGTGTTGTAGTCAATGATATTTTACCCAGCAAGAAACCATAGGCCGAAGATACAAATGGATGAACAGGATCTAGGATTTTAATATTGATGTTTAGATTACAAAATTGGTAAGTGGTCAAGGTTTGGCTAAGTTGATGGTTGAAACCAACTTAGAAGCAAACCAAAAAAATAAACTAGAACATGCAAATGTTGCACCTATGTGTGACATGCAGACCTGTGGATGGTATGGGAGAATTGTGGAATAATTGAAAACTATGCAATGTCCTGAAGGCTTGCCTAATAATGAGAAAATAGCTTTAAATCTATAGGCTACTAAATATATCATTATTTATAATGAAATCTGGTGGAGAAGCCTAGAGGGTGTATTTCTTAGGTATGTGGCTGGAGATCAGGCAGACAAACTCTTATATGAAATGCACAGTGGAGCATGTGGAGGTCATTACATGGAAAAATACCATTGCTATAAAATACTAAGAGTAGGATCTTGGTGGCCAATTGTGTTTAAAGATGCTCACAGATTTTTCAAGAAATGTGATGCATGTCAAAGATTCACTGGCAAGTTGAAATTCTTAGGTAATTTTCCACTTAGACCAATCTCAGTTCATGCTCCTTTTCAACAATGGGGCATTGAATTTATTGGTGAAATGTCTATGAATTCTAGTGGGGGGAACTCTTGGATACTTGTTGCAACACACTATTTTACAAATTAGTTGGAAGCAATCCCCACAAGGAAGGCAACAAGTAAATTAGTGATTGACTTTTTTATGAACAACATATTGAGCAAATTTTGAGTATCAAAAAAGATTATTTCTGACAATGCCATGTGCTTCAAATTAGAGGAGTTCACTGATTTTTTTAGTAAGCATGGAATATCTCTCTTACTCATCCCCTTATCATACTTAGGGAAATGGACAAGAAAAATTCAGCAATAAGAGTTTGATGAAGATCATCAAATGAGTGATTGAGAAGAAAAAAAAGGCATGGGATTCAAAATTGTAGCTTGCACTATGGGTTGATAGGACTACTATCAAAAAGGTTATTGGAAAATCTCCATTCAACCTTGTGTATGGTGTAGAAGAGAGGATTCCACACAAAAACTTGTTGAAAATGTACAAGTTTGTTCTAGAATATGACATAGATATTTGTGATGAGATGCAACACAAAATGGAGGAGTTAGTTGAGCTTGATGAAACTAGAAGAGAAGCTCATAAAAGAAATAAAAAGCTGCAGCTTCAATTTAAGAATCTATATGATAAGAAATCCATTGAAAGAAATTTTAAAGTGGGACACATGGTCTTGATGTGGAACACAAGATCAGAAGATAAAGGAAAACATGGAAATTTTGATCCTCTATGGCTAGGCCCATATCATATTGTAGATACACATGGAAAGGATTCATACTTCTTGCAATCATTAATAGGTGAACTTATTGAGCTTCCAGTACATGGACAATTCTTGAAGCCCTATTTCTCTTGAAATAGGTTATTTTTCATGTACATTGTACAATCTTACAATTATTGTATATAGGTTTGGTGTGTTTTCTTTTGGTTGCATCTGTTTGCCATATCCTGGAAAGCTCCTTGTTTTTTCTTTCTCTATGTTTGGCGTGCTTCAACCTTGAGATCTAAATTCTCACCATACCCTCTAGGGGTATGCATCCTCAAGTTGGAGCCACTAGTGGAGCCTCTTAATTTTGATTTTTTTTGTGCTAGCTCCTTGCCCTATCATTATCCTTTGTGTCTATGCCTTAGGGGAGGGTCTAGGGTTTTGGTTCAAAAGCCCTCATTTCAAATTTCACATTATTTTTCCCTTGGAATTCTATTCAGTCCTTGACTTGCTATACCTAGTTGAGAGTCACTTAAGTTATGACTTAAGCAATTAGAAATGTATTGTCACTAGCCCCTTGGCCTAGGTTTATCAGTCATCATATGTTAAACCATCACTCTAGTATTTCCTAAGTTGGGAAAAATATTTCCCACTAAAAATGACTTAAGTATTAAGTCATTCATTCCATGGGTCTTGGTCCCATCGACCTAGTCGGTCCCCTTTCTTAAGACTAACTTTTTTGCATGTGCAAAATTGCCAAAGGTTGGATCTAAGGATTTTTTCCTGGTCATTCCTCGCTACCCTCACATGAATAAAATAATACTTTCCAAAAAGCAACAGGGTTAGCAAGTTGAGGACACATGTGATGTTGCAAGAGTGGGGCATGGTCTTCACTTACATATCCGGCATCATAAGTTTCTAAGCCGAATACCTAGTTTCATTATTGAGATTTAACTTCAACTGTTCCCCACTAACCCTGCAAGAATAAAAAATATTTCATGAAAATCAGTGGGGCTAGTGGGTGATCACCACATGGATTCTCCCATCACTTGAAAAGGTGGATCCCACATAATGAACCGGTTAGCACTCTAGGTGGAAAAATATTATTGGCATGGGATTGGTGAGTGAAGGCAATAAGAATTAAAACTTTGTTGACTCAATTTGTGTCATCCAACACATCATCTCACAAGGTAATCAACAACTAATATTCAAAATTGAAGAAGTGGCTATGGGATCCATTTTGCTTCATGCAAGTGAGCAGTAATGGAAAAAATGACATATAGACCTACCTAAATATGATTTAAAGGAACATAAAAGATTGTTTTTTCACATAATTCAAGATTGCAAACAAATTTTAAAGTATCTAGCTGATTGAATTGAGAGTTCCAAAGTCAAGGTGGTTGGAGTTAGGGTTTTCTTCAAGCGAAAAAATGTGTAAGTAAAAAATCAAACACTCCTCTCTATGTTTCCTTTAAATTTCCTTGGATTAGGGTAGATGTTTGATTTATCTTGCTATCAAGTTATTCTAAATTCTGTTGAATTGCTCTTTAGTGGTTTGAATTTCTTATAAATTTGAAATTCTATCGAACATATGAAATTTTGTCATCGAACCATGCCCTAGGTTTTTAAAGAAAAAGGACTAGGTTTTGAACCTCCTTGATGTAAAAACCCTAGATTAGTTTGAACATACCTGTCACTAATGGCTCCCAAGGCTCAAGTTTCTGGTTTTGAAACCACATCAAGACCTATTTCCCAAGATATCATTGACCAATTGAAACCCTCAACCAGCAAGAAGGTCAAGGGAACAACTCTATTTGAAGGCCTTAAAATTAAAGAAGGGTTACTCAAAAAAAAATGCTATATCAAGGATACCAATGTTCCATACATAGGATGGAAAATGTTTCAAAACTAGTTTAGAAATAAAAAACTATGGGGTTCCCACCTGCAACACTTGGAGATTAGATGTGGGGAAGTTGGTAGTGGCCAATGTATACATGGATCTGGATTTGTTGAAAGATATAGTTGCAAGGTATGATCCTGTCTCTAGAGTGGTTAGGGCATATGATGGTGATGAAATGGTAAGGATAACTAGAGAAGAAATTGTTGAGGTCTTCAACTTGCATGAATGGAGTCAGGGTATCATTCCCATTGACCTCAAATCATTCAGAAAAGAGTATGAGACTACAAGGGCTTTGTTCCTAAGGTTAACAATGCTGCCCATACATACTACAAGTACTGGAGTGGGGAAATCTAGGAAAAAAATTACAATTGGTAAATATGAAAAGAAGCCCTTCCCTATTAAGTACTTTGAAAATTACTTAAAGAAAATAGTCTTTTCCATATGCCAAATTATTGGTTTTGACCCGCCATGCACCATACCAATAGGTTTCATGTATTTGGTTGCACACCTTCAACATCCAACATACAATGTAGTGTATGATTATGCCACATATCTAGTTGAAAACGTGCATCAGGATTTTTCTACACTAAAGGCTAGGAAGGATTGGGTGAGGTTTTGGTGGTATTATCTCTTGATGCACATGTTCCTATAAAAGTGGGAGAATAATTTTGGTGAAGACATGACACTAAAGAAGGTGGTGTGAGCCCACATGCATTACCAAGAGATGTGCCACTAAGAATTGGATTCATTGAGATTATTAGGCAATTCAGAGCAACACAACTGGTACACTTTCCAGAGCAATAGAAGAAGGGCTCATTCTTTCCTGAATGGACAATGTTTTTTGATTTTGTCATGGAAAAGGTAGGATGGGAAGACTTGGAGCAGGTTCTTTCACCTTACAGACTTAAAACTATGCACCCAAGGAACCATGACTTAGAGGGTTTCATTGCTGCTCTGAAAGAAAAGAATAGAAGTTACTCCATCTTTCATAATTTATATTATCCTAAGGATTTGATCAAGAACATTTTTTTATTTTCAATTCCAGGATGAATGGAAGGCAATGTATCTTTCCTTCAACAAAATGGTGGATAAACTTACAAAGTCAAATCACAACTATGACCCTCTACCCAATATCAACCTGGGTGAGTTAAATAGAGTCATGTATGCACTTGACAATTTTGAAAGCATAGTGGGTGTTTTGAGGGAGGAACACACAATAACTGATAAGGGGAAGGAAATGGAAATTAAATTAGAACCAACAAAAATATTAGAGAAAAGACCCTCTTATCAGCCACCACAAAAAGTTAGAGTGTACTACAGGAAGAAGGAGGTAATAAAGAAGCAACAAACACTTCCAACCTCTACTGTATTAGAGGGGTCAAGAGTATCTTCTCCTCTAAGGTCAACACCATCTCCTCCCAAAATCTCCCCTTACCATAATTGACATTGATTCACCTCCTATAGGTCCATCTCCATCAAAGTAGCCACCCCCAAAGAGGTAGAGGATTGAGGTAGGAGGGGTAGTTGATTACCCTGATATAGAAGAAGATGATATCCTAGTCACACCAAAAGAGATGCAACAAGGAATGCCTTCTCCCCTAAGGGAGATTGCATCAAGCATAGGAGAGAGTAGAATTAGATTGGGAAAATCATATGTCAGTGGCTTAAGCAACACTGCTGATCTAATACATGAGGCTTGCAAGGTATTTTTGGAAGATAATTCTTATTTGGAAACCAAGGAATTCAAGGATTTTTAATGGAGAGCTAAGTCTCAAGAATATGCGGAAAATGTTGCAAAGGAGATGAGCTTGCACCCAGAACTCCTGAGGAGGTTGTGCAATAAAATGTAAGGAAGATGATGAGGAAGGAATTCCAAAATATCAAACCTGAAGAAGGAAGAGCATTAGTGCATAAAAGTGGGGCATTATTGCTGCCATAATGGGATATTGTAGATGAAATTGTGTTAGAAACAATAAGAAGGCATGAAAAACCCTTGTTTTAGACTGAGGAAGAAGCCAAATTGGCATTGCAGGGGTCGGTCTTTAGTGAAGAATGGGATGCCTTGGCCCTTTGGTCACTATCTCTAGGGTCTAGAAAGAAATTTTTTGTAGAACTAGCCGACTTCAAGTGATAGCTGATTATCAAAAGAGCCTTTGACACTCTAGCATTAGAAGCAGGAGAAATGGCAGTTAATGTTCCAAGTTCACTAATGCAATAGTGGAGAATGTCACTACAAAGAGAGACTTGTACATAAGAAAGCATAATGATATTATTGATGAATATAGCAAGAGTCAACAAAAGGTAGTTGAGTTGGAAATAGAGTTGGAATTATTCAAGCAACATTGAAGACCCAGGGCCCATCAGGTTCAAGTTATGCAACACCTACTTCCTCAATTTCATGTTCCCAATCTCCTCCTCCACCAGAACAATCAAGAGCAATAATTCCATACATTTTGGGCTAGGAACCAATTGCAATTGAGGAGCCAAGCACATCAAGCACAACTCCATCAAATGAGCCCATAAAGGAACAATTGCTTCTATAGATTGAAGTATACAAGAAATTATTTTTACAAGTTCAAAACACAATGTATGAGAATGATTCAAAGATTATTTATACTATTTTGGAGCATATGAATAAGAAAATTCAAGGTAAGTTAAATAATATTCATTCAAATTATTCTTTAATATTACAAGCAATAAAGTTGTCTTAGAGAGACAAAGATTTATCTACCCTAATTATGGACATATGGATCCCCAGGTTTGATAATTTGAAGCTCATAGCATTTGGGTCTTCACATCAAAAGGATAAGTATCCAAAGATTGGCCCAACATATAGATTTGTTAATGAAATTAAGGAACAAAGTTTTCAAGGGTATGCTGCTCCTTTGGAAGTGAAAATAAGAGAGTTGAAGGCTAAATTTCATGAGGAAAAATTGGTATCGTTACCTAATATTCAACACACATATGATGAGGTAAAACCTCTATAGGCATGGAAATATCAAGTGGATACAACTATTACTACCCAAACATCCCTTATATGTGAGAATGTTGATATTGATGTATTGAAAAATACTCTTGAAAAGTTGTCTTTCACCATTAGTTTCCTAGAGGAATATGACAAAGAGGCCAATTCAATAATGGCTAAATATGATCCTTACATAAAGAATATGGATGAACTCCTAGGTTTCAATTGGCCTTTTGAAGCAGAATATGAATTGTAGAAAAATACTTTCATTGATTAGTTGAAGTTGTAGGCATAGGGATCGAGAACACATATACATGGTCGAGTATAGTGCAAGTTTGGCCTCAGAAATTGTAATGCATAAAAGATATGTTTCTCCAAATTCAAATTATGATAGGAAAATGTTTACTATTATTGACTTGGACTAGTGTTGGATGTTGATCTGGATATTGATCCACATTTTTCTTTCCTTCTGCATGTTTTTTGTCTTTAGGTGAAGAGGAAGATAAATATTCTCCAACAGTTTGAAGACCACTCTCTTAAAAAAAATTCCTTTTGGAAGGCATGAGAATCTCCATTGACTGAAATACAAATTTTGTCTCATATGAGAATATTCTTTTATTTTTTTGTAACCATTCCTAATGGAATGGTCGACTTAGGTTGTCAAATGAAAATGTGACAAGTGTACTTTTGGCCTAAAGCTTGTTTCACTCCCTTGTTTATAATAAAATGGAATCCAGGGTCATTAGTGTGGGTCTCTTTTTGAATTCTAGATCTAAAAATGAAAATTGATAACATAGAGAAAGTATGTTTTGAGTCTATATGTTAGGTTTTGAGTCAAGAAAGTTTTGTAAATTGTATGGTTTTCAAGCATGTATAAATGAACAATGCAAACCTTTGAGCCTATTGTCTCTCCATCTGTAATATTTCATATTAGTTGTTAATGAAAAATCGATCAATGATCATTCATTAATTTTCATTGTGCTTTGCAGTGAATTATGTTTTGATTTTGGCTTTGATTTAATGAATCAGTTAAAATACCTTGATTAAAACATGAATTCATATGAATATTTAGTGGATTTGATAAGTAGTCATAGACTCTAAGCATTTGATATGCATATTATAATGTAGTTACGCAAAGATCATGTCTGTTTGAAATTAAATTTTCCTTATAGTTCAATTTATTGTGACTTGACTCCCTGCCCTAAGATAAGACATTGATCCAATAGGTGTTAGTGCATTTCCTATGTTTTTGATGTTTCAATTTGAGAAGAAAATTCATAAACAAGTTTACAATCATTTTATCTTGCTTAAGGTTGGTTTTATGTTCTATTATTAGCTTTAGGTGTTTAATACTTTCAAAGGAATTTCCAGTTTCTTGGAGGATTTCATCTAATTAGCATTTTGGTGGGAATAATTTGTTTATTATACAATGTGT
Source organism: Sequoia sempervirens (assembly GCA_007258455.2). Taxonomy (NCBI): domain Eukaryota; kingdom Viridiplantae; phylum Streptophyta; class Pinopsida; order Cupressales; family Cupressaceae; genus Sequoia; species Sequoia sempervirens. The sequence goes on from VDFB02000015.1 coordinate 42,791,794, forward strand.
GATAAAGTTATTTAGAAGATTGCAGGATACACATTGTGGGATCACCCTCTCGGGTTTTGTAGAGCCCAAAGTGCAGGAGGGAAGCATTACAACTTCCTCTTGTTCATTGTCCAATCACCTCACGAGTATTCAAGGACCGAATCTAGAAAATTCATAGATGCTTAATGAGATTTTCTTTGTTCTTTAAAAAAAACCAACAGACCCCTCTTGCAAATTTCCATTTTCTTCCCTCTACTTTAGAAAAATCAAACCTTTTTTAAGAAATTCCACATCACCTACCTTCCTTGCATCCACATGGTACTTTTCCTTTATGTCGATGGGGGAATTTATATCGGGGACACACGTGTGGCACGTGGATGTCTTTATGGCATGTTGCCATCCCTGGCAGATTCATGCCTCTAGAATCTGTAGGGATGTTATGTTCACCATTGGGGATGAAGTGTATTGCCTTTTTGTTGACCAATCAACCTAAGAATGAATTTATCCCTCCAAATGCTTCTTGAAATGCCGATCTTTGTCATTTACTTCATCTCTTTTGGCAATTCTACACACACTAGCTTGATCTTTTACAATCTCTTGGACAATTTTCTACAAGCCTCTTGATCTTTCATACACTTGAGTATTGCTTAGAAATTTTTTTCTCCATCAAATCCATTGAGAATGTGTTGTGCTACCATAAAATTTGTGATTTTGGTGTCTTGTGGGACCTCCTTTGTCATCGTTGCGGCTGTGCTGACTTTTCCAAATTCATAGTCTTGCATTCTCCCTTCATTGGCCTTGAGTGCCTTTGGGTGGACATGGTATTTCTTCACTATCCTTCTTTTTTCATGGTTTGGTAGAGTAGCATTGTGTTTTTTCGTAGTGTTCAATTTTCTCATTTATAGCATTTCCTTTATTTTATTTCTATTTCTCTATATCTATCTAGCTATTCATGGAGGTGGAAACACCAAAGCAGGGGTTTGACTAAGGGAAACCCATATACATCCCCAACATTTTTCCTCTCTTAGCTATGTGTAGGTATACGTACGTGTGGAGCTTTTTGGAAAACTAGAATCTTAGTGAGTTGATCTTCATCACCTTTGTTTTTTTCACCTTCTTTATCATCTTTATAGTCATTTCTTGTATTCTATGACTTATCATTCTATTTAGTATGTTAAAATTTATTAACTAGATCATTAGTAGGTTTTTTAATTTTTTACTATACTTTCACACTTTCTAGCCATACGAATGTCAATGCCCCAGAGAGATGCTAAAACATTGCGTTGTTTTCCCTCACCCGCATTGTTGTCCTTAGGTAGAGAGTTGTTTGAGGTATAGTTCAGGTTCCAAAAACTGGCTCATTTAGCCCCATCCAAACATTTAAATTAGTAGAGTGACAAAAGCACTTGAGATTGCTCTTCATTCTCTATCTTTGACCTAAAATGCTTATCCAACCTGAGGTATTTTAGGGCAGCCCTCCACTCTCAACTCTTTGTGACCTAGAGCCTTGGTGTGGTTGGTCCCCATGCTCTACAAGTACTACTATATTGAAATTTCAAATTTTCACCAAATAAATTTACACTTTTCCAAAAAAGGACTAGTATCATAAAAATTACATTCAATTTTCTACAGATTTTTTTCTTGCATTTTTTCCAAATTATGTTAATAACTTATTCAAAAAATTTATGTGAAGTTGCCTAACTCTTTTTTTTCTAAATCTTATTGCCACTTAAGGGTGTAGTTTGGACTCCCATGATCTTGCACTGAACCAAGCTTTCCAATTACATTTCATGGGTAAGTGGGTCTTGTTATCTTGTTTTTAATTGATTTGAGTTCATTCATTTTTATTAAATCTATTAATCTATATTCCCCTTACACAAAAATCACATTGTCTTAAACATGGGAAAAATATAGACATTCAAAATTGTCATGAGCCCGCAATACCATTTTCTAACTGATTTTCATCTAAGTCTAGTTCTATTCTTCTTCACACATTAATAATTAAATAATTGTAATTATTTAGTTATTATAATTCTCTCTCTCACCAATTCCTTGTTGATTAAATAATTATTTTAATTATTTAATCCCTAGGCTAATATTCTTTCATGATTAAATAAATATTTTCATGTATTTAATTAGCCTAACCTAAAGTTCCTCTATGATTAATTAAACTATTTAATTTAATTAATTATTCACATGACATCAAAAATTATTATTATTATTATTTTTTCAAAAACTTCCTCTATCTTGAGCACTCTCCACTTAATTACCTATTTCTTCCACTTAACTCTTCCATCTCCACATTTTTCTCCACTTAACTCTTACTAATTTCTATTTTCCACTTCACTCAACTCTTCAATTTCTCTTCCATCTTTCTATTTTAAAAATGAGAAATTTTCTCATGCAATTTGTCTCATTTGATCTTGATTGTTGATCTTCTATTCAATCTCGTTTGTCGATTTTCTTGAATTTTCTAGAAATTAAACATTAGTCTCTTCACAATAACAACCAAAGTCTTTGCATTTTTTCCAAAACTATCATCATGATTTATTCATTTGCGCACATAGAAAACTAAGAGAGACATTTCAAAATTTCAAAAAGTTGAAAAGGAGAAGACCAATAGAGGTGAACCAACTTTGATATAGGAATGTATAATTAATTTTGTTTTTATTTCTTATGTCTTTTATTCTTCATTATTTTGAATTTGGATTTTATGGTTAAATCTAATGGTTGTGGTTGTTGTTTATGATTTGAGCTCAAACCATTTTTTGATCCATACAGGCCAATTTATTACCATTAGATTTGGTTCTTGTGTTCAAATGTTGGGTTGAGGTAGGATTATTAATATTTATATGAGATAGTTTTCCATCTCCTTTAGATATGATCTTATCTTTCATGTATTAGCATGATGTAGGATGAGAGGGTTCTTATTTTAGATAGTGGTCACCCTAGTTGTTATTGAGGTATCTTGATGGAGTGCATAGAGAACATATATGTTTATATGGTACATATTTTCTATAGGGAGTGTTTCATTGATAATTTAGTTTACTTTTGACCCCTAATGTAATGTAAATAACAAGTGGGAGAATTTTGGGAGTGGTACGTTGTACATATTGGATAGTAATCATAATCTCAATAATGAAAAAATAAATTTAATTTTGATGCATCTAAAGATGTGGATACTACATAGGAAATGAATTCTTGAGGACACTTGTATGTTGTATGGATCATTAGGTTCAATATTTAATATGGGTGTCCAATTAGGAATTTTTTTATTAGGGTTACTTATAATAAAATATTCATTTTGGAGTCATGGTTGTGATTCATATGGTTTATATAATACCACTTAGTTGTTTTGTACAAGATCTCCTTAAAAAAAGAATATGAGTATTTTTTAGGTTGCCTTGTCATTCCTTTAGTTTGTTAGTTAGAGGTTAGATTGAGCATCTCTTGTATATTTCCTATATAATTATAATTATGGATTAGGATGTGTAGCTACATGTTTTTTACTTTCTTGTTCACATGGACTCTCTATATATCTGAACATGAAACTTGAATCTTCACTACAAGTGATTAGGAAAATGAGCACACATACACATAAGAGAACACTGTATATACATGGAAACCCAAGATGGGAAAAACCATGTTGAGAATAGTTGCTTGGATCTACTATCCAAATCCAACCTCACAAAGTAGGAATATAATAAGGGAATTTACAATATGAAGTAGGAACCAACCTACTAGAGACACCAATCCCCAAAAGTATTTCTAGGAACCAACCTAATGGAGACACCAATCCCCAATAAAATGATCTAAGAACTAGCTCTATGAGTAGAACACTTGTCCTACCAAATTACAATGATAAAGCTTGCAAAATTGCAGTGTTGATTACACAACTTAAAAATAGTTTGAACTTGATTCAGACACTCTACTACACTCCTTAAGATCTTCTGATAATGGTGCATAGTAATTGAAATTCTTCACATTGAATAATGCATGCTCACACAATCATCTCCTTGTATATTCACTCACAACCTTCTCTATAATTGTACATCTACACAAAATGTATGATTATATTCAATACATTACAATAATATTAGTCTATGTCAGCTAGGGGTCTGCAATTAACAATGAGAACATAATGATGTAGGAGCATCCAATGATGTAAGGGAAATCCTACATCACCCAAAAATATTTTTTCCTTTATAATTCCTTTTGTTAGATTTTTGTAGAAGTTTTTGCATTTTTGGATACCCTTTTTGTCGAATAAGAGTTCCCAACTTTTAGAATTGCATTTCTATTTTTTTTTGCTCAATTTCTACTTTTAGCAGTTTTGAATTTGAAGGCGTGAGGAGGTAGAAATTTATGGGAATCTTTAGGAAAGAAAAATAAGCACTTTGGCAAAAGAATTAGGTCAAGATCATTCCCAGTTTGAAATTTATTCAAGTTTCAATTTTTTCTTTTTGCCCTGAAAAATATTCTGAGTCCAGTTTGAGTCACTAAATAGTCTTGTACAGGTCAAAAAATCACCAAAACCGATGGATCAGGTTCTTAGCATGTTCTTCACTCCAAGACCTTTTCAATGGTTCAAACGGTTCGTCAAACGGAGTCCCAGATCAAAATTTATGGCTCCTGGAAGTTGGTGCATTTTCAAAAATGTGCTAATTTTTGAATGTAGTTTTAAAATTTGAATTTCAAATTGTAATTTTTGGCGCCAAGCCACTAAAACTCATATTTCAAATGTGTTTTTGGCCCCAAACCAAAAAGGGGAGTTATTTATTGGCTAGTTCTTATTTTTGGGGTAGCTTTTTGGGGAAAGAGTGCATACTAAGAAAAGGGGAACTTCTAAAATTTTCTATAACTAGCATGTATTGCAGAACTCAAGGATTTGAGATCCTCTACATGTAATATTTTCATATTTTGAATAATAATAATATTCTATGGTTTTTGTGTGATTTTCTATGTCTCGGGTTAACACCCTCATCAGGTGGTATCAAAGTAGGTTTTCTTGAGCATGTGGACAGATCATTGATCATGAGGTAGTTCACCCCAGGACCGTGGTTGTGGGTTTGAGATATTCAAGATGCCTCCAAGAGTGATGCCTAGTATGTGTGGTGGTGCCAGAGGTGGCATAAATGTTGGTGAAAGAGATCCATTGGTGGCTGAAGATTTCAGAGCCCTCTAGAGACAAATTGATGCATTGGAGGAACATATGAGAAGAGGGTTAAACCTGAGAAGGAGAGAAGAAAGTGAGGATGAAGAAGAGGAAGAAGCAATTGATCATGATAAAATGTGGCTAATAAGGGCCATTTCAAAGATCAAAAAAAGATCGAGAGTAGAAGTTCCTAGTTATTCTAGAAGTCTTAACCTAAAAGAGTTGATTGACTGGATCAACAAGCTAGAAGAGTATTTCGAGTATGAAGAAATAGAGGACCCAGATTGGGTTAAGTTTGCAAAAATGAAGTTGTAGGGACATGCAAATATTTGGTGGAAAGAGATCTAGTTGGAGAGAAATTGAAGAGGAAAAGGAAAGATCAATAGTTGGGATCGCATGGTGGAGAAACTGAAGAAGCAGTTCATACCAATGGACTATGAGTTAGATCTACTGAAGAAATTGCAAGGGTTGAAGGAAGGAAATAGATCTGTGAAAGAATACATAGAATATTTTCATAAGATGATCATCAGAATGGGCCATGCAGAGGGAAACAAGAAGGTATCCTATTATCTTAAAGGGTTATGACCAAGCATTCAAGAGAAGCTAAGCCTAGTCAGAATGACCACCATTGAGGATGCATACTAGCTTGCGTTGAAAGTTGAAGAGAAGCTAAACAAAAGATTTGACAGCAAGCAAAAGGGACAAGGAGGTCAAAGTGGAAGGGGTAGTGGAAGATCTTTTGGAAGCCAAAATGTGGATGATAAGAAAAATGGAGATGTGGGTAGTAGCCAAAGCTAGAAGAATGATAACTTTTTCCACCCACATGATCAAAACAGTGGTGATCAAAGAGGTAGAGGATGAGGAAGATCTAGACAAAGACCTAGAATAGGAAGTATTAGAGGAACTTGTTCTAGTGTGGTGAAGAAGGGCATTGATCCTATGAATGCCCACAACATCAAGGAAGGAAAGAAATAAGGTTGAAAGGTCATGGAAGGGTTGTGCATGCAGATGAGGAGACTCAATCCAAGCATTCAGATGATGCTGAAAGGGGAGAAGCCTTAGTGGTTAGAAAAGCCCTAGTGACTGAAGAGAAGGAGCCAAAATAGAGGAAGAATCTGTTCTGCACAAGGTGCAAGTGTGAAGGAAAATGTTGTGATGTCATTATTGATAGTGGGAGCATCGATAATCTAGTGTCAGAAGAGATGGTTATGAAGTTGAAGCTGAAGAGGGAAAGACATCCACATTCGTATCAGATTTCTTGGTTGTAGAAAGACCACAAAGGTCTGGTAAATGAGCAGTGCCTGGTGAAGTTCAAAATTGGGAGCTATTATGATGAGGTACTCTATGATATCATCCCCATGGATGCATGTCACATGTTGTTGGGGAGGTCATGGCAGTTCGACAGGCGAGCTATACATGATGGCCATGCAAACACTTATTCCCTAATGAAGGATGGAGTCCGCCATAAGTTGAAACCCCTGAAGGAGGCCGAAGAAAAAGTATGCAATAGTGCTAGAGTTTGTTATGTTGATGGAAGGAATCTTTTAGAAGGCATGAAGCATGAGCGTAAGTGTTATGCATTGATTCCTAGAATGGTTAAGGAAGATAGTGAGGAGGTTCCAATAGAAGTTCTAGATTATTGAATGAATTTCAGGATATTGTTTCTAATAATGTTCTTGAGGGTTTACCACCAGTGAGGAAGATCATTCATTAGATTGGCTTGATCCCTAGAGCTAGTTTACCAAATAAGGCAGCTCACAGAATGACCCCTGTAGAAAATGAGGAGTTGAACATACAAGTCTAGGAGTTGTTGAGAAAGGATTTGATTCGAGAGAGTCTAAGTCCATGTGCAGTACCTACAATACTAGCACTGAAGAAGGATGGGGAGTGGAGGATGTGTACAGACTCTCGAGCCATAAAAAAGATAACAATCAAGTATAGATTTCCCCTACCAAGGATGGATGAGACCTGATGGACTATTTGAGTGGGGCTTAGTACTTCACAAAGATTGATTTGAAGAGTGGATATCACCAAATCTAGATTCGAGAGGGAGATGAACGAAAGACCACCTTCAAGACCAAAGAGGGCCTGTACGAGTGGTTAGTCATGCCTTTTAGACTAACCAATGCACTGAACACATTCATGAAACTCATGAATGAAGTACTAAAAGAGTTTCTGGGAAGTTTTGTTATTGTGTATTTAGATGATATTTTGATATTTAGTAAGTCATTGGATGAACATTTACTACATATTTCTAGAGTCTTTGAGAAGTGAAGAGAAGATAAATTGTTAATTAATCTAAGTAAGTGTAGTTTTGTGAAGGAGTTAGTGTACTTGAGGTTTTTTGTCTTGGCAGAAGGTCTCAAAATGGACCCAGAGAAGGTGAAGGCTATTTTGGAATAGCCTAACCAAAGAACTGCTACTGAGGTGATATCTTTCCATGGTTTGGCCAGATTTTATAGGAAGTTCATTAGAAACTTTAGTAGTATTTGTGCACTCTTTACTAAAACAATGAGAGGGGATAGAAAGGAGTTCAAATGGAGCACGAAGGCAGCAAAAAGTTTTGATCTGTTGAAGCAGAAGGTGAAAAAACAACCTGTTCTAGCCCTCCCAAATTTAAATAAGGTGTTTTAGGTGGATTGTGATGCCAGTGGTTGTGCCATTGGAGAAGTGTTAAGCCAAGAAGGTAAGCCCATTGCCTACTTTAGTGAAAAGTTAAATGATGCAAAGAGAAATTACTTTGCATATGATTAGGAATTTTATGCAATATTTCAAGAATTAAAGAAATGGAGGCATTATCTATTGTTGAAGGAATTTGTTTTGTATATTAATCATCAAGCATTACATTAGTTGAATAGTTAGGAAAAATTAAATCAGAGGCATATGAAATGGGTAGAATTTTTGTAGAGTTGTACCTTTGTTTTAAAGCATAGGAGTGGGAGGTCGAATAAGGTTGTAGATTCCTTAAGTAGGAGGTAGACATTGTTGACAAAGATGCAGATTGAATTGGTTGGGTTCGATGAACTCAAGACATTGTACCCTGAAGATCCTGATTTTGCAGAGGCTTGGAAAGCTTGTAAGGATCCTATTACAATTGACAGGACAAAGTGGTTGGATTTCATAATCTAGGATGGCATGTTGTTTAAGGGAAGTCAATTGTGTATTCCAAGGAGTTTCATGAGGGAGAACCCGATAAAGGAGAAGCACAGTGGAGGAATGGCAGGACATTTTGGTTGGGATAAGACCATTGCCATTATTAGTGAGCATTATTGTTGGCCTCAGTTATCATAGGATGTGAATAAGTTTGTGCATAGTTATAGGGTATGTGAAATGGCCAAAGGAGTGAGCCAAAATACAAGGTTGTATCAGCCCTTACCTGTACCAGAGAGGTCATGGGAGGATATAAGTATGGACTTTGTTCTTGGTTTTCCAAGGACACAGAGAGGGAATGATTCAGTATTTGTGGTAGTTGACAAGTTTTTGAAGATGGCACATTTCATCCCATGCCAAAAGACCCATGATGCAGTCAACATTGCTTACTTGTTCTTTAGATAGGTGGAAAGGTTACATAGTCTACCAAAGAGTATAGTCTCATATCATGACACCAAATTTGTTGGATACTTTTGGAGGACCTTGTGGAAGAAGTTGGAGATGGAGTTGAAGTTCAATTCTGCACACCATTCATAGACTGATGGGAAGACCGAGGTTGTGAAAAAAAGTCTGGGCAACCTACTAAGATTCTTGGTAGGAGATAAACCCAAGAGATGGGACCTGATATTACCCCAAGAAGAATTTTCTTACAACAATTATGTCAACAGGAGCATGGGAAGATCACCATTTGAAATTGTGTATGGAGGCAATCCCAGAACTACTCCAAAACCGAGAAAGATGGACCACGATAAGAAGAAAAGTGTTGAAGTTGAAGACTTTGTAGAGCACATCAAGAATGTACATGAGAAGGTAAGAGAACATATTAACAAGATGAATATGTAGTATAAGGCTAAAGAAGATTAGAAGAGGAGGAATAAGGAGTTTTCGATTGGTGATGAAGTGATGGTCCACTTGAGGAAAGAAAGGTTTCTAGTGGGAACCTATAAAAAATTGAAGATGAAGAAGTTTGGTCCCTATAAGATTTTAAAGAGGCATGATTCAAGGAATGCATATGAGGTAAATTTGTTGAATGGATTCAACATTTCCCTTGTGTTCAACATTTCAGATTTGATAGAGTACCATTAAGGTGGTGCAGAGGAAGTACCAACAATGGAATAGTGTGGCATTCCAACACCTATTTTAGAGAAGGAGGAGATTGAAGCAATCCTAGATAGCCGTGTTGGAAGGAGTACCAGAAACAGGCAGTATGAAGAATATTTTTTGAAGTGGAGAGGAAGGCTTGTGGAAGATTCATCCTGGTTGTCTAAGGTAGAGGTTGACCGTTTAGGTTTTCCTCAACCATCTGAGACATGACAGGGTCACTTCTCAAATTACCCTAGGTGTCTGATATAGGAGCATCCACTAGTCTAAGGGAGATCCTACATCATCCAAAAATATGTTTTCCTTTATGTTTCCTTTTGTTAGCTTTTTGTAGATGTTTTTGCATTTTTGGATACCCTTTTTGTCGAATAAGAGTTCCCAACTTTCAGAATTGCATTTCTACTTTTTTCTGCTCAATTTCTATTTTTAGCAGTTATGAATTTGAAGGTGTGAGGAAAAAAATTATGGGAAGCTTCAAGATAGAAAAATAAGCACTTTGGCAAAAGAATCATGTCAAGATCATTCCCGATTTGAAAGTTATTCAAGTTTCATTTTTTGCTTTTTGCCTTGAAAACTCTTATGAGTCCAGTTTGAGGCACTAAACGGTCCTGTATAGGTCCAAAAATCACTAGAACTAGTAGAGAAGGTTCTTATCACGTTCTTCACTCCAAGACCTTTTCAACAGTTCAAATGGTTCGTAAAACAGAGTCCCAAATCAAAAGCTATGGCTCCCAGAAGTTGGTGCATTTTTAAAAATGTCCTAATTTTCAAATGTAGTTTTAAAATTTGAATTTCAAATCTTAATTTTTGGCACCAAGCCACTAAAACTCATATTTCGAATGTGTTTTTGGCTCCAAACTAAAAAGGGGAGTTATTTATGGGATAGTTTTGATTTTTGGGGTAGTGTTTTGGGGAAAGAGTGCATACTAAGAAAAAGGGAACTTCTGAAATTTTATGTAACTAGCATGTATTGCAGAACTCAAGGATTTGAGATCCTTTGCATGTAATATTTTAATATTCTGAATAATAATAATATTCTATGGTTTGTGTATGATTTTTTGTGTCTCGGTTTAGCACCCTCGTCACATAAGGTGGGCCTAAATTCAAATTACATGAAATTTGTAACAAGTTAGTCCTAAATCAAATTTACTACTACCAAAAGAAAATGATGCCATGAGATTCCACATGAACCTTAAGCATGTCCTATCTTAACATCATAAGCTAACATTGAATGTCGCACTGTACTAGTCATTACCGTATAGATCTCAAACACCAACTAATTTACAAACAAGCATAGAAATAATTCTATCACTTAGAACTTCTTGCATGCTTAACATATCTTCTAAAAAATTTGGAATATGATAAAAAATGTGTATACATACTCTCCATTCAAACCGGAGAGCCAAAATCACATTTATAAAGAAATAATGATCATAATTGTATTGCTAGAGAAATCTCTCTACATTGAGAAACTGAAGTAAAACATTTTGAATTAGACTTTAACATCACTTTTGTCAACATGAACATATGTAGTATGATAATACAAACATTCTTCAAATTATTAACTTGATATAGATAACAATATATACTTTTGTTGACATGTAAAACTAACCTAACACCTATCACACACACTAAATGAAATTTTCACATCATCGGCATCATTATCATCGAACATCATTGTATTTCACATAAATTGCATCAAAAAACCCTAATTTCCCCTATTAATTGAATAATACAACATTATTTAATTAATTCACTTTTTCATCATTTTTTGTCTAATTAAATAAATTACATTTATTTAATAAAGTCCTAAAACCCTATTTCTACTATTAATTGAATAAAATGACATTATTAATTCACGTTTTATCATTTTGACCAATTAAATATGTTGGAAATTGGATTGCATCAAATGGTTGTCATTGATGTCAACACAGTACCAAATGTATGAGACATTTACTAGAAGTTATTCTCTATCAAAGATGTTCTTTATTAGTGAACTAATTTGATGGTTTCTAGGTCTAGATTCTACTACAAGACAAGCTATGACTCTAATATCTTAACTATTTCATTATGATTCACTCAAACATCTATATTTGAGATCTTGAGAAGTTTTATGTTGGGAGGAGTAAGTTATTAATGACAGAGTTTAACTCTATACACTACAGTTATTTCTCACCTTCTTATGATGAACATTCAAATGCTATGGTTCCTAAGGTTTTACATCGTATTTAGGATTTTTTTGACTAGATGAAGCTTTTATGTTTGGATCCTAGTCTTGTCTGACCTAACACATGTTATGTATTAAGAAGATTGAATCTACCTTGGGGATGTTTTGTATAGATCTTAGCCAACTTAATATGACGTACTACATGTTGATGTGTGTTTTATGCACTTCTCAACACAGGTAGTGCGTAGGTGCACTACCTCTTTTGAAAGACAATCTTCCTCAATTAGATTGTAGAACACTATCCCAAGGTCTCTAATGTCAGGTCTTGATAGTACTTGGAATATCTTAGTTTTTTCATGTGATTTTCTAGAATCACCAGGAAGACTTGCATAGCTGGATACAAAGTGGATCTTATGAATTGAAGTTTCTAGGATGGAAATTGATATGTACTTTTTTGCAGGTTCGAACAACAATCTGAAACTCCAATGTTTTAAGTTTTAGCTTTACAATGTGCAATGAACCTTACCATAGGTTATTTCTAAAAAAAGGAAAAAGAGGAGGGAAAAGGAGAGTTTCCTGGATCTGCAACTAACTATGAGCAGTGATCATGGAGGTTCTAATGTGGACAACTTCCTTCAAACAAGATTCCACTTAACCAAGAAACTTACAATATCATGAAATCCATGCTATCTTCCAGGGTCTACAGATATTTTACCATTCATCCACCATATACATGCATGAATAAAGATAAAATTTTAAAGCATCTTTAAGTTATATCCCATACTAACTTTACACAACCATTTACCAGTAGCAAAGAGCAAAAAGTATGGACTGGGAAGGCATCTACACAGTAGAAATTTTCATTACCATAGGACAACATTACCAAATCTATCTAAGCAATATAAAACCAACTAGAACAAGAATGTAAATCTAACTAAAACATCTAACTATGGGACATTGAATTATGAAACATAGAGAGAAACTCATAAAATGAATCAAAGTCAATGTATTTCCATTAAAATTTTTGCAGCATGTCATTACAACAAATCAACTCTCTCTTGAAAATGAGAGGAGACCCCCCATTTATAGTGTCCAAAAGGTAGAATGAATGGCCAAGATTAGTTTTCATTGTGTGGCCATGATACATTACAAGTTAGGGTTCTACCTACCCCACAATATTTTACAAATTAAGATACAAATTTGTCCCTATCACTATTTTGTCTTCTAGTGACAACACTATAGCATTTTGTCTTTAACTCATTTCCCTTTTGATGTAGCTAATCTATTAGGAATTATTCATTAATAATAGGGCTTCCCTCCTACTTCTTCAAAGCTGCATACTCCATGAACTTCAAAATTACTGGTTGGAGTTTATCAACCTCCAAAATCTCAGATCATAGCAATTGGTAACTCCATTCCTTGGAGCTGTCGATAAGCCTTTCCCAGTCTTTGTCATACTTGGCAATGTGGTCTCTAAATAGCTCTGACTAGGTGAAGGCCTGGGTGGAAAAAGTCATGAAATTGGTGGTGATCTTATCTGACATTCCATCCTCCATATTTTTATGGAAATAGGGCTTTATCTCCTTTGGATCTATCTATACGACAGGAATGTCATACCCTGTCATTAGCTTCAAGTATCAAGCACAATTTTCTCTACCTTCATTAGCCCACTTGATGTCCAGATCCACCTTGTTGACAACCCAGTCCAACCTTTCCTTCATGTTCTCAAAGTCCCAATTCCATACATCCATCATCCCATGATTGTTCTTCTTGAATGCAAGCTCTTTCTTGCATGTCACGTTTGGTAGTTTGAGAATAGCCTCAATCTTCAAGTAGGTGGACTCATATTTTGCCAATAAGTCAATTCAAAGTTTTCTTGTACCCTCAAGAGACTATTGCAGATCTAAGAACTTGTTTGCTATCCTAACTATGTGGGTGATGCCCATGTTTGCAATATACAAGACCTGCCAGAACCAACTTTCTATGGTCTTATCCCAGTTTTTTCTCCTTTCAAGCTTGTCTATTTTCTCTTTTGATAGTAACTGAGGCGAGGCCGAGGACGTGGTGGGAATCTCCTTGGTTGAAGACCATTATTGGATGTAAGCCATCAGATCAGCTACCTATTCCTTAAGTTCCTCTTTTAAAGTCTTATCTTGCTGTATGAGATGCAGTATGGTAGCGATAGACTCTTGAAGGTGTTCTACTTTCTGTTCTCTGGTAGCTATTCCTAAGTCAATAGTAGAAACATGATAGCTTATTCCTTATTCTCCCACTACTGGTGTGGCTACTTGGATAGTCCTCGATCCTGAGGAATCCATTGTCACCTTTGATCTAACCTTGGGCTTCTTATCCTTCTTGGTAGTGATTTGTGCTCGAGCTAGGATAGCCTCCAATCTTTCTCTTAGATCTCTCGGGGTGGGAGCCTTCTTCTCAAGTTGCCTTTCCATCCATTTGGGCATCTAAACATTTTCTTTAGGTGATTCACCATCATCCTTCTCTTCATCCCTTATGACTTCAACTTCCTTAACTTTAGAAGCCTCCTTCTCCACCCTAGTATCTTCCCCTCCTTCATTGGAGTCCTGGGTGAATGTTATGCACTTGATTGGGGACTTGGTCAGTAGGCTTTCTTTGGGACCTTCTTCCCTCTCAGCCTCCTCTTCTTTTTTGTCATCCTGCTCATCTTCATGCTCATGCTCCTCGGGCTACTCAATTTTGAGGCTTTTGTTAGTTTGAACCTCACCTTCAGGTTTCCTCTTCTATATTCTCTTCTTCTTTATGAAGAGGTGACACATCTTCCTGTTGTTCCCCTATAGGAATTTTCACATTTTCTTTTTCTTTTTCATCCTCTTGCCCTTCTTCTTTGGGAGGCGACCTTTCTACCTCCTCTCCAATGTTCTTCAATTGCCAGGCCATTTCCTCCTCGAAATCACCATCAAAATTTTGTATAATTTCAATACCAGGATCCCTTTCATTGCCACTTTTAGAAGATCTCATTTCTTCTTCTTCATGAACTACTTTGTCAATTTGTAGGTGCTCATATTCTAGATATTCATGGTGCTCATCTGCTTCCTCCTCCAATGCCTTTGTAGCATGTCATTCCCATTCCTCAGATATTTCCATCGTAGCCCTCATCTCGGGTGGTTCAGTTGGAGGCTTTGAAACATGAACGACAACAAGAACCTATGCCAAGGCAAACTGAATGGCAAGATTTGATAACACCTCAAAAATCTTGGAAGGGACATTCTTCATGTGCCATGAGAATTCCTCCAACAGTGTGAGTTGACATTGGTATTGTTGCCACTATCAGTTGAAGTGATGTGGTGGGAGACATGGAGGTGGAGGAAAGAAGAGAAGTCATGGCCGAAGAAAAATTGACCATCACAACTTTCCCAACTGGTGGAGAAGAGGAAAGGTGGACCAAGATGTCCACCGCGGGTGGAGAAGTAGTAACCATACCCTGCGAGATGGATGGAAGGGAAACAGTAGCGGAGGTAGCTGACAAATACTTAGGTGGATCAGCCTCCATATCCTCTCCCTTGTGGAGTGGATCTTCTTGTATATTGGGCACCGTAGTGGTGTTTCCCGAGCCCTTATGTCTCTTGGAAGACTCACCGTTTGAGGCCTTTCTAGCATACACCTTCGGGTTAGGCTGTTGTTCCTTAGTCTCTTTCCTTTTCTTCGATCTCATGAGTGGAGGGGATCTAGAAGTATCTCTTGTTGAGGCTATAGTAGCAACATCATTTGTTGCACTAGGATCACTTTTGAGCCCTTCATATGTTAGGACAACCCCTTGTTGCTTCAATCGGGTTACCTATCCATTGACCCATTCCTTGGTGTGAGCCTCGATGGGCTTGGTTATAATATGAAGGTCATCAACCTCTTTTTCATCCCAATCTATTGCTAGCATTGACAAGTTGGTGATTACATTGTACCTAGGGTGCATTATGGTGCTTTCATCTTCTTCAACTTGGTCAGGTACATGAAATATATTCACCCTTTTCACAAAGTACGCAGTCATTCGCATGTAGTGCCTCACGCGCACCTCCTTATCATCTTTGTAATTTTCCCAGAAATCTTCTACGTGATGCAAATGGGCGTACTCTGGTCCAAGTGCTTTCCTTATGTGCCCATACGGGTCCATTCACGAGTGAGCAGTGTGTAGGAAAAAATTATATTGTGCTAGTTCCTTCTCTAAGTTCCCTACACATTGAGAGGTTTGCAGATTGTACATCCCTTGGCCAAAAGAAAGGGGATAAGAAATCCCTGCCAAATGCTTGCTGCTGAGAAGAGTATGCATATGTCACAGCTGCCGAGAGAGTTCTAGCAATATAATCCGGTCGTTGGGATACCAGGGTAGCTTATTTTTCCTCTCTATGTAACCTTGAGAATGAATGTAGGTGAACTTAGGGTATTGAATAAACAAGAAGGCATATTGTTTCATGAACATCTGAGCACTATGAGAAATTCTCCTTTCAAAATCCCTTCCAAGTAGTCTGATGATGTGACCCACGAAGGCATTATTCACCCTGCAATAATCCTTTTTAAAATTTCTAAACTAGAGCTGGGGGTATCTATTATAAACTTTTAGCTTTCATCTAGATTCCTCATCAAGTGCCCTGAATAGTCCATTGTACTACCTCCACTCGGCCAGTGAGTAAACAAGATAGGAGGTCATATAGAATTTAGAGGTCTTCTTGACATTCATAAAATGCTCATGGAAGTAGTCGCTTATTATTTCCTCCCAATAGAATGAGGCGTTTGTGGTAACATCCTCCTTTCTATGGAGAATATACTCTACAAAGTATACCATCCACTCCTAAAAATATGCAGCAGTGGGAAGGCCCATTACTCTGCTCAACAGAGTCACCAAGTCATGATAATCTTCATGAAAATCGCTGTGAAAAAATTCTTGAGGAACTTTTGCACTGTTGGCCCACTTCTCTTTGAGCTAGAACTGGTTTATGATTTTTTTACAACCACTTGGGTCCTCATCCCACATTGCTTTACATTCCTCTATGGTTGGAAACTCCATTTTCCCAAAGGTAGGGATGTGGAAGGTATTCGTTATCACCTCACCGTACATATCAACTAGAATGTTTCCTTCCTTATCAACAATTGTTTGAGTCTCTGGTTGATAATCCTGTCAGAAAGCCATGACCAGTTCAGGAGTGACTAGGGATGGAGGAAAGCCTACAGCCTTAGAAATTCCATTGCTTCTGATCAATCTTGCATTCTCTTTGGTTGGGCTAACCCTAACCCTTTGCTTGAATTCATCAATATCGACTTGCCTGATATTGGTGTCTATGATTTCTTTCCAGTCTGTAACGACCTTTGAGTGTAAAGGCTCCCCTTGTAATTTGTATTTCATTTGGTCTTTGTCCTCCTTCCCATGAGGAACTATTCCTAATTTCTTCCCTTTGTCCTTCTCTATGGCTGCCCTCAAGGATCCTGCACTCAATTCCTTATATCCTGCAGGTAAAGGCATAATTGGTACAATTAAGCTTAAAGACATCAATGTTAGCCAAAATCCTGTCAATGAGGTCAAATTTGATCATAGATCGCTCAAAGGTCAAAAATTTAATTCAAGATGTCATCAGTAGTTCACTAGAGGGAATTTGGTCAATCTGGGCCTAAAGGGCTAGACTTCCCTGGCAGGCTTGTTGTTTTGGAAGGGAAAACAAGGCAGGGAAATCTAGGTGGTTTCTCCCAACTTCAAGTTTGGATGATTTGAAAGGTTCATGCAAGGGAGGACTCATTTTAAGTGCATTGGTCAAGGCTTGTTCCTAGATTGGAGGTCTTTGAATTAGTTCTGAGCACCCAGAGCCTCGAAGTGGGAAATTTAGCCATGGTTTTCCATTTGAAATGGCTAGGAGGAAACAAAATTTTGAGGATGGAGTTTCATAGTCAGGGACCCGCAAGGCAGAAGGGCGGTCGACCTACCCTCTTAATATTTTAAGTGCTCAGGTCTCAAGAGCTGGGAGGATGTTGGGTGATGGTCATTTGGAATGATGGATGTTGAATGGAAACCCGATGGGAATGACCTGGCATTGTGTTTGGCCTTTATGTTTTTGTCGTTAGTTTCTTGGGTGATTGGAACATCAAGACCCAGGAGTTGGAAAGACAAGCCCATTTTTTCTTTTAGGACGGCTGAGATGAGATAGCATCCTAACAGCATAAACCTGAAGGAGGAGGTCTTGAGAAAGCTGGCCCCTAAGTTTTTGGTCATTTGGTGTTCAAACGGCGTCGAGATGCATAGGACCTAGAAGGTGGAAGGAAGAGGTCATTGGGCCATTTGGAATGGCGACATCAATGTGGAAGTACTTGGATGGAACTCCATGGTCTGGGGTCTAGAGGACGCCATGGATGTGGCACTTTGTTCACTTAACTCAATCATCGAATATCACGATGGGACCCAGGGCACGGGAGGATGAGGCATATATTCCATTTGAAATGGTGAAAGCCTTGCGACATACCAGGGATAGAATCTCATGAGGACAGGCCCGGGAAGCCTGAAAGCAACCTAGTTCATTTTCATAAGTCCTGACGGTGAGTAGGGTAGGGAAACCCGGAGTCTTGGGTCCGAAAGAACATTTTCTGTCAGTTTGAAGTCAGTTTTGAAGTTTTAGTAGCTATGGGAAGGCTCATGCCCGGAAGGTGCAGGCGCTTTGCGAGAAGAACGGCAGTGCAATGGTAAAGTCCTGGATTCATTTTTAAGGCAATTTGAAGGGCTCCTTGTAATTTTAAGACATGGGTTTTTTTGATGTTCATTTTCACTACCCAAAGGATGCATGTTTCCCCCCAATTATCCATTATTTAGCATGAAATCATCGAAAAAGTCTTGTGGGAGGGTAGACAGCAAGCATACCTAAAGAACCCAATGGTGAAGATCACTAGATCCTTTGAGAATTAGATGATGCAAGTGACAGGCGTAGTGGTGGTGACTGGAAAAGGCATTGAGCTTCTCTGACAGCTCTGAACTTTCTTCTGGCTATCCTAACATAATGAAAATGATAGGTTGGGCCTACTATTTATACCCCAAGACTCATTTAATGCATCCCATAAATGCTCGTATGAAGGACAAGAGGGTTGGTGAATTCAAATTCCAAGATGGTAGTGGGAGGTCTGGAACTAGAATGCTGGAGGGATGCCAGCTGGCAGCCGTCGACTGACGAAAAAATTACAATAGCTTCCTGGGAAGAGAAATCCGACTAACCAAGCCCAGAGCTCGTGAAGGATGCCCCCCTTTTGCAACACGAGTTTGTGAGGACGGTGATCGAAGACCCAAGTCCCAAGTCCTAGGAGGATCCTAGAAGATGGTCATCAAAGATGGTGAAAGAAGAATAGAAGTCCGGTAGGAGCATTTCAAAAGACCGGGTCCAGAGGGTCTCAAATCAGTACAATTTAAACTTAGTCACTAAAGGAATTTGAGACACGGTGAACAACCGACCAGAACCTGAGGTGCAGAAAGATGGAGTCATTTGGTCATTTGGGACAGCAAACACCAAAGGGAAACTTGAGGGGTCGGGCCTGGGACTTTAAAAAAAAAAAAAATTGAGGGGAAGAAACATGGTCGATTTGAGATAAGACATTAGAGGCATGCCAACCATCTAGGACACCAAAATAGGGCATGCAAAACGAGGCGATGAAAAAATGACCTGACAAGGCAGAGCAAAAGAGGGTCCTCATTCTAAATGGGGCGTTTATGTTGAGGGCACAACAATACATGAATTATATATAATATTTTTTTGAAGTGGAGAATAAAATAAGAAAAAGAGAGAATGTGAAGTGAGTGTACGAATGTGGAAGAAAGGTGAAAGAGGATATGAGTCTAAATGATTTATCAGTCAAAGACTAGAAAAAATTTGTTAAGTGACTATTGTGTGAGGTAGTACTTCATATCCTGAGCTTCATTTGGAACTGAATTTTGCGCTAGGTGTATTCCTTTAGTTCATACTTTTAGTAGTAAGCCATAACTTTTGTATTTAGGTAGTAACCCATCTTTTGTATCTTTGGGTTGTAGCCTTGTGGATAGTGATTCCTTCTATTAGTAGTGAGCCTTTTTGTAATTGATCTTGATATTCTCTATAGTGTGAGTTAATCCTCACTGTGGTTTTTCCCTCATTGGGTTTTCCATGTAAATAAGGTGTTATTGTGTTCATGTGATGGTTTTTAATTTTTGTTCTTGCACTTAATGTTTAATCATTTAAGAAGTGTTTTGTTCTAGTAAAAGATTTAAAGGTTTAATTTGGGACAACTAATTCACCCCCCTCTCAATTGTCCAATTCAAAAATTGGTAGTAGAGCTTGGTCCTTTGGAATGAGTTTAATAGCTTGAAGGAGATCTTGGTAGGTTGAGAAAAATGATGAAGGGATCTGACTTGGATGAAGAATTAGGAACATAGACTATAGAGTTTGAAAAATGAAGATCTAAAAGAAAATGTCAAGCAAACAGATGAATGCATTCAGAAACTATGAAATCAAATCTAGAAGTTCAAGTTGAAACATAAAAAAGTTAGCTAGGAACTAAAGGAAGCAAAGGAGAATGTTGAGAATCTAAGAATGAAACTTGAAGAAAGTAGTAGGGTGGAAGATAATCTAAAATTGGAAATTGAACAAAGCAAGATAGAGGAAGGATGCTTGATAGAGTTTATCAATCAGAAGACAAAGAAATGTGATATGCATGAACAAGAAGTAGCAACCCTAAGAGTTGATTTAGAAAAAAGTGAAAGCTCATTAAGAAAGGTTCAAGACAAGTTCTACAATGCTTGATGAGTTTATTTCATCTCAAAAGCCTAGAAAGGATAAAGGTGGTCTAGAACTTCAAGAAGGGAAAAGCTCAAATACTAAACTAGTTTTCAATGAAGTGGAAAATCAAAGGAAAGTTAAAGGTAATACTTATCAAAATAAGAACCGAAGAAACAATACCAGAAGGATTCCCATCCAAAAACCTAATGCTCAAAGGTACCCATATTTTAATGGTTTGTATTTTTCATGCAGTAAATTAAAATATAGAGCAACATAATGTAGAAGTAGGGTGAACAAGAAAATAATGAGTCAAAATGTTGGATTCTTTGTTGGACAATGTTATGTTGCAACAAGTTTGGACATAGAGCTACCAAATGTAGAAGCCAAATGATGATGAACATGTTTAATACTAGTAGAAGGATTCAATATTTTCAAGGATACTGTTATACATGCAATATATTTGGACACAAGGCTAATCAATGCAAGTCAAGGATGAACACAAATTCATTTGATCAAGGATATGTTGCATGCTACACTTGCAACAAACCAGGACATATCTCAAAATTTTGTAGAAACAAAGATGGGAAGAAAACAAATCCAAAATAGAAGATCAAGCCTATGAACAAGATAGATCCTAAAGAAATAAGGAGAGAGATGAAGAAAAATTGGAGGAAGAAGGAATAACTTGAGAACAAGGATGAATCAAATAACCCTGTATCTGCATCTAGTGTGGATACCCTTCCAAGAACTGAACTCAGTAGTGGTTTTAGGGGGAGCAATCATAGAAAAATATAACAAGCCCCCGATATATGAGGTGTCATGTGATGACACAAGGATAGGTGATGTGAATCTTTATTTCAAAAGCATTGAAGAAAATTTTGGTAGAAAAGTAGAAAATCAAAAAAATTGTGGAGCTCTTCTTCATTTATTGTGTATCTCATAAAGCAGTTGGAAACTTAAAAGCTGAAAAATAGTAAATGCAAAATTATGGAAAAATAAGATGAATTCAAGAAAAGCACCACGACTTGGAGGAAAAGGAAGATTGTGTTAATGAGTCTATTGTACCAGGTTCCAGTACAAAGGTTTCGTCATTTGAAAATTTGATCTAGTAGTTTTAGCTAAAGGGAAGGTAGTAACAGAGTAAAGTACTGATGATGATGTCATAAGCAATAAAATACCCTTTTTGATGAAACCCTAAAAGTTACAAGTCATATAAGGAAGTTGAATGGTCATTCTTTTCACATTGCAAATTGAACGAGCTAAGGAGTAAAGTGCAATTGAGAGATAAGGAGTTAGGGTTGTTGACAAGAAAAAGTACAGAGAAAAAAGTTGAAACAATGGAGTCAAAGGAAATGGTGGTGTTTGATCTATGCAACGATGAATTGCATAAATTAAGTTATAGATCGATGAATTTAACCATGAAACGATTTGAAATTTTGAAGGTTCACTTTCAGTTGAGAAAATACAAAAGGTCAAGAGTCTAGGGCACAAGGGTTTAGACATTTGGAGAGAATTTCCATACTTTTTTGGATGTAGACACTGTTCAGTTTATCTTAAGCGTAATTTAAGGTGATCAGATGATCTTTGACAAACCCTATGGGATTAAAAAGGAAGGAATTGTAGAAATTACAAGGTTATGTAATGATGGACTCATTCTATTAAAGAAGTCTGTGAAGAAAAAAGAGGTCAAAGCCCTAATTGGAGTGACAGGAGACCAAAGGGCACTTCAAGTCCATACTATAGTTGACCCTATGATAAGGTATGTGGCATATGGCATTTCATATAAGATTTATTTTAGAAATATGGAAGGATCCACTTCAATGATTTTTGTTTACATTGTGCATCAAATGGTTGAAAAGAATGAGGATTTCAACTTGGTTGAGTCATTGAGGAATCAATTTATGGAGAACATTACTATGACAAAGAATGACAATTACCCTTTTCGTTTTGGATCTTTGGTTATATGTTTGATGATGTATTTTGTGAAGTCATTACCATTAAAAGAGAATGTTGTGTGGAAGTCAGTTGTACCAATTGAGAAGGAAGTGTACTAGTACCTGGAATGTCTAGCAGAGAAGGAAAATATTTGTAAAGAATACTCTGCAAAAAAAAAAAATGCATGGAGCTCTAGTATGGTTTCTAGTCTAGTTGGGACGTCCAAGGCATGATCCTCCTCTAGAAAGTGGAAAGAAAAAGAGTTATTTCAAGTTCCTCTTCAAAAATAAAAAATCTAAAGACAAAGGAGAAGAAAGAAGAAAAGGAAGTAAAGATTACAGAGGAAATTGATCTGGTATCAATGACTAATGATGAAGATTTTACTAAAGAGAAGGTGTTGAAGATTGGAGATGTTTGTTTGTCTTGGCCAACATATGAACAAGATGAGATCACAAATGTATTGGATGTTTATATAATTCATAATGATATTTATTTGAGAAAATTGACAAATGTTTTATTGGAAGTATTGATTGAGTAGATTAAAGACAGACTAAAGATATTGTCTCCTAGGGAAACAAAAGAAAAAGATGATATTCAATTGGCTATGGAAGAAAGATGCGGAAATGCATAGAAGAGATTGACTAAGAGAATAAATGAATTGAAGATATGCATCAAAAGTATAAATAGTGTGTATAGGAATTGTCTCTAGTGGCTTACTACTATTAGAAACTATAGAGTAAAAATTAATGCTATTGAGCTTGAGTTGGATTCTATTGGAAAAAATATAATATCCTTAATGACAGGGATGGAGCACAAAAGAAAAGGATCAATTCCTTATAGTATGAACTTGCAAACATTCTTGTATAGATGGATAGTATTGTGAAAACATTTTGGAAAGTCAAAGAGATAATTGAATTGAGAATTGAATAGCTTTTCGGTCTCCTAGTGGAAGCTGAGAAAAATGAACTAAATATTACTATCCCAGATACTCTTCTAGAAGCAATTGATTTGATAGTGATGAGAAATAGTATTTGTGTAAACATCAAATTGGAAATGGATTCTTGGAAGGAATTTCTTTTAAAATAAAAATAAAAATACAAAGAGATATTTTAGGAGAAGAAGGATTGAGGTAAAGAACCATTTTTGATACCTTTTTCTTAAGATTGCTTTTTTGTTCAATTTTTTTTAAAGGGGCAGATAAATCTTCCTTTCTTTTCCATCGATGCCATAGGGGGAGAGAGATCATGTGAAAAGAATGGAAATCATTACAGCTCATCAAAAGGGGAGAACTACAAAGGATGTTGTTCTTAGGTTTTCACATCTTGTGTTGCCATCAATGACAAAGCGGGAGATTGTTGTAAATTGGATTGCATCAAATGGTTCTCATTGATGTCAACATAGTACCAAATGTTTGAGACATTTACCAGAAGCTATTCTCTATCAAAAATGTGCTTTATCAATGAACTAGTGTGATGTTTTATTGGTCTGGATTCTACCGCAAGACAAGCTATGACTCTGATATCTTAACTATGTCATTATGATTCACTCAAACAACTATATTCAAGATCTTGAGAAGTTTCTTGTTTGGAGCAGTAAGTTATCAATGATAGAGTTTAACTCTATACACTATAGTTGTTTCTCACCTACTTATGAAGAACATTCGGATGCTATGGTTCCTATTGTTTTACATCGTATTTGGAAGTTTTTTGACTGGTTGAAGCTTTTGTGTTTGGGTCCTAGCCTTGGCCGACCTGACACATGTTATGTATTAAGAAGATTGAATCTACCTTGGGGATGTTTTGTATAGATCTTTTCTAACTTAATATGATGCACTGCATGAATTATATATAAGATGTTTTTCAAGTGGAGAAAAAAACAAGAAAAAGAGAGCGAGTGAGAAGTGAGTGTATGAGTGTGGAAGAAAGGTGAAAGGGGATTTGAGCCTAAATGATTTATCAGCCAAAGACCAAAATAGAGTTTTTAAGTGACTATTGTGTGAGGCAGTACTTCATATTCTAAGCTTCATTTGTAATTGAATTCTACACAAGGAAGGTGTATTCCTTCAGTTCATAATTTTGGAAATAAGCCATAACTTTTGTATTCAAGTAGTAAGCTATCTTTTATATCTCTGAGTTGTATCCCTATGGACAGTGAGTCTGGATAGTGAGTCCTTCTATTGGTAGTGTGCCTCAAGCAGTGAGCCTTTTTGTAATTGGTCTTGATATTCTCTATAGTTTGAGTTAGTCCTCACCATGGTTCTTCCTTGATTGGGTTTTCCATGTAAATCTAGTGTTATTGTGTTCATGTGATGGTTTTCAGTTTCTTTTCTTGCACTTAATGTTTAATCATTTAAGAAGTTTTTTGTACCAGTAAAATATTTAAAGGTTTAATTTGGGACAACTGATTCACCCCCTCCCTCTTAGTTTTGTAGTTCAACAAAATAAATTTAATTGATTTAATAAAGTCCTAATCTAACGTTATTCCACCTAATTAGTTAAATAAAACCAATTATTTAATTACATCGCTAAATCACTTTATTCTCCTAAGTTGATTGAATATTTAAATCATAATAATTTAATTAACTCACTTTCCCTCAAAATTTCAATAATTTGAATAAATTATTCAAGAAATCATCAAAAATCAAATCAAACAAATGCAACTTTGTTTATAAAATTCAAACTTGATTTGCACATTCAACTCCAAAAAGGATTAATTAATTATCGTCACCAACTTTGAGCAAATTACTCTCAACATGATTTCCTCACCATCTTTCTTAATTTTCTCTACATAATTTCCTCAATCTCATTGAAGGCTCAAATTGATTTCTTCAATTTCATGATTTTCTCCACCTATTTCATCAATTTCACAAATTGCTCAACATGATTTCTTCAATCACACAAATTATGTAATTTATTTTGCATAGATTATTCATGTCTATTTCCTCTCAACATCTTTTGACTGTCAATCAAGATATTCTACTACACGATCCTGATCATCCATTTCAAATCACAATTTCTATATAAAAAAACTCTTTCCTCACAAAAAGGGATTGAAGAATCAACATAATTTGCACAATGAAGTATTTCAAATATTTGTAATCACCATTAAAAATGCTTCAACATATCTTCAATCAACCAACACACACATCGAATCAAAGCTTCTTGCACGCAACAATGGAAGCTTCACATTGATATGAACAACCCGACACCTTACAAATACACTTCAACATGGGATGGTAAGATTGTATTGTATTGAATTCTTGTTTATTCCTTTGTTTCAAAACTGCTTTGAATTCTTTAGCTTTATAATTGCATTTTGTGAATGAAGGAATAGATCTAGATTAGTGTTTATGATTTAGATTAGATTTTATCTCATTACATTTATCTCATTTAAACTCTATGATTTTCCTTCTCACACATTCTAGCATGCTCGGTGGGACCCTGGTCCCCTACACTAACGATTTTGTGAGAAAATTTTGAAGTTACAGGTTCCATAGCTAGTCTGGAAAAATCTTCATGCACAGGTTTCTGGAAGTTGTTGCACTAAATTTCACGAAATCCATGCACTTGATCCTAAAACTGGTGCACTTGACCCTAAAATTGGCACTTTTGACTTTTTCCAATGCCTTTGTCTTTTCATAGAGGGTGCACTTTCTTTTTCTATAACTTTTTCTCTCTAACAGAGGGCGCACTTGCTGATTTTCTTGTACTTTTTCTATGTCAAACAAGTGTCTAAGATTTACAAGTTTAATTTGATTTTTAATGCTAACAGATGCCTGTTTGGAATGTGTGACAAGTATTAATAGTTATGTATGGAGGATCGAGAAATCACTAGCACCTTTTTCTATAGAGGAGATGAATGGTCAAAGGAATCACGATTTTCACAACTTCATTCTTTAAATTAGGAATTTTTATTTGGCGCATAAAAAAA
The DNA here is from genome assembly GCA_007258455.2 of Sequoia sempervirens. Taxonomy (NCBI): domain Eukaryota; kingdom Viridiplantae; phylum Streptophyta; class Pinopsida; order Cupressales; family Cupressaceae; genus Sequoia; species Sequoia sempervirens. The sequence continues at coordinate 42,817,955 of VDFB02000015.1, forward strand.
ACAACACAAATTGAACACTTCAATTTTTGGTGCTCTAAAAACCACTAGTACGCAAATAACAATATATGACTAAATAAAGTACTAAAAATTTCATATAAATGGCTAACTTTAGTCACGTGACTATTAGTGGTTTATTTGTAGTCATTTATAACACCACTAAATTTTTGACTAAACAATTTTAGTCATTTATTTAGTCACTAATTTTAGTCATTAATTTGGTCATTGATTTAGTCATTGATTTAGTCATTTATTTAGTCATTTATTTAGTCATTAATTTTAGTCACGTGACTATTTTAGTGGTTTATTTGTAGTCATTTATAATGCCACCAAATTTATGACTAAACTATTTTAGTCATTTATTTAGTCATTTATTTAGTCATTGATTTGGTCATTGATTTAGTCATTAATTTAGTCATTTATTTAGTCATGGTAGTGATTTGTTTAGTCATATATTTAGTCATTAATTTAGTCATATATTTAGTGATTGATTGTTGTTAACTAGTCATTGATTTAGTCATGGTAGTCATTTATTTAGTCATATATTTAGTCATATGTTTAGTCATTATTTTAGTTATATATTTAGTCATTAATTTAGTCATATATTTAGTCATATATTTAATCATTAATTTAGTCATTAATTTATTCATGTATTTATTCATTAATTTAGTCATTTCAAATCAAATCTAACTTAATTAATCGTCAAAAAATTATCCATATAAACTTCAAGTATCATAGATATTCAAATGTTAAAAAACACCATGAAATGAAGACTAAAATGCTTTAACAAATATGATTGATCAGACACAAACACAAACAGATTACAAATCAAGAGGAACCACAACACAATATTTATGAGTGGAGAAAAAACCACTTTGAAAATTTACTTCATTAAGCCTCATTGGCAAATCAAAATCTCATTGGTTACATTCAATGTCTCAATGACACTGTACAACTTATAGACACTATATAAACATAATACTCCTATTTTCATATACTTATACTATTTTTCCCTTCCTTAACTATAGTCTTTTTGGAAGGGAAGCAACCTCCTATAGGGGCTTGACCCATTTAATCCCCTTGAAAATCTACAACTTTCCCGCCACTATTGGTTTCAACTCCTCCAAAATCTTCCTCATTGGTATTCACCTTTCACTTCTCCAATTTGGAGCTGCAGCGTCAAATAATACAGAGGATAAAATTCAAACATTTTCTTTTCCTTTTCCAACTATGGAACCCTAAACTTAGGCACTAGATATAGTGAATGTATCAGAATTAGATAGAACATCCATCAAAAGCATATTTGGAAGTAGATTTTTATCAGATATTGTAGTTGCAAGTTCCACTAATTATAATAAAGATAAATAGTCTTACCTTTTTGCATCAACTAATGCAATTCTGATAACTTTTAGAGGACTGAAAAATGTTAGCCTTTATCATATCCACATACTCACCTACAAGTTGCAACACAACATTAAATTTATTAATTAGACTCAACATCTAAGAAATAAAAATAAACTTCAAACATTATCAATTTAGTAAAAAAATATTCAATTTCAAAGATCAAAGTAGCCAATGCTTCACTCTCTACATCATCTGCTACAATCAAAAGAGGCTTTTGTTTTTGTGATAAATGCAACAACAAATTATATTATTTGTCAAAAATTATCACTATGTACTTATGAGCTCAAGATCATTTAAATTTTCAAACTAATCGACACGACTACCTAATTTCTTTCTATCACATACACTTTGGGTATACAATATCATTGAGAATCCCAATTATTGAACTATGAAATTCAACAACGCAACGAAATTATATCTTAAGTAAAATGTAAATCAAATCAGCATTACATGTCTTAGCTTATCAATTGATCTCAAATTGTATATACACCTTTTTCGTATATCTTAAGGACATCTACAATAGATATGTGCAAAAGGAATTTGGTGGAAAGACTTTAAATTTTTTCAAGTGACTACAATTTGTAGGTGTAAATCCAAATTTCACAACCATTTCCAACATCCTCCCTGCTTGTGCTAAAATGGGAGCTTTGAAACAAGATATGAATATCCATCAATGCATAGACAATACATCCCTAGAAGAAATATTATACTCCCTCAAATTATTATTACATATTATTCTATTGGGGGAAATTTACTTTATTGGGGGGACTTTTGTTTAGAAAACCTAGATCACCAGCATATTAGCTCAAGTGAGAGGTCAATAACCCACTATTAAGCCTACACATGGCACATGCATGCACAAAATAACAAAGAAAAATAACAGATCATGCATCACACAATAAGTATAAGAAAAAAAAATGTCAAAACAGTTGTGTTAGGACTAAAAACAAAAATCCCACATATTTGCATTAACATCTATTCATTTATCTCCTAGTCCTTAAAAAATCTCACCAGACTCAATTTCATGATCTAGAAAAATTACTAAGGTTTGTGTAAAAAATCCATTTTTGTAACTAGCATACCCAAATAATCACATTCATGAAATCCATTGAAGTCCTTTGATACCATTAGGCTAACAATACTTTGTTAGTGGAACTCCCATCACCACCCCACTGATAGCCCAATAGGGGAAATTCATATCCTTACATTGGCGTAATATCCTTCCATCGGGCTAACTTCCAAGGTAGTCTCCCCAATGAGCCGATGGAAACAACAAAGATTATCACATCACTGCAGCTCTGGTGCATCAAAAAAATAAATGATGAAGCTCCCCCGATAGCCCAATATAATCATGAGGTATCAAAGTATAACACTTATTGGTGAAGCTGGGATGAATCGGGGTAACATTATTTGATATCTTACCGATAGACTGAAAGAAAAACACTTATCAGTGGAGAAGGTGGCCATCGGTGGAAAATGAACCAAGGTCCCAATGATATAGCAATGAATGATTACTAATAACTGATGTGATGTCAGAAGCATCATCAAAATATTTAACATAAATGCTCCCCCCAATGACAAGACTAAAGCAAGTGGTATATTAATGAGCCAGAATAGAGGTGAATTGCACCACAAATTAATCATACAATTTGCAGAAACTCAAAAGGCTACACTAAGGGAAGAAGTAGAAAGGACAGAACTCAGAGCTCTCACACAGTGAAGCCAGGGGAAGCAAAAATTCACATAAGTACTCCACTCTTAGCTAGAAAGTTTCATTTTTTAGAGTTTGCAATGGAAGAAAATGTGGAAAAACCTAAGGAAAAGAAAAGAAAAAAAACCTGGAAAGAGGAATTTAAACCAAGACTTGATAGATCAGTGTCTAGGGTCAGGGCCAAGACCCAAAAGAAGTGTTCAAGCAAGTAAATTGTTAGATAAACATAGGGGTCTTGGGGATGTTTGGACACCACACCGGGGTTATGAGATTTTTATGTATCACTATAGAAAACAATTCAGATTTCAACCAGTCTGTAACCCATGGAGATTGAACTTAGGAAGACTTGTGGTGCCAAATGTGTTCATCAACATAAAATTGGTGAAAGCTCTGGCCAGTCGGTGTAATTCCAAGAAAAGAACTATCCAATCACCAAATGGGGTCGATATGCTTGTTATCTCCCAAGACCCGATCTCTAATGTATTTCAGTTAGAAGGTTCCATGAAATTTCCATTCACCATTAGATACTTTTTGATAGAATACCGTTGCATGGATACTAGTTACAAGAGATGGAAGCTAGGTTTGCATAGACCTAAGAATGAGCAAGGTCAACTCAGAAAATTTTTGAGCAATGAAAAACCTAAATTTCATATAGATTTGTTTGAAGAGTACTTCCAATATACCTACTACTCAGCTGGTCAAGTCTTGTGAATTGAGGTTCCACCACTTATGTCTATTGCATCGATGGTTGTAGTAGCTGATATACAAAGCAAAGATGCTAGATCATTCAACTATGAAAAATATTTGGTGAATGCCCTAAATCAAGGGCTTGAAAGAATTAAAAAAAATAGTGATTGCATAGATTTCAAACACTATTGCTTGTTAATGCATTTACTTTTATATGATGCTAGAAATGTGTGGGGTAAAGAATTAAGAATCAAAGACATAGATAAAAATGGAAACTTTAAACCTGTATAGATGTGGACTACACTATGGGATAGTTGATGTGATAGGTCTCACTATTTATATTTTGAAGAATATTTTGTTAAACCACTAATGAAGTTGCTAGGCTATTCATATGATCACAATTTATCCCTTGAGGTGCAAAGATTTTTGAGACCAAAGGAAAAAAACCCGAGAGGCAAGGTGAACCATAATTGGGGAGACTGGTATGCCTTCTTCGATTGCACAGTAATAAGGGTTTATGGATTTGAAGGGGCTCCACATTTGCTACCCTGAGTGGTGCCTAACAGAGTTGCTTATTTGTAAATAGTATGATAATTAGCAAGGTCTAATACTAAACATCTCAAGAGTCATAATAAACAATCACTCTTTCCTAGCACTCTTTGTTTTGGAGATTTTACAGTATGTGCCATTGAAAGATATGAAGAAATTGATGCTAAATTGGCTCATTACAACCTTCCTCTTGGGTATGAAAGAAATAAATTTGATGCAGAGGGATTTATTTATCAAGCAAGATTAACTCATATTTTTTCAAGGTATGAGCATTGGTTTGCACTTGATGATGTGATCAAGAACCGAGATGAAGCTTCCAATGGTGAGAGAATGGCTTCATATAATAAAGTTGTGCTTGTAGAGGAATGGAAGAGAAAGTGTGTACCATCATATAGAGAAGAATTTCCTGATATACAAGATCCCTTGGCTAGGATTGAGTAGCTTATTGTGCATATGAATGAAATAGTAAAGGATGCACCCTCATACATTTTTGATACATCTCATACAAGTTACGCAGGAATGTAGGCTGAGGATGTGGAGCCTTTGAATCACATACCCTCACAACCCACCCTGATGTATATTTCTCTACTGAAAAAAATGAAGAGGAAGGAAGTGATGAGGAGAGTGATGGAGAGGAGCAACTAGTGGAACAAATAAAGGCCCCAATGATTACACAATATGAGCCCCCTTAGGAAAAAATAAAGGCCCCTGTGATTACACAATATGAGCCCCCTCAGGAACTTGTAAAATTTGAAACATCATATGAGTTATCTGATGACATTAGGGTCAAGGATGGTCATGAATTCATTTCTGATAATGATTTTTTTAAAACTCTCGAGTTCAAATCATTTGTCTATGAGTATAAGGGAAGAAAATAAGACAAAAGGAGCAAGACATTACTCTTGAAAAGGAAGTTGATAGGGAAATGCAATCCATCACTCCTGAAAGAGGTAGAGAATTACTTCAAGAGGCTGGGGTACTACTTCTACCAGGATGGGACATGAGCTCAATAATTGTGTTCAATGGTTTTAGAAAAAAGAGGGAATACAACAATGAACTTATTAGAGGAAGTTAGTGATAAGATATATTCAGGGTCTAGATACAATCCAGATGAGGATTCCTTGCTTATTTGGTCACTATACCCTCATGAGAAGAGGTCGGCAGTGATTGAAAATCCTAATCAGGTTTTTGGACACTAATCCCTTAGAAACTGCAAAGTTGAATGTCAATGTGGCAAAATTCACTAGAGCACAAATTGAAAAATTGGTCAAAGAGAATGACAAACTGAAAAAGCAGTTATCACATCAAATGAAGAATTCATCTTCCTCTTCTTCTCTAGAATTGTACACTCCATGGCTTGAAAAGGATAAGAGAGTGTTAGATGAATTAGCTGATGCAACCTATTGGAAAAATACCCATTTGAAAGCCCAAGAAAAGTGTAAAACACTGGAAAAGGAGGTGAAAATCATTAAGAACAATACTATGTCTAAGATAATCAAAGAGAGGTTCAATAAGATGATAAAGCAAGCTGATGATTATTGGGGTGTATTTAAGCAAATACAATCAACACTAGAGGAGAATGTTTGGTTACAAGGAAGAATGATTGATGAAAAGAAGGAACTTCTGGGTAAACAGACCCTGAAATACCAAACACTACAAAGATATAATTACTTGGTCAAATCCCTAAACCAATATCAACAAAGACTCGAAGAAGACCTCGGTTGTTTTAATTTGGTTCCTGCACTCCATGATGATATAGGGAATCTTCAAGAAAGTGATGATTGGAAAGTAGAATTTACAGAGTTTCTAACAATTGCATTGCAGGAGATCAACAATAAGGGTATTGTGTTGCAGAATACTCATAAACAAATTGAGAAATTCATGCACATAGAGTATGATATGAAGGAGGTCATATCCAATGTTGATACTCATGTAGAACATGGGTACATTGATCACCTCTCAGCTTTCAATCTATTTATAAATCAGGTAGTGGATAATCTGAGCACAACTGAGCAACAATCATAATTGGTTGGTGGTAATGATGTGGACCCTATCATATAGTAAAATCTTTGAACATGTCTTAGATGGCCACGGGCTTTTACTCAAAGATTAATGGACTGGTACACATGTTTATGATTGTGTTAGTTTCTTAAATTAAGTTCAAAATCATGTTTTGTTATCAAGAGTCGTGTCTTTTGGTCTAAAGCTTGTTGCCTCTCATGTATATAAGAGAGACTAGGACCAAAAGAAGGATATACGAGAAGATAGTAGGAAAATAGGGATAGATAGAAAGTATAAAGCTTCCATAATGTTTCCATTCAAAAGACTATGTTGTAGATATAATTTTGAGGAAATTATTGAAATATCTCTAATTCTATGGCTTTATATTGGGATCAATTGTTTGTTGAAAATATTCAATTATCTGGTTGTCTCCATTTTAATATTTCCTTATTATTTAAATTGGTATGTCAAGTATATATTCAATTTATCAATACACATTTGATGTTCTTGTGTGATATGATTAATTGGTTTCTCCAAAAGAATTAAAATCCTTTTAGTCAATCACAGTAATCTAGAAGTGTTATTTGGATCAATAAGAAGAACCATATAATTAGGATTTCCATTCTATCTCTAGTTTGATATTATCTGTTGTTTTTGTTTGATCTATCCAATTGGTTCTTTCAAGTAAAGATTAAAATACTTTTGATAAATCATAAGTAACCCGGTCATGTCATTTGGATCCATAAGTAGAGTTTGTCAATCACTCTCTTGCATGTTTATACAAGATATAAACCAACATAAGTGTTCCAAATAGTTTGAGTTACAACCAATATAAGTTATACATTCTAGATCTTCATTTGACTCCATTTACCCAACAAGGCACTAGTCTTATCCATTTCATCATTTAGTTTTATCAAATTTGTTTTCAAAACCTCACATCTGTTAACTGAACATATTAAATTTCACCTTGATATTCATTATACAATTTATACCAAATTAGGATTACATCTCTCCACTCTCAATTGCCATTGTGGATAGATTGTTCAAGTAGGAAACAAATAGTCTAAGTCTAATCCATTTGCATAGGTACACCCACCTAGGTTTGGTAGAGCCTAAAGAGAAGAAGGTTCAAGTACATCATTTGGCCTTGTTTGTTATCCTAAAATGTACCAAGAGCTTGGCAACCTCTTGTGGTTTTTCAACCAGCGTTTTTGAGAACTAACAAGATGCTCTATGTTTCCCAATACTTACAAGTCATTGATTTGATGGAGGAGAATATATTTTCCTCAAACATGCAAATTTTTTCATGTTGCACTATATTTAGTAATTCTGCAAAACTTGACAAAAATGACCTGCAACAACTTTTAATAGTTTGCAATTTTACAACTTTTTTGCAACTTTGTCTCTTTTACCCAATTGACTCTAAAATCATCCTAATTCATAGTTAATGGACTCAAAAGACCTAATTAACATAAAATGACCTCCTCAAATGCTAAAATGACCTACTAAGATGCATTGGCCTTCAAATTTGAAAATGGAAGCTTAGGTGCTCCTGCACCAACATGTATCCTAAATGTGGGATCATAGACAAGGAACTTGAAGTGTTCAGCAAAATGCCTCAAAGAAATGTGGTCCCATTGACTACAATAATTGCAGGATATACACAAATTAGATATGTTGAAAAGGCTTTAGAAACTTTAAAGCAAATGCAATTTGCAAGTTTAATTACAATTTGCAGATTGTTCCAAAACAACCTATGGTGAATTTGGGATATGTTTTAGAAGTCATTAAAGGGTATCTAAAAATGGTTTTATATCTTGTCTATAGTGCTTGAGGATTGAATGAATTGAGAGATTGAAGCCTATTTTTTGTGAAATTTGTCTAAATGAGGTTGAGTGGTGCTCCTGATTGCTATCAGGTTCCATGTTGGAGATGCCCATGCTAACAATAGAGACCTTTTTGTTAGATCAATATATGGATATTGAACCCACCATGCTGGTCTACCAAGATTGTGGGACCATTATCCAATCATCAAAAAAACAAGATAAAATCACTTAAATGAAATATAACCTCCTATAATAAGTCAGTGAAAGAATATAATAGAAAGGTGAAGGCAAAGGCAAAGTTCTTGGCCTTCACATAAATTTTATGAACCAATTTTCCATTAACGCAACTCAAGAACTCAACCAAGGTAGCAAAGAATTAAAAATCCAATGGGGGCAAGGAACCAATGCATTGGAAAAGGATTTATCCAACCACATAACAGGTGGGAACACATTGTACTAGATAAAGCTTATGTAAAATTTGATTATAGTGGAAGATTATTTTGTGTCTAGAACTCCTCACAAACAAACCAAATCCTATTGAATGATTCTTGGTTGAATTATCTAGCAATTTGAACAAGGCTACACATAGAGCCACAAAAAGACCAGTTAGATTGGTTTTCAACACCCATCTCACATCTTAGTTGGTGTGATTTGGTCCTCAATTGTGCTATTAGCATCTTCATTTTCCATTTTTTAGTGAAATCAAGCCCCACGAACTTGTTTTCAAAGACTATCTCAAGTGGGTTCAACTAAATATGAAGCTTATCTACTTCTTATCCTTTCAACACAAGAAGACCAAAACCTTGGTTTTGTTGGTGTTTACTTAGATCATGAGCACCAACAACATCAGGCCGTCATTGGAACCACCACAAAATTCCTAGGGATCGGCATGAACTCCACTAATGACATCCCCATCAGACCATTGCAGGAATAGGAGACCTCATCCCACCGATAGAAGATCCTCACACCAAGGAAAAAATAGAACTATTGATGCATCACTAGAAATAGAAAACACGTCTGATCGATAGAATGCTAAGGTGGGGACAGTCAATTGAATTTTCTATAATGTGGTAAGATTCATATAGGTAATGCTATGTCAGGCTGGGGAACTCTTCTTTGAGGTTCTAAATGATTTTCCTCTTTTTTATAAGACTGTGTTGGCAGTGCCACCTGGATCACAGTTGTTTGGTCAGATTCCAAACCCAAACAATGAGGTGAAGTTGTGGAAATCTCATAGAGAGAAGTTATAAGCTACCATGATGATTTTTCTAAGTGAATTTATATCCAAGTCTTGCTTAGCATGGCTTAAGACATGTGCAGATGATATTCTCTCTACAAATAGGATTGGGGGAAAGTATTTGCTTATGTTGTGAAAGGTAGCAAGGAACTTGCAGAGAATGAGGCATTGATTAGAGAAACATTGGATAGTCTGGATGCATTTGAAGGGATCTTGGAGTGGCTAAAAATAGTTTTTGTTTCAAATGTTGAGTTTCCATGGCAATGCGTGTGTGAGATTGTTTTGAAGAACTCAAAGAATCTGTGGGATGAAATTTTTGAAAGCTTGTATGTTAGTAGGATGAAGCAAATAATAGTTGATGGATTTGCAGATCTATGTGAGAGTTAAGGTTGGTAAATGCCTTGAAGTTACATCTTTGGCAAGTTACAAAGATTTTGAAACCCATTTGCACAAATTAATTACTAGTGAAGGTTGGCTTGTTAGGAGAGGGGACTTAAAAAGTGTCGATTTACCTGGGTTGAGTTTTAGATTTATGATGAAAAATGATGAAGACTAGTTTGGTTGCCTTAATGCTTATTTTGGAACTAAGGTTAGTCAAATAAAAGATAACATAGATGAGGGGTCCAAGAATATTCTGGAAGACCTCCTAAGTTTTCTTCATGCACATAAATGTCCTTCAAGGATAAATGATTTAGCACCTTATTTGCAAGAGAAATGCTTCCATTTTATTTCAACATTGATTGTTGAGATTGAAGAAAATCTTGCACATCTTTCAGAAGCTCTCTGTCATTAAATGAAAAATGAGGAGATGCTAGAAAAAATGAACAACGAGACTCTAGAACTAACAATTATAGTGGAAAGGGAACTTTTCTTAGGAAGGCTTTTAGTTTCTCTTAGTTTTCATTCAACTTCCCTTCCACTAGTTCCTGGCTCATCTCAAATTTATTTTGTCAAGAATAAAGCTTCACTTTCAGGGAAAGGATCTTCAAATTTCAGATATTCCAGTACTAATTTTGATTACCCTCTTCTAGACAGTTCTAGAAGACAAGTACTAATGAGATGGGTTGGTTTGAAGCTTGAATCACAAGATAAAAATAATAGCACCAAATTGAATAAACTGAGAAGAACTATGCACAATCTTTGTATCAGAGCTCGTAGCATGTGGATATTGTGGATAACTAAAGAGATTTTAGGAATTCTCACAAGAGATCTAAGGGAGGGTGATTCTTTATCCATGACAACTCCTTTGAAGGCTTGTATTATCATTTACATTGCATATTTTGTTTGTTGTGGCTTATGGAGTTGGTTTCATTTCCATGATTCATCTAATCAATGATCTCTTCTTGCAGTTTTCATGAGATTTCTTCTAGTTCTTATTTAAGTCATCATGGTTTATATCTAGATATATCAATAACCGAATGAGAATAAAGCATCTAGAGCAAAGAGCTACATTTGATTCTTCAAGTCACTTCAAACACTTTATTGCCTAATAAATGGAAAAGAATAACATGTTCCCTTTCAACCCTTCCATTCCATATTAATCATGGAGATGTAATCTGTAAGTATGCAGAAAACTATCAAAGGGGAGCCAAAAAGTTAGAGATTTTCATAGGGCCTATGAATCAACTCTTCTTGTTTTTATATGAAAATATTGTTGTTCGTTTTCTATTTATAATATCTATTGGCGTCATTTAGGAACTCCTATTTTTTGGAATTCAGTAAGAGTTCTCAAACAAAGTAGGATGACATCTACTATACAACTAAACATTTAAATGAAATTTGAAGCATGATTTTATTTAATTTTTTATTTTCTTCCTTAAGGCAGCCTCATAAAATGCCCTTTTTTTATTGTATATCAAACTGCCTACTGCTTCTTTTCTTTTATTGGTGCAAGTAACAATTTTAATGTTGTATACTTGCTCCATCTCTTGTAGTTTTTTGTTCCATGATTTCAAGGCTTACCATTTATTAGTCTGTGATTTGTAGGGTTGGGAAGAAACTAAATTGAAACAAGAGCATGAGGGTGGAGGTCAACTAGAGTTAAGGTTGGTAAATTCCTTGAAGCCATAGTTACATCTCTAGCAAGTTACAAAGATGTTGAAACCTATTTGCACAAATTGACTACTAGTGAGGGTTGGCTTGTCAAGAGAGGGGACCTAAAAGTGTCAATTTACCTAGGTTGAGATTTAGATTTATGATGGAAAATGATGAAGATTGGTTTGGTTTCCTTAACGCTTATTTTGGAACTTAGGTTAGTCAAATAAAAGATACCATAAATGAGGGGTCCAAGAATATTTTGGAAGACCTCCTAATTTTTCTTCATGCACATAAATCTCCTTCAAGGATAAATGATTTAGCACCTTATTATCAAGAGAAAAGCTTCCATTTTATCTCAACATTGATTTTTGAGATTGAAGAACATCTTGCACATCTTTTAGAAGCTCTCTATCAAGAAATGAAAAATGAGGAGATGCCAAAAAAAATGAACAAGGAGACACTAGAACCAACAGTTATAGTGGAAAGGGCACTTTTCTTAGGAAGGCTTTTAGTTTCTCTTAGTTTTCATTCAACTTCCATTCCACTAGTTCTTGGCTTGTCTTAGCTTTGGTTTGTTGAGAACAAAGCTTTAGTTTGAGGGAAAGGATCTTCAACTTTTAGATATTCTAGTATTGATTTTGATTACGCTCTTCTAGACAGTTCTGGAAGACGAATACTAATGAGAGGGGTTGGTTTGAAGCCTGAATCACATGATAAAAATAATAGCACCAAATTGAATAAGCTGATAAGAACTATGCACAATCTTTGTATTAGATCTCGTAGCATGTGGATATTGTGGTTAACTGAAGAGATTTCAGGCATTCTAACAAGAGATCTAAGGGAGGATGATTCTTTATCCCTGAAAAATCCTTTGAAGTCCTGTATTCTCATTTGCATTGCATATTTTGTTTGTTGTGGCTTATGGAGTTGGTTTCATTTCCATGATTCATCAAATCACTAATCTCTTCTTGTAGTTTTCATGAGATTTCTTCTAGTTATGATTTAAGTCGTCATGGTTTATATCTGGATATATTAATAACCAAATGAGAATAAAGCATCTATATTAAAGAGCTACATTTGATTCTTTCAGTCACTTCAAACTCTTTATTGCCCAATAAATAGAAAAGACTAACATGTTCCCTTTCAACCCTTCTAGTCAATATTAATCATGGAGATGTAATCTGTAGGTATGGAGAAAAGTATTAAAGGGGAGACAAAAAGTTAGAGATTTTCATAGGGCCTGTGAATTAGCTCTTCTTGTTTTTATATGAAAATATTGTTGTTTGTTTTCTATTTATAATATCTATTGGAGTCATTTGGGAACTCCTATTTTTGGGAATTCAGTAAGAGTTCTCAAACAAAGTAGGATGACATCTACTGTACAACTGAACATTTAAATGGAATTTGAAGCATAATTTTATTTAATTTTTAATTTCCTTCTGTAAGGAAGCCTCATAAAATGCCCTTTTCTAATTTTATATCAAACTACCTACTGCTTCTTTTCTTTTATTGCTGCAAGTCACAATTTTAATGTTGTATGCTTGCTCCGTCTCTTGTAGTTTTTTATTCCATGATTTCAAGGCCTACCATTTATTAGTCTGTGATTTGTAGGGTTGGGAAGAAACTGAATTGAAACAAGAGAATGAGGGTGGAGGTCAACTAGAGTTAAGGTTGGTAAATGCATTGAAGCCATAGTTACATCTTTGGAAAGTTACAAAGATGTTGAAACCCATTTGCACAAAATAACAACTAGTGAGGGTTGGCTTGTCAAGAGAGGGGACCTAAAAAGTGTCAATTTACCTTTGTTGAGTTTTAGATTTATGATGACAAATAATGAAGACTAGTTTGGTTTCCTTAATGCTTATTTTGGAACTGAGGTTAGTCAAATAAAAGATACCATTGATGAGGGGTCCAAGAATATTCTGGAAGACCTCCTAATTTTTCTTCATGCACATAAATATCCTTCAAGGATAAATGATTTAGCACCTTATGTGCAAGAGAAATGCTTCCATTTTATCGCAATATTGATTGTTGAGATTGAAGAACATCTTGGACATCTTTCAGAAGCTCTCTATCCAGAAATGAAAAATGAGGAGATGCTAGAAAAAATGAACAAGGAGACACTAGAACCGATAATTATAGTGGAAAGGGAACTTTTCTTAGGAAGGATTTTAGTTTCTCTCAGTTTTCATTCAACTTCCCTTCCACTATTTCTTCGCTTGACTCAGCTCTGGTTTGTTGAGAACAAAACTTCACTTTGAGGGAAAGGATATTCAACTTTCAGATATTCTAGTACTGATTTTGATTACCCTCTTCTAGATAGTTCTGGAAGTCAAATACTAATGAGAGGGGTTGGTTTGAAGCTTGAATCACATGATAAAAATAATAGCACCAAATTGAATAAACTAAGAAGAACTATTCACAATATTTGTATCAGAACTCATAGCATGTGGATATTGTGGATAACTGAAGAGATTTCAGGCATTCTCATAAGAGATGTAAGGAAGGATGATTCTTTATCCATGACAACACCTTTGAAGTCCTATATTATCATTTGCATTGCATATTTTGTTTGTTGTGGCTTATGGAGTTGGTTTCATTTCCACGATTCATCTAATCACTGATCTCTTCTTGTAGTTTTCATGAGATTTCTTCAAGTTCTGATTTAAGTCATCATGGTTTATATCTAGATATATTAATAACCGAATGAGAACAAAGCATCTAGATTAAAGAGCTACATTTGATTCTTTCAGTCACTTCAAACTCTTTATTTCCCAATAAATGGAATAGGCTAACATGTGCCCTTTCGACCCTTCCAGTCCATATTAATCATGGAGATGTAATATGTAAGTATGCAAAAAAGTATCAAAGGGGAGCCAAAAAGCTAGAGATTTTCATAGGGCCTATGAATCAGCTCTTGCTTTTTTATATGAAAATATTGTTGTTTGTTTTCTATTTATAATATCTATTGGCGTCATTTGGGAACTCCTATTTTTTGGAATTTAGTAAGAGTTCTCAAAAAAAGTAGGATGAAATCTATTGTACAACTGAACATTTAAATGGAATTTGAAGCATGATTGTATTTAATTTTTAATTTGCTTCCTTAAGGTAGCCTCATAAAATTCCCTTTTCTAATTGTATATCAAAATTCCTACTGCTTCTTTTCTTTTACTGCTGCAAGTCACAATTTGAATGTTGTATCCTTGCTCTATCTTCTCTATCTCTTGTAGTTTTTTGTTCCATGATTTCAAGGCTTACCATTTATTAGTCTGTGATTTGTAGGGTTGGGAAGAAACTGAATTGAAACAAGAGCATGAGGGTGGAGGTCAACTAGATTTAAGGGATGTAAATTCCTTGAAGGCATAGTTACATCTCTCGAAAGTTACAAAGATGTTTAAACCCATTTGCACAAATTAACTACTAGTGAGGGCTGGCTTGTCAAGAGAGGGGACCTAAAAATTGTCAATTTACCTGGGTTGAGTTTTAGATTTATGATGACAAATGATGAAGACTCGTTTGGTCGCCTTAACACTTATTTTGGAACTGATGTTAGTCAAATAAAAGATACCATAGATGAGGGGTCCATGGATATTCTAGAAGACGTCCTAGTTTTTCTTCATGCACATAAATCTCCTTCAATGATAAATTATTTAGCACCTTATTTTCAAGAGAAATGCTTCCATTTTATCTCAACGTTGATTTTTGAGATTGAAGAACATCTTGCACATCTTTTAGAAGCTCTCTATCAAGAAATAAAAAATGAGGAGATGCTAGAAAAAATGAACAAGGAGACACTAGAACCAGTAGTTATAGTGGAAAAGGGAACTTTTCTTAGGAAGGCTTTTAGTTGTTCTGAATTTTCATTCAACTTCCCTTCCACTAGTTCTTTGCTTGTCTCAGCTCTGGTTTGTCGAGAACAAAGCTTCACTTTGAGGGAAAGGATATTCAACTTTCAGATATTCTAGTACGGATTTTGATTACCCTCTTCTAGACAGTTCTAGAAGACAAATACTAATGAGAGGGGTTGGTTTGAAGCCTAAATCACATGATTAAAAAATAGCACCAAATTGAATAAACTGAGAAGAACTATGCACAATCTTTGTATCAGAGCACATAACATGTGGATATTGTGGATAACTAAAGAGCTTTCAGGAATTCACACAAGAGATCTAAGGGAGGATGATTCTTTATCCATGAAAACTCCTTTAAAGGCCTGCATTATCATTTGCATTGCATATTTTGTTTTTTGTGGCTTATGAAGTTGGTTTCATTTCCATGATTCATCTAATCACTGATCTCTTCTTGTAGTTTTCATGAGATTTCTTCTAGTTCTGATTTAAGTCATCATGGTTTATATCTGGATATATTAATAACTGATTGAGAATAAAGCATCTAGATTAAAGAGCTACATTTGATTCTTTCAGTCACTTCAAACTCTTTATTGCCCAATAAATGGAAAAGAATAACATGTGCCCTTTCAACCCTTCCAGTCCATATTAATCATGGAGATGTAATTTATAAGTATTGACAAAAGTATCAAAGGTGAGCCAAAATTTTAGAGATTTTCATAGGGCCTATGAATCAACTCTTGTTGTTTTCATATGAAAATATTGCTATTTGTTTTCTATTTATAATATCTATTGGCGTCATTTGGGAACTCCTATTTTTGGGAATTCAGTAAGAGTTCTCAAACAAAGTAGGATGACATCTACTGTACAACTGAACTACTATTCCACTACACTGTAAACATTAAAACCCTACCATTCCTACACTCCTTTCATTGTACTCTACATGGTTGATAGAAGAGCCACTTTTCACTTTATTATTGTTCACCCTTTTTCTTTACGTGCTACTCTATTTTTACACTCAACTTCAAAAGTGATTTGCATGCCCCCTCAAAGAGTGGAAGCTAATTTTAAGAGTTCAAATTCTCAAATGTGTATAGACAACTCAATCTACATGTCCCTTAATATCATTTTTATAGATAAAAGTAAGTTCTACTGTGAACTATGCAATTCGATAGTGGAAACTTCAAAAAGAAAAGATCACTTTTAACATCTCATAACAAAAAAGAAAAGAATAAACAAACCTCGATTCCAAGTCCTCTATATGAATCGTTAACTTCTCCAACACAAGATGGATATGCTTTCCTATAATTAGCCTAAAAAAGAACATAATCACCATTACTCAACAAGCAGCTAGTAAAATTATTAAAAAGAATGGATCATATGGCCTAACCACGTACAGATTTGAAAAGTAAAATTAACTGAAACCATGGAAAGTGACTTACCACAAGATTCTCCACAAATCATGTCTAATGTGGAAAAATGGGCAGAGGTTGCAATCCAAAATTAGGCGCCGCTCTTTACTTCTCCATTTTGGTGGGCTACCTTGAAAATAAGATTTTGACTCGCTTCTCCATTTTGGTGGACTACATTGAAAATAAGGTCTTCTTGAAGGTTTTAGAGTATGCTTATTAAAATGAAAATTATGCTTATAAAAAAAAATTGGTCCTTTTTCCTCTTAGATTATTTGGTTGCTTATTCTTATCTTTTTCCTTTTCTCTTCCTTTTTCCTTATTTTTTTATTTTTCAAGGTTTTTTAGTTTTAGTTTTTTAGATTCTCTTATGGTTTTTGTTAATTTTTATAATTTGGTGGTTTTTTGTCAATTTAGAAGAAACTTTGGTGTTCATATGATGACACCACAAAACAAAATATTTATTCCACAAAAAAATATTTATTAGTAATTTTATTTTTAATATTTTATTATTAATTATGGCAGGCTACAATTGAAAATAAGGTCTTGACGAAGGTTTTAGAGTATGTTTATTAAAATTAAAATTATGGCCAAGATTTTAATAATGAGAACATTTATTTAGTTATTTATTTAGTCATTTATTTAGTCATTTAGTTGTGATTTTACTCGATGACCAAATTAGTCACTATAAATGACCAAATTAGTCATTTATTTTCCAAATACTACTAGTGTTAGTCACGTGACTAAAATTTTTAGTCATGTAGTCATTTATTTGCCAAATTGTACTAGTGAATGAACCATTTTAAAAGCTTTGTATTAGGAATTTTTATTTGGTGCATAAAAAGAACATAAATTGAAAATTTTAGTTTTTGGTGCTCTAAAAATGAACGATTTTAAAGCTTCTCTAAATTAGGAATTTTTATTTGATGCTTAAAAAGAAAAAAAACTAATTGAACACTTCAGTTTTAGTGCTCTAAAATGAACTCTTTCCAAGTTTTCATAGTTAGGGAATTTCTATTTGGTGTATAAAAAGAACAACAAAAAAAACATTTTAATTGGTGCTCTAAAAAGTTTTTAAACTTTCAAAGCAACACTTGGAATGTTTGATTCACATACCATAATGATTTCATTTTATTGATGCACACTTGCATTCATTTTTGTTGACCAAATAAGACTAGGATCAATTTAGAAACACTCAAGTTTTGGGCTTAAAAATGAATAGATCATTTTTTGGTATTGCACATTTGTTATCTTAGTGATTGATATCCAAAATACTCTATGTTGGTGCAATAAAAAAAATTGTTATGATTTTCACACATTATTTTGGGGATAGCACCGCATGAGGTTCTTAAAAAAATCAAATTGTGATGAATTGTATTCCGTACATTTAATGATTGGAAGGCTAAATGGTTGTCTTATCCCCTCACAAATTTTGGCGATCTTGGGTGAGAAAAAACATCTTGAGCTTCACACTTTTATTTTCAAAGCATACCTTTTAGAGGGCCTACCTATCGAGACACATCCCACACCAAAGAACTCATAGGCAACCCAAGCGGTACTCTCATTTTGGACCGCTATATAAATAATTATTGATGTGAGGAAAGTTCTCACCCATCAGTTAGGCTATTTTATACTGACGTAAATCTCCCCCAGTATCTATGTGATACATATAAACCTGCAAGGGCTAGGAGGCCTCTTAATTGAGCAAAACGTCGCATGTATAGACACATGAAACTCATAATCTCAAAACATTACTAAGATCCAAATTTTTGTAGAAGTTACCCTTTTATCTAAAAACATTCTTTAAAATTGGTATATCAGAATTTAATTATGAGAAGTTACTTTCCATTTCTAACTTTAGGCCCATGCCATAAGTTGCATGTAAAATAATCCCTTCGGGGCATGAGGAAAGCCTACCTCAAAGGATGGTTTCTATCTCTAGGGTTGTAATGATTTTTTATGTAAAAATTTCCAAAAACATTCAAAACAAACTTGACATCAAACTCTATGCTTGATCTAAAGATAATTCATCCAAACAAACAATAAACATGATGGTTGAATCAAAAACCCTTTGACTTAGTGTATGATTTTAAGAGAAGCCCTATATTTTCACTCCTTAAAGGATCTCCTTGAAGGTTTTTGAATATTTAGGCTTTAATTTTAGGCTACATTGGATCAAAGTAAACATTGGAAATTATGGCTTGGGTATAGTGATTTCACAACTTAAAGCCATAGACATGAAGGTCACACAATTCCATGCTTTTTGAGTTAGTCAAGTACTGTTCTATAACTTGCCATACTCCAAACATAGTGAAATTAAGAAAAAACAACTTAAACTTACAAAATTTTGGAGAAAGGCTGCTCAAACTGGAAACAAATTACATAGAGGTTTCCTTTTCACAAAATTCCATCGTAGTTGCCCCATTTTTTGTCACTGTTGCTAAAAATTCAGTGTGTTTTCTCTTTGTACCAGAAAATCTACTAATAAAAATCTAGTGCATTTGACAAAACATGTGCACTTGATTCAAAACTTGTGCACTTGAAATTTTTATGTTGCATTTTCCAGATATAATCCAATGCACTTGTCACAAATTTAGCCGCATTTTCCCAAAATAGCTCGCTTTTGACTGTGTAAAACATCACACTTGAGAAAAACCTACAAAGGTTGCACTTGTTCTGCAAAACTAGGCACACTTGACACAACTCTAGTCGCAATTGATAAATATTGTCACTTTTTCTCACAGATTGTCGCTTTTTCTCATAAACCATCACTTTTTCTCTATCCTACTAAAAAATTAGAAAAATAAACTGAAGGTACTTATAGGATCCTTGTTGAAAAAAAACAACTGGAAACCTAGATAAGTCATATAGTCCTTCATCCACTCTCAAAATTCCATCCTTCTTTTGGAAATTAGAATAAAAAAAAAAAACTTGGATTATTCCCTCACTTGCACTTCTAAGATATCAACAATTACTTGGGACTCACAGATAGTTCAAGTAAGCTTTTTCGCAACATATCCTCTAGAAGAAGTGAGATATCAACCTAGTTCTTTTAGTATTTTGGCTTCCAATAATAGTGCCACCTCCAAATAGCATGCAAACCTTAGGGTCTTCAACTTCATAACGAACCACATCAAAACATCCACACCTTCACCCTATGACCATTTGGTGACCAGTTGCTCCAGTTCAATAACCAAACTTTATAGCACCAATCCTCCAACCAAGTCTCACACATATTGAAGGTGAACAAACTGATATCATTAGCAGTTTAAGGACCTTCATATTTGAGAAGAACGAAACATCCAACTAGTGGAGAAACACAAAAAAAATCTTAGATAAAGATGAAGAGAAGGCATACTTAGCAACCAAAAGATCTTTTTTACCACCTCCTACATGGAAATAGGTACCCATCCTTCATGATCTCTGGCAAGAGAAAAATCCTTAAGTGGAAATCTATATTGTGGCTTTGAAAGAGCCATCCTACTCTAAAATTTTCCAAAGGGTACATCTTGAGAAGATATCGCACCCATCAAAATCGACTAGACCATTTCTATTTACACTTTTCAATGGACCACCCACCCTTACATCTTTAATAGAAAATCCAAAAAACAAAAGAAACTTTCATTTCCCTTAAAATTGAAAATCCAAAAACAAAAGCATTTATTTTCCATAGTTAGGAGTCATGAAATTTTTTTGCAAAAGCTTGGAAATTGTTTATGACAACTACAAGATCACAACATAGGAAGAACATGGAAACAAAAAAGAACACTGCCAGCATCCCACCAACAAATACCACAAACGATGAAGGTGGCCCATGGGGCTATAATCCAAGAGACCTTGAAACACCCCAAAAGAGACCAACATACAAAGACACATTTAGTCAGGAAGAGCTAAACCAAAAATGACAAGAAGTGATAGACCAATCCTACCAGGACCCAAAAAAAGTAGTCATAGAGGAGGTAGATACTGAGGAGGAGATAAATGATGAGGAACTATTTGAACACTCGAACAACCCCAAGGTGCTCAAAATAATGGAAAAATTGTTGAGAAAGACCCAAATTCTTACTTCTTCAAGCTAGGACAGAGTGGTTCTAAATTTCCAGTAGACTTCAACATGGAGGCTCTCAAAGATCCCAATCTTATTCCCTTAGGGGATAAATCAGTTGTGAGATAGATATATGAACCCATAGAAATTCCAAACATGCCACATGTATTCTTAAAAAATAATGTTCAACCCATGGAAAACCTATTGAATAGAAAACGAACTCAGATTGAACAAGCGGTAGTGGTACAACAGTATCAGGGAGGTTCATCCCAGTACGTACCACAAAGCAATAATCTGCCCCTAGGACAATATATACCTCAAAAGACTTTGAATTTTGACCCTTCCCAAAAAACATAGTACCATCAACAAGGTGGACTTCAAGTCCCCCTTCCATATCAGCCCCAACAACAAAGTGTGCCACAGAGTACCCTTCCTAGTTCATCTTACCAACAAGGTAACACGTCAACACACCATCAGGGAAACCTTTAGTATAGTCTATCCTAGCAATAAGGTGTTCCATAGGGAACTCTTATTTATTCATCCCACCAACAAGGTGTCCCACTAATGCATCAATAAGGAAACATTAAATATAGTCTATCCCAACAACAAGGTGTGCCACATGGTACCCTTCTTCAGTCATCCCACCAACAAGGTAACCCGCCAATGCACCATCAGGGAAACCTTCAGTATATTCTTTCCCAATAATAAGGTGTGCCATAGGGCACCCTTCTTCAGTCATCCCATCAATAGGTAACCCACCAAAACACCATTAGGGAATCCTTCAACATAGTTCATACCAACAAGGTGTGCCACATATTACCCTTCCTATTTCATCTCATCAATAAGGTAGCACACCAACAAACCATCAGAGAAACCTTTAGTATAGTCCATCCTAGCAACAAGATGTTCCATAGGGCACCCTTCTTTAGTCATCCCATCAACAAGGTGTCCCATTAATGCACCAAAAAGGAAACCTTTAGTATAGTCCATCCACACAAAAAAGGTGTGCCACATGGTACCCTTCTTCAGTCATCCCACCAACAAGGTAACCTACCAATGCACCATTAGGAAATCTTTAGTATAGTCTATCCCAACAATAAGGTGTCCCACAAGACACCCTTCTTCAGTCATCCCATCAACCAGGTAACACGCTAATGCACCATTAGGGAAAATTTCAACATAGTTCATACCAACAACAAGGTGTACCACATGGTACCCTTCCCAATTCATCCTACCAACAAGGTGTCCCACTAATGCATCAATAGGGTAACCTTCAATATAGTTCATCCTAGCAACAAGGAGCTAACCTTCCTTACACACAATAAGGACCTGACTTGCCTTATGTTCAAAATAGCTACCAAGGGTCAATACCCCCATTCTATCCAACCTATGACCAAAAAAAAATTGTGGGACAACAAGGCTATTACACACAAGGCTTGAAAACAAAGTGACTCAAAAAAAAGATAGAACTACAACTAGAGGCAGTGAACCAAAAGATAGTAGACATGTAGGTAGGAAAAACAAAGAAGACCTACACCCTCCAGGAAATATGTCCATTCCCATTCGATCGCTCCATCACTACCTACCTTTTCCAAAAAACTTTGAGATACCCAAGTTCGACAAGTACAGAGGAAGAGGATATCTAAAAGAGAGCAAAAAATACTTCTCAGTATCTTGTATGGAGGTACAAAATAATGATGCTTACCTCATGAGACTATTTCCATGCAGCCTTATAGGTCATGCTATGGAGTGGTTTTCTCATTTGTCACTAGGAATTAAAACTTTCAATGAACTATCTAGAAAGTTCATAACACACTTCTCATTCAACATAGAGAAAGATGTTACCATCACAAATCTATACAAAATTAAGAAAATTCAAGGTGAATCTTTCACCTCATACCTTCAACGATGGCAACATAAGGCTAGTTGATGCAAATAACCTATTCCTAACAAGGAGCTAGTTGACATATTCGTTTCAAATGTCCAAGAAGAAGTCAACCACCAACTTACCATGCTATGTGCTACAAGCTTTGAAGAAGCCATTGAGAAGGGACTACACATAGAAAGGGCCCTCATAGGAAGAAGGGTGATCAAGATAAACAACCCAAGAGAAAATGCTTCTAGTTCAAAATAGAAACCTAAAGTTTGGGCCAAAAACAAGAATGTTATCAATGATGGAGTGGTTTACGCTAGAGCACTATGGAATGCACAAAACACACCTCAAAACAAACCACAAGTGGCACAAACAAGCTATGTTCCAAATAGTACTAAAAAAAACCAAAATACCTATCCCAAGAACAATCAAGCAGTCAACCAACAAACAAATCAAGGAGGGCAACAAAGGCAATACAATCTACCAAGGAGGCAGTTCACAGTACTAGGTGAGTCATTTGAGACAGTCATGTGGAAGCTAGTACAAAAAAACCTCATCAAACTTAATGATTTCCTAGAATATGAGGAACCTAGCTTCCGGACACCATGGTATAATGAGAAAGACTTGTGAAAATTCCATAAAATCACAGGACACACAACAAACAATTGCATGAGACTCAAACACCTCATCCAAGATTTGATAGAAAAATGAGAAGTGGATGTTGAACATCATCCTAGAAACAAAGACCTTCAAATATACATGAACCCAATCCTGAACCATGCTAAAAGGAATGACAAAGAAAAGGACAAAGATTATCATAATGCTAATTATACCTACGGTGACACAATTCTAGGAACTCTTTCACAAGCTAATGACAATAGGGAAAATGTAGTGACTATACGAGGTGGAGACAACAACTATAATGTAACTACTCGTTGAGGGAGAGTTACAATATAGGGATGTTAGATAGGACAATTGAGAGGGGGGTGAATTAGTTGTCATAGATTATAACCTTATATTCATTTGTCAGAACTAACACATAAACTCATTAAGTGATTAACTATCAAATTCCAATGCACAAGCATAATAACACCAAATTTACATGGAAAAACTAATGATAGAAAAACCACGATGACGATTAACTCACACAATAGAAAATATCAAAACCGATTACAAAAAGACTCACTACCTAAAATAAGGCTCACTGCTTGAAGTAAGGCTCATTTCCTGAAATAAGGCTCACTACTTGAAATAAGGAAACATTGTCTAGAATCACTATCCATAGGGATACAACTACAGAGGGCTCACTACCACATAGATACAAAGAAGACAAATAAGACTTGTTACAGAGAGACAACAATCTGAATGCAATAAGAGATTCCACCACAATCACTGATCAACTTGCATGAATGATAGAGTTCACCTTTTGCTCATTGCATTTGAAAACTCAACATTAAGCTTCACACTGATCAAACACACACATAACTAACACACTTTCAGAATAGCATCAAAGTCACGTCTACTCTTTCAGTTATCTTCCATCTTTTCTTATGTATAATTTTCATTGCTAGCACATTCTGTATTTATACTATCTCCAACCTTGAAAAGATACAAAATCGACCATCCAACTTCAAATTCAAATTAGGTTGGCACAAAACATCCTAGGGTGGAATTAGAATGAGGGTGACCCAAACACACACTTCACTAGGACCCATACTAGATATAATGCACTTCATCAACTTTGAAGGTAGTTCTTGACGGAAAGTCGGCCAAACCAGTGTAAAAACATAGATCAATTAAGCTTGATTCTTTTAGTAGGAAAAAAATATCTTCAATGCACTTAGAATATCTTATCTCTAAACCCACAATTCAAAAGACTTCAACAAAGAGAAATACAGACCAACAACAATTCTCCCGAACCTCAGCCAAATACACAAAGAAACATAGTTCACAAATACCATATCAATATCCTCAACAACTCAACACCTATAATATTATTTTAATACAATTTTCTCAATATCCTCAACATATACAGTCAACAACAACTAGTAGATAACCAGTTGACTGGTTGACATAAATGACAACACTTTTATTCCTCTTTCCATTCTTGCAACAATCTCCCCATTTGTCATTGATGGAAACATATGATGTGATAAACCATCAAATATAACATACCAATTCTAAAAATACTTCTCAATATTTTTGTTTTGCTTCTCCCTCTTAGAAGATCATCTTCCTCATTACCTGCTTTCTCTTATTAGCTTCCTTTCCTTTTCGCATGCTCTCTCTCATTTTCACATGCTCTCTCTCTCTCTTTTCACATGCTCTCTCTCCCCCTTTGACATCAATGGTAAAGGAAAAAGATATGTTCATTGAAATTTCCTTTGACATGAAAACAAAATAGTCATAATGACAATACTTAAAACTACATGCTCCTCCTAAGAGGTAGCCACCAAAAACATCAGTCCAAAAATATAGAACCATGAATTCATCGGACTGATGCATCTCCAAATTCATAGTAGTTTATAAAAGTAGGGGCAATAACCCCTAGCTTATCCCATAGATACTCAAAATTATCTTTAGGAAGAGCCTTTGTAAATATATTTGCAATCTGATCCTTTGTCGAAACATACTAAATTTTGACTTCATTCTACTTGACCTTCTCTCTTGAGAAATGATACCTGATAAATATATGATTCTTTCTTGAGTACATTACAAGATTCTTAAAAATGTTAATTGCACTTGTATTATCACAAAAGATAGAAATAGGATCATCATGCAGCATTGTGATATCCTTCAATGTCTATTTCATCCATAAAACTTGAGTACAACAAGATGCAACAACAATATACTCAGCTTCAACAGTAGACAAAGAGACTAAATCTTGCTTCTTACTCAACCATTCCACCAATCTACATCCAAGAAAGAATGCACCACCACTTGTACTCTTTTTTTCATCTATACTTCTTACCCAATCTACATCTGTATAAGCACTAAGTGTAAATTCGGTATCTTTAGGATACCATAATCCATAATCTAGAGTGTCATTCAAATAATTGAATATTCTTTTAAATGCAGTAACATGTGTTTCCTTCAGATCTGCTTGAAATTTAGCTAAAAGATAAACCACATGCATAATATCGTGTCTAGTAGTAGTCAAATACATTAGTCCACCAATCATAGATCTATACTTGCTCTGATTAGCCTTAGGTAAATCATCATCTTTACCCAACTTGCAACTAGTCACCATAGGAGTACTTACTAGTTTGGAACCGTCCATCCCAAAAAAATTCAAAATCTCTCTTACATACTTATATTGTGAAATGAAAATTCCTTTCTCTGTTTGATTAATTTTTAGCCCAAGAAAAAAAATCATCTCCCCAAACATAGAAATTTCAAATTCTTTATGCATCTCTTCCACAAACATCTTGCACATCTTTCATTTCCTCCAAAGATAATGTCATCAACATATACAACTACAATCAATATTTTTTCATTTTCAGTCTTGAAATACAAATTACTATTTTTCATACCTTTGTTAAATCCTTGCTGACTCAAATACTTATCTAGCCTTGGATACCAGGCTCTAGGAGCTTGCTTCAATCCATATAAAGCTTTCTTCAATCTGCACACCATATCCAGCTGATCTATTAACTGAAATCCTTCTGGTTGTTCCATGTAGACCTCTTCATCTAGTTCACCATTCAAAAATGTTGTCTTGACATCCATCTGATAGACTTTGAAATCTTTATAAGTAGCTAATGCCAAGAACGTCCTTATAGCTTCCATTCTTGCTACTGGGGAAAAAGTCTCTTGAAAATCTATACCTTCCACTTGTGAGTAGCCTTTACACACAAGCCTTGGTTTTTTTTTCTGACAACTTTCTCATACTCATTTAGCTTATTTCTAAATACCCATTTTGATCCAATGGTATTTTTTTCTATCGATCTTGGGACCAATTCCCAAGTTTGATTCTTCTCGATCTGCAAAATTTCTTCTTTCATTGCTTCTTCTAATGTTCATCCTCATAGGCTTCACTTACTAACTTTGGCTCAATCTCAGAGAATAAGCACAAATTTACTTTAGCAACAGCTTTGCTTCTAGTTCACACACCTTTTGTCTTGTTTCCAATAATTTTACTTTCTGAATGATTCCTTTGTACATATTTTGGTGTCCTAGGGGACATCACCAAAGCATCTTCTTCTCTTTCATTTTGTTCATTCTGCTTTTTCTACTTATCTTTATCATGTTCTTCCATAATTTCTTCTATTCTTGCATAGTCATGTTCATTAGACATGCATCCATCAATATCAATAGAATTCTTCACTATTTCATAAACCTTCACATTCGAGCTTTCTACAATTTTCCTCAATCTTTTGTTGAAACATCTATATGCATTTATTTTAGTAGAGTATCCAAGAAATATTCCTTCATCACTTCTTGCATCAAACTTACCTAGAGTTTCCTCATCTCTTTTGATATAGCATTTGCTTCTGAATACCTTGAAATATTTAATTGTAGGAATTCTTTTGTTCCATAGCTCATAGGGAGTCTTTGTACTATTTTCTCTTGCCAAACTCAATTAAAAACATATACAACAGTGTGAATAGATTCTTTCTAGTAAAATTTTGGTAATCTGGCTTCAGTGATCATTGACCTAGCAACTTCTTGAACTGTTCTATTTCTCCTTTCAACAACTCCATTTTGTTGAGGGGTTCTTAGAGCATATAATTGTCTCTTTATTCCATGCACTTAAAAAAACATATTGAACTCATGGGAGGTGAATTATCCATCCCTATCAAATCTGAAGCATTTTATCTGCAAATTCACTTCATTTTCAACCATAGGCTTAAATGCCTTGAATCTATCTAATGCATCTGATTTCTCTCTTAGAAATGAAACCCATGTATATCTAGAATAATCATCAATTAAAAGAATGGAGTACCTTTCACCAAGTAGACTTCGAACTCTCATAGGACCATAAAGATTTTTATGAGCCAAATCTAGTAATCCAGTAGTAGATTGTTCTCTTGATTTATAACGATTTCTTGTTTGCTTCCCAAATGAGCAATTCTTGCAGATAACATTTACAGGATTTGTAATTCTTGGTAGATATCTCACAGCTTGAATGAAACTAATCCTTGCCAAGTTATCCAAATTCATGTGACACATTCTCCTATGCCATAACCAACTATCATTTATCTGAGTCTAAAAGCATCGTCCATCAACACCTTTAAGCTGATAAATATTCCCTTCAGATTTCTTTCCTATAGCAATCAATGTTTCGGATCCTTTCTAGATCTCACATTTCTCATCCCTAAATACAAGATCATATCCTTTTCTACACATCTGACCAATCCTCAATAGATTATGCCTTAAACCCTTAACATATTAAACATCGTCAGTATGATTCTTTCCATCAAAGCTTACTGAACCTATCCCACAAATTTTAGCACCAGTATCATCTCCAAACATAACCAGACCTCCATCATATTTCTCAAGTTTCAAAAAATTACTCTTATCACTAGTCATGTGATATGAGCAACCACTATCAACTACCCAAAAATAATTTTCCTATTTAACATGTAGAGCAGAGATAATTGTACCTTCATTTTTTCTCCTTCTCCTTCTCTAAAGGACTTTCCTTTGACTTTTTTTCAAATTAGTCAAAGTAGGTTAATCCTTAATCACCAAGAACAAGCATTCATTGTCATCTCGATCTTCATTTTCTAAATCTTCATCTGTAATACTAGCATTCTCATTAGTTCATAGTAAGCTTTGTTAATCCGCTTTCCTTTCCTTTCCTTTCTTTCTCATATCTCTGTTTATTCCTTTTAGCTCTTTCCAAACATTTTTCAGCATAGTGACCAATTTCTCCACAACTAAAGCACTTAAAGGGAAACTTACCTTCATACTTACCAAAGCCTTTTATCATTATTCTTACAAAGTTAGCCTCGATTTCATCAAAGTTTTCTTCATCCATACCTTCAGTTTTTGTAGCTTTAAAATCAGTCTCTATTTTGCCTCCAATTCTTAGATTCGACTTCCTCATCTCATAAGATGTCAAAAATCCTAGCAGTAGATCCTTAGTACAAGTCTTATAATCTATAGTTTGCTCGATAGCACTCACCTTTTCATTGTAAGCATCAGGAAGAGTTCTAAGAATCTTCTTTACAATTATAGTTTCATCTATAGTAGTGCCAAGAGATCGCATTCTAGCCACTACCTCATCCAATTTCTGTACATCTTCGGACATATGTATAAGATCAAATTGTGTTTCCAAATTTTGTAATTTTTCCTCTTTTACCCTTTCATTGCCATCGTGTGCTATTTCTAAAGCATCCTAGACTTCCTTATCTATCTTCAAATTTTGAACCTTAATCAACTCATAATGTACAAAACTATTCTTCAAGATGAACTTTTCCTTGTTATTTACTTCGTGTGCTCTAATTTCTTCAGGTTTACTCAGACCATTAGTAGGAGTGTAGGGATTCTTATAATCTTTCTCTATGTCATATCTGCAATACTCCAAATATTCTTCCATCAATACTTTCTAGATACCATAATTAGTTCTATCAAACCTTAGATAATCAAAGACCATTTTTCTATCCATCCCGAACCTTCCTCAAGCAGTTAAGATCTTCACCAAGGAACCAAGCTCTGATACCAATTGTTGGATAGGCCAACTAAGAGGGGGGGTGAATCAGTTGTCATAGACTATAACCTTAAATTCAATTACCAAAACTAACACATAAATTTATTAAGTGATTAACCATACAATGTACATGCACAAACACAATAACACCAGATTTACATGGAAAACCTAATGAGGGAAAAACCATGGTGAGGATTAACTCACACTAAAGAGAATATCAAAGCCAATTACAAAAGGCTCAATGTTTGGATGCACTATCTATAGGGCTACAACCCAGAGGGCTCACTAACACAAAGATACAAAGAAGACAAAGAAGACTTATTACAAAGAGACAACAATCCCGATGCAACAAAAATTCCACCAAAATCACTGATTGACTTGCATGAATGATAGAGTTCACCTTCTACTCACTGCATCCAAAAATTTAGGGTTAAGCTTTGTACTGATCAACCACACACCTAACTCACACACTTTCAGAATAGCATCAAAGTTGTGTTTGCTCTTTTACTTATCTTCCTTCTTTTCTTATGTACAATTTTCATCACTAGGACATTTTGTATTTATACTATCTCCAACCTTGAAAAGATACAAATTTGACCATCCAACTTCAAATTCAAATTAGGTCAGCACTAAAAATCCTAGGGTATAATTAGAATGAGGGAAACCCAAACACACACTTCATCAAATTCAAAGATAGCTCTTGACACATAGTTGGACAAACAAATGTAAAACACATAAATGAATTAATCTCGATACTTCCAATTGTTGAAACCATTTTCAACAGAACCAGGACAACATAACCCTAGAACCACATGCCATAAGACTTCAACAAAGATAAATTCGTACCAGCAACAATTCTCCCCGTCCTCAACCAAAACATAGAACATAGTTTACAAGCACTGGATCAACATCCTCAATAGTTGAATACCTACAACCTTCTTTTACTACAATTTTCTCAATATCCTCAACATATATTGACAACAACAACTAGTAGATAACCATTTGAGCAGTTGACATCAATGACAACACTTTCATTCCTCTTTCATTCTTGCAACATTAATATTCTATGTATATATCTATTTCTTTTATTTAATGTATCTATAGAGTCTAAGCTTGCTTGTACATTTCAAAAGACCTAGTCTTTTGTGATATCTTGATTAACGATCACCTTTGGTTACAATCATTATAGTCTTTTTAAATCAAAACTTTGTTTCACAACTAGATAAGACATCAAAGCTTAGTGTATTCTCATGGCCATGTGTCTAAATGTAAATAATAACACAAGGGGAAATTATGAAACATATTCTTATAAACCCATATGGTAGATTATCTGATTTAATTAGGTGCTTAATCGTTAGCTTCTCAAATTAGCTTATAGATATGAAGTGAACATTAAAATAGGGGTACACTGTGTTATTGGTATGGTTTGAATCAAAGTAAATTTTTAGTTTCTATGATAATATCTATCAAAAACCTAAGGGAATCCCCTATTTTTTCTAGATCGCAAGGAATCAGTTGGTATCTATCCCCCTATAAATTATAGTGCACTTGGTAAAAAAATTTCACGTGACCGATGGCACTGGTGTGGCATGACCTCCAGTACCATTGGGATGGTGGAGAGACTAGACCTCGTGACATCTTTCCTGCAACAAGATGCTTTACTTAGGGAATCCCCCTTGGTTCACCAAAGCTAGAAGTATTTTTCCTATGTACCTCAGTAATTGGTTCTCAATTTCTCAACATGATCATAGATTTTGTAGCATTCTTCTTAGATCTGACACCCCTGGTTCTTGGGAGACTGTCCAACCTTGCATATTTTGGACCTATAACTTAGATTATCAACAAGATACACATTACTATAGTGGTTCATTTATGGATTACACACCACCTTATTTTCTATATACAATGGTCAATGTTGGCTCTCAAATTTGTAGGTTCCACTTTTCTAGAGTTCCCTCTCAACACTAGTGTAATGAGGAAAGTGCCAATGGTAGAGAGACAACAAATCATACATAGAAGGTGGATAATTTTGGGAAATTAATAAGAGAGAGAATTATTTTCATATAATTTAAGATTTATGGAGCTTAGGATGTGTTTTTATAAGGTCTCCATAAGACAAATACAAAAATACTAAATGTCAGAACTCAATTCTTCACTAACCATGCCCTACAATATAATTTGATAGAGATCATACAAATTATATAGTATGAAAATGTACATGTAATAATAGACACATTAGATTCATATTTCTTTTCATGACTTCTATAAAAATATCCTTATATACTCACAACCCAAATCCTTGATACAAAACCCACAAAATATTTAACCACTCACAAGAACTCAATATATTTAAAAAATATGATTTGTAAGACTATATAACATGGCATGACCTAAGAATATTCCTAAAATACAAGGAAGAGCAATTTTTTTTTTTAAGTCTAATATTTTCCTTGTCTCCATTTATGATTGTTGCCTATCCAAATGGGAAATAGAGCCATTGTGATAAAATAATCTAAATATTTGTATGAAATTGTAATGAGAATAATTTTAATATAATTCATATATTTATAAATCATCACACTTTTCATTTCTTATAGAACCATAATAACTCAAATTTATGAAACTTGCATTAAATAAGAGCCAATAAAAAAAATTGTAATGGTCTATATGTTAGGAATAGGATCACAAAGCAATATATAATAAAATCAATGCAAAAATAAAATATAACATAGAGACACATATGTATGTGGTTCACCCAATATGGGCTACATTTCTAGAGAAAAAGTTAGTCCTTTCTTTATTTCATCCCTCAAAACGAAGTGATACAATATACAACACATCTGATGTAACTTCCTCTTCTCTCTCACAATCTCCTCACACAATAAAATATTTAATATAAATCCATAATACAACCCCCTCATAAAATGGGGTTTCCTGTCATAACCTCTACCATCAAATTTGTGACCTAATGATGAATTATCCAAAACCAACAAGATAAAGCTTCATAACTATAAATATAGTATTGTGATACTACCAAATCATTGTTGAACAAAGTTTGTCATTGATGTCAAAGGAGATTATGATTGTCAAAGGTGCTCACTATGTTGTCAAATGAATCCTTTTAGGAGATTAGTGAGAATTAAATGTAACTGTACTGCCATATCTTTTTGAGTTGATGTGGAAGTTGTGTGAGGGGGAAAATCATAGAGGTTAAACGAGATAAATGTAATGAAATAGATTATATCTAAATAAAAAAAACTAATCTAGATCTATTCCTTCACTCACAAAATGCAATTATAAAGCAAAAGAATTCAAAGCATTATTGAAACAAGACAATAAACAAGAATTCAACACAATACAATCTTACCATCCCATGTCGGAGTGTGTTCACAAGATGTATGGTTGTTCATATCACTACCAATCCTCCATTGTTCCATGTGAGAAGCTTTGATGTGATGGGCATGTTAGTTGATTGAAGATATGTTGAAACTTTGTTAATGGTGATTAGGAATATTGACAATACTTCGTTGTGCAAATGATGTTGATTCTTCAATCCTTTTTTGTGGGGAAATAGGTTTGTTATATAGAAATTGTGATTTGAAATGGACAATTAGGATTGCGTAGTAGAATATCTTGATCGATGGTCAAAAGATGTTGAGAGGAAATAGACATGAATAATGTATGCAAAATAGATTACATAGTTACTGGGATTGAAGAAATCTTGTTGAGAAATTTATGAAATTGATGAAATAGGTGGAGCAAATCATGAAATTGAAGAAATCAATTTGAGCCTTCAATGGGATTGAGGAAATTACTTAGAGAAAATTAAGAAATTTGGTGAGGAAATCATGTTGAGAGCAGTTTGCTCAAAGTTGATGAGGATAATTAATTAATTGATTTAATTATTTAATCCTTTTTGGAGTTGAACATGCAAATCAAGTTTGAATTTTCCAAACAAAGTTGCATTTGTTTGATTTGATTTTTGATGATGTCTTGAATAATTTATTCAAATTATTCAAATTTAGAGGGAATGTGAGTTAATTAAATTATTATGATTTAATAATTCAATCAACTTAGGGGAATAAAGTGATTTAGTGACATAATTAAATAATTGGTCTTATTTAAGTAATTAGGAGGAATAACGTTAGATTAGGACTTTATTAAATAAATGAAATTTGGTCGAAATGATAAAATGTGAATTAATAATGTTGTTTTATTCAATTAGTAGTAGAAATAGGGTTTTAGGACTTTATTAAATAAATGGAAATTATTTAATTAGTTAAAAAATGATGGAAAAGTGAATTAATTAAATAATGTTGTATTATTCAATTAATAGGGGAAATTAGGGTTTTTGATGCAATTGACGTGAAATGCAATGATGTTTGATGATAATGATATCGATGATGTGAAAATGTCATTTAGTGTGTGTGATAGGTGTTAGGTTAGTTTTACATGTCTACATTTTCCCCCTCTTTTATACAAAGTACATGTTTCTTTGTTTAAAAGATTTAATGTTAAGGTTAAGATTTTGAAAAAAAAATTATGCCCCATTGTGCCTCGGTGGTCAACAAAATGATGGTAGGACTCTGTGTTGCCCCCTCAAGAGGGTGGCCGAAAATTTTGATTTTGAGGTCAGGCTCATGACTCTATTCTATTTCAATTGAGTTGTGGAAAGGATGAAAAATTAGGTCTATAGGTCCCTCGTTGCTTGTTTCAATGTTCCCGAGAAGTCCTAATTTGAATGTAGGAAGGTTCCTTAAGTAAAAATTAGGGTTTTGTAGGTAAAATTTAGGGTTTTTGAGGGTTAAAATAGGTAATTAGGGTTTTAATTACCTCATTTGCATTTTGAGCCTATAGAGAATTCTAGCCTCTGGATTTCTCATTTTGTCAATTATTGAGGAGAAATTATGAGGGTTCATGGAGCTCCAGAATGTTCGGACTTGGTTCGAGAGTTTGGAAGTCTCACAAGTGTCAGTGCCTCGGTGTGTACCCTCTTGTTTCTTGTTTTCATCTTCTCATGTTCTCATAATTTGTGCAAAAAGTTCCTCAAGTAAAAAGTGAGGTTTCTATGATTTGAGTGCTATTGCATTAGCTTTAGTGCCTTTGTCATTTTGGAAAGCTCGCTTTTGCAAAAAAATTGTGCACTTGAATTTTCTCTTTTGAACTTCGCTTTTTCTATCAATTTTTTCCTTTGTTTTCTCTTCCTCGTTTTTCATGCACTTGTGTTAAATTTACACTTTTGAGTAACTTTTGCACTTTTCATTTTGGCGCACTTGCTATATCTCCTCACTTCTGAAAAAAATTTCCTTGCTTTTGACTTTTTTCTTCACTTTTGCTAAGATTTTCTCACTGCTGACTTTTTTGGAAACTAAGTTAGTTTCTTCATCATTTTCATTTTGTTTTGTGTGTTCAAAGCAAAACCCTAACATCATGGGTTAAAATGATTGCAGGTGGTCCTTAAACCACTATAGTCAATGGAGCGATGATCATGATACTTATTTGATCCAATTGTCATCTTTGATGTTTTGGAGTGAGATTTCCTAGATACGGTCGAGCTATGTCATATTTGTTACATGCCTCCCATCTAATGTCACATGTCGATGATGACCACGCTTATGGAGCTATGGTATTCACAGAATTCTTCATTCCATTTACCTACAGGAGAGACCACCATTACCCTTGAGGATGTGTGGAGGATTCTCTACATCATTGCTATCCATGGTGAGCTTGTTACATACCATGTTCGACGGGGTACCCATGCTATGCAGTGTGTGCTTGGTGTCAAACACTTAGAGGTTCGATAATATGATATTGATTTATTAGAGTTTGTTGGAAGTGTTGAACCAGTCTCCCTTGTTCTTTGTAGTTTGGTTTCAAGGTTAGTTGTTCCTAATAGGAGATGTCATCAGTTCCCTATTGGATGGGATATTTGTATTGAGGGGATGTTTGAGCATGGGACTAGATATGCATGGGGTCTATGTCTTCTCGCCCACCTCCATAGAGATATGCATGAGGTTGCATATCGAGGTGGGAAATCCATTTCTATAGGTGTCTTGATTTTACATGTATGGGTTTGGGAGAACATTGTAGTGACACAACTTGATGGTATACAGGATCATACTGATGGCGATCCATACTCCTATCATTATGGATACTTTCTTTATTATACTTGGGGATCTTCCATACTACCACCGTGTGTTTGATGGCATGCTAGGTTTTGTTTAGAGGCCTTATATGGATTGTGATGCATGGCCTGAGGATGAAGAGTAGTTAGTGTACTGACAATAGACTAGATGGTTGATTGGTTGCTCTCATTCTCTTCTAGAGAAATACTTACCTAACAGAGTTTGTAAGAAACTTGGGGAGAGACAGGGCTGATTTCCTGATGTATATGAGGCTTGGCTTGGTCGAACCACTAGAAAGGTCTGTGTTTGGGGTCATTAGGTTGATAGAGATGTTATCATTGTTTATTTTAGAGCACTTGCCCCAGTTGGATTGGTTTGGCTAGTGGGTTTAGCAGATCTAGGTACCACTCCTAATCTTGATCAGTGGTGGACATGACATGTGCCATTGAGATTTGTAGATCTTGGCAGTGATCCCACAATCGACAGAGTAGGCATCACAGGTCATCATAGGGAGTGACAACATATTGAGGTTCTAGCCGAGAAGCTTGGTCAAGCCTAACAAGATGGAGGACAGGGTGGTTAGGGTGATCAAGCGCTGGGTCTAGAAGAGGTTCCAAGTCCCCCTCCACCACCTGGGGAGTGAGGTGCTCAGTTGGCTATAGAGATTAGGTGGCGACAGGACATAGAGGCACAACTTGCTACCATGACAACATAGCAAGATGGTCTTTGCACAGAGCAAGATACAATAGTTGGGAATTTCCTTATTTTTGAGAAACAACTACATGCTATTACTACAAGGAGGGATAGTTTGAGGACCGAGCGAGATAGTCTTCATGCTGAGTGGGATCAACAATTACAGAGGACTACATACTACTAGACTATGTATGATGCTTTTGTTCCTTGAGCACAAAGGCGACTGAGATTCAGAGAGCCTAGTGTTGTGGGTGGTGGTGTAAAGTCAACTGGTCATTTTGTTAGGAAACCATATCTAGATGGTGGTCTGTAGCCGAGTCTATAGATTCCCACCCTTCTTTCTAAGTAGTGTTATATATGTACTTGATATTTATGATGTTTATTGCTTAGAGACTTCATATTGTAGAGATGATTCTGTATTATATATTCATCAGCCCAATTAAGGCATTGTATATATGTATTATTTTGTATTATCCTATCACACTTGTTTCCATGATGATGATGTACTATGACATTCTCCCTTTTCTTCTGATGATGATATATATGAGATATACCCTCTTCAATTCAACTTTATTATGTGTTTATATGATGATCATGGATGACAATGTGACATAGCCATGGTAGGAGGGTCCTCAAGGAGAACAATCTAGACCATGCAACAAGAGTAACACAACAAAAGCAACACAAAGTATGGATTCAAATGCAGGTGCAAATATTCCCATTAACAAAGATCTTAGTTACATTTGACTGACAACATCCGAGCTTACAGATTTGGCTCACAGGCCTGATACAACATGCACAAAACTAAAACATTCTAACATGCTCCTATATGCGAGCTGATTATTACAAATCAAATCTATATTATCCTTTTGGATCAAATTCTAATTGAATACTACCTTCTAATGATTGATTACAAGCTTTATATCATATCCGCAATTCTAGAAACATCTGCATCGACCAAAGATCATCACATTCTTCAAGGAAAGAAAATGTAACGTGTGCATGAATAGTTCAGCCTCAAATTTGAATTACTCCATCAACAGGTGCATAGAATGAAGTGTGGAACTATAAAGAAGGTCAAGGACACTCCACGAAACATTTAAGATCACACCGTCGAGATCCACAAGTCACGAGGATGATCCAAAAACAATCAAATTATCCGTTAGGATTGGAAACTATTCTGGTGTTGGTTCAAGAAACTATCATGAACTCCAGAAGTGATAACTTTCTGAAAAAAGATCCAATCATGTTCAAACCTTGGAATAAGAAAAATGAACATGTCCATGATGTACAAAAAGATCCCCAGGGTCTAGTGAGTAGATATAATGAGTCCACCAACATGAATTGAGCAAGAAAAAAATAAGAACAAAACTGAAAGAAAATATGTTGGTTGATGCAAGATTGTTAGGAACCGAGGATGCTCCTACATCAAACATCCAGGGTTAATAAAAAGTGAGTCCCTCACTTTGCTAGGGCTAACGAAAACCAAGATGGTCTACCTCAGCCTAAGAAATCCAAGAAGAATCCTCCACTAGTCTACCTTTCCACTTCACAAGATATTCTTTGTATTGTCTTCCATGAGTCTTTCTCCCATCTCTGACATCCAAAATCTCCTCAATCTCATCTAACTATTGTTTAGGAAATTGATTCTCCAATTTTGCTTCACTATCTTTACTAAATTCTACTTCATGATATTGATATAAATCTATAATGTTGAATATAGGTGATATTCCCATACCTTCTGGTAACTCCACTTCGTAGGTATTTTGTGAATCAAATTTCTTCAAGATCTTACAAGGTCCAAACTTCCTCATCTTCAGCTTGTTGTATGTGCCAACTAGAAATCTCTCCTTTCTCAAATATACCATCACTTCATCTCCAACTTTAAATTCCTTATGTCTCCTCTTTTCATTTTCTTTCTCCTTGTACATCTGGTTCATGTCTTCCAATTGTTGTTTCACTTGAGTATGCAACTTCTTCACATGTTCTGCAAATTCTTCTGCTTTTGCGCTCCTTTTTCCTTCTGTACAGATGTCTCTCAATTTTGATACAACTCTAGGATGAACTCCAGTAACAATCTCAAAAGGTGTCTTTCCTGTAATCCTATTCACTGAATTATTGTAAGCAAACTCTGCTTGTGCAAGGGCTAAATCCCAACTTCTGGTCTTCTCTCCAACCAAACATCTCAAAAAATTCCCTAAAAACCTATTTATTACCTTCATTTGTCCATTAGTATGTGGGTGAAAAGTAGAACTGAACTTCAAATATATCTTCAACTTCTTGCAAAGTGTCCTCCAAAATTAACCAACAAACTTTACATCTCTATCTGAAAAAATACTCGTAGGTAACCCATGCAATCTGACCACTTATCTAAAAAAAAAGTCTGCTACATGTAATGCATCTGTTGTCTTCTTACAAGGTATGAAATGTACCATCTTAGAAAATCTATCTACCACCACAAATACAAAATCATTACCTCTTTTTGTCTTCGAAAAACCAAGTATAAAATCCATGTTGATATCCTCCCAAGGTCTCTCTGGAACTGCCAAAGGCTTATACAATCCAACATTCTGACTACTTCCTTTTGCAACTTGACAAACTCTATAGCTCTACACAAATCTCCTAACATCCTTATGAATCTATGGCCAAAAGTAATCCTCACTCACCAATGCCACTTTCTTATCAACTCCAAAGTGTCCTGACATTCCCCCACTATGCTTCTCCTTCACTAAGTTATCCCTCATTGAACTCCGGGGTATACACAATTGGTTGCCTCTGAACAACATGTCCTCTTGAATGAAATAATCCAACCACTAACTTCTATCCTTTGAAACTGGTTCATTACATGTTCTCCAAGGTTTTGCAAAATTTGGGTCTCCCTCATACAAGTTCTTCAATTCATCAAAGCTTAATACCTCCACTCTCATCTCTATCAGTAAATTCCTTCTCCTACTCAAAGCATCAACAAATCTATTTGACTTTCCACTCTTATGTTTCAAAACAAAAGTATAACTCTGCAATAATTCTACCCATCTCATGTGTCTCTGATTCAACTTACCCTGATTGTTCAAATATTGCAATGCTTGATAATTTGTATACAACACAAACTCCTTAGGAAAAAAATAATGTCTCCACTTCTTCAAGGCTTGTACTATAGCATAAAATTCCTGATCATACACTAAATATCTTCTCCTAGCATCATTCAATTTCTCACTGAAATAAGCTATGGGTCTTCCTTCTCGACTCAACACTGCTCCAATTGCATTTCCACTTCCATCACTGTCTACTTGAAATACCTTATTGAAATTTGGTAAAGCCAACACAGGTTGCTTAGTCACCTTCTGCTTCAACAACTCAAAACTTCGATCTGCTCTAGATTTCCATCTAAAATACTTCTTATCTCCTCTCATTGTTTCTATCATAGGATTGCAAATAGAACTAAAATTCCTAATGAAATTTTAGTAGAAACTAGCCAATCCATGAAATAATCTTACCTCTCCAATACTATCTGGTGTAGGCCACTCAACAATTTCTCTTACCTTCTCAAGATCCATCTTCAATCCATCCATAGATACCACAAATCCTAGATATACCAATTCCTCCTTCATGAAACTACACTTCTTAATGTTTATCAGCAACTGCTCCTCTCTCAACCTTTGCAAAACTTTTCTTATATGCAAAAAATGGTCTTCTCTACTCTTAATGAAAATCAAGATGTCATCCAAATACACGATGACAAACTTACCCAAGAATTTCTTCAACACCTCATTCATCAACCTCATGAAAGTACTCAGTGCATTTTTCAATCCAAAACACATCACCAACCACTCATACAATCCTTCATTTGTCTTGAATGTTGTTTTCCACTCATCCCCTTCTCTGATTCTAATCCAATGATATCCATTCTTCAAATCTATCTTCGTAAAGTATCTAGCTCCACTCATCCCCTTCTCTAATTCTAATCCAATGATATCCATTCTTCAAATCTATCTTCGTAAAGTATCTAGCTCCACTCAAACAATCCATAATTTCATCCATCCAGGGTAAAGGAAATCTATAGTTCACCATGATCTTGTTTATGGCTCTAGAATTTGTACACATCCTCCATTCTCCATCCTTCTTAGGTGCTAGCACAATAGGTACTACAAATGGAATTAAGATTTCTCTTATCAAACCCTTCCTCAACAATTCTTGCACTTGTCTATTCAACTCTTCATTCTCTGACAGTGTCATCGAGTGTGCTACTTTATTAGAAAAACTAGCTCCAGGAATTAGATCCACACAATGACTAATAATCCTCACAGGTGGTAATCAATCAAGTACATTATCTGAAATGATCTTTTCATACTCTGTCAACAATTCCTTTATCTCTTCTGGTTGTTCTTCTACATGCCTCAAATCTTCAATCTTCTTAGGAACTAAGGCATACCACATGTTCTCATGTCTCAACCCATCCAAGAATCTCCTTCCATCAACCAAACAAACTCTAGTACTCATACAAACCTCAACTGTAGGAACATCTTCCAATGGAAACAAAGTCTGCTTCATCCCATTAGCAACAATAGTATATATGTTCTTCTTTCCATCATGAATAGCCTATCTATCATACTGCCAAGGTCTTCCCAAAAAAACTTGGCATACATCCATAGGCATAATATCACACAAAACTTCATCATGGTAATTTCCTACCTTCAATTTCACCAAACATTGTTCACTTACCAATATCTTATGCTCATCTTGAATCCAAGCAATTTGATAGGGCTTCGGGTGTTTCAACCTTTCCAACTTCAATTTACTCACCATCTCTTCAAAAACTAGGTTCTTAGAACTTACGCTATCAACAATCACCTTGCAACATTTACCATTCACCTTGCATCTGGTATGAAACAAATTCTTTCTCTGCAGTGGCTCCTTTTCCAACTCACTTTGACACAATACTCTTCTATTCACCAACACTTCTCCATCTTCTAGTTTGTTAGATGATCAAGTATGTTCTTCCTCAACAAATTTTGTCCTTCTATTGTTCTCTGTCTTCCTGGTTGTCTCTCCTTGGTTACATTCAAATGGTCTATGTCCTTCTCCACCACATTTAAAACAAGTTCCCCTAAATATTCTTTTCTCCTGTCCTCTATCATCTTTTCTCTATCCTTCATTTTGGTAACCACCATATCCTCCTCTTCTGTAAGAGTTACCATCACCTTTCTGGTATGAATTTTCATTCTTACTATCCTCCTTATCCTTATTTTGATATGGAAAAGATCCTCTTCCTCCTCCAGTAAAAGTTCTTCCTCTTTGAAATATTCCACCTCTTCCTCTCTGCCTCTGCTCATATCTTTT
This sequence comes from Sequoia sempervirens, assembly GCA_007258455.2. Taxonomy (NCBI): domain Eukaryota; kingdom Viridiplantae; phylum Streptophyta; class Pinopsida; order Cupressales; family Cupressaceae; genus Sequoia; species Sequoia sempervirens. The sequence continues at coordinate 42,859,389 of VDFB02000015.1, forward strand.
ATTCAACTTCTCTTCTACCTTTAGGGCACACTGATATGCTTCATCCACACTCACCAACTTTATCAAACTTATTTCATCCTATATAGATGACCTCAAACCATTCACATATCTAGCTACCTGCTCAATCTCATCCTCTGAATGTCTAGATCTAATATTCAATTTATAGAATTCCTCAGTATACTCTATCACACCAGATTCCTTTTGCTTCAAATTTAGCAGCTTTCAGAACAAACTAATCTGATAATATGCAGGCATAAACTTTTTTTTCAACTTGTTCACCATCCAATCCCATGATTTTATCTTTTCTTTTCCTCTTCTTTTCCTATTTGTCTGCAAATGTTCCTACCAAAGGGATGCATGTCCTCTAAACTTTTTACAAGAAAAATTCACCTTCTTAACTTCAATAGTACCTTCAAATTCAAAATAATTTTCCATCTTTGTAATCCAATCAAGCAATTCTTCTAAATCCAAATTACCATTATAATCTGGTGGATTGAAATGTGGTTTTGTATTCGCTCTAGTTAGGGCTCTTATGAACCTCTCTTCTCCTTGATCTAGGCAAAGTTGTTCATCTCTTCCTCTTTCTTCCTATACTTCTACCTCTTCATCAATCACATCATCAACTTTTCAACCTCTCCTCTAGGCCATTTCAACTGCATCTAATCTAGCAACAATTCCTCTCAAAATCTCCATTAAAGTTGGGTTTGCATTTCCACACGCTCCATTTCCTCTAACATTTCTTCTTCCCGCCATCTTTACATAAGTCCTCTGCAGCTGCAGGTTGGATCCTCAATCTACCATCCCACAAAAAATCTTCAACAGGACTCCGTGAATTCTAACGACCTCACATAGATCGAATCTCGCTCTGATACCAATTTGACGCAGCCACGGTAGGAGGGTCCCCAAGGAGAACAATGTGGACCATGTAGCAAGAGTAACATAATGAAAGAAACACAAAATATGGATTCAAATGTAGGTGAAAATATTCCCATTAAGAAAAATCTCATTTACATTCGATCGACAACATTCGGGCTTATAGATTTGGCTCACAAGACTGATACAACATCCTCAAAACTACAACATTCTAACATGCTCCTATATGCAAGCTAATTATTACAAATCAAATCTATATTATCCTTCTAGATCGAATTCTACCTACTACCTTCTAATGATCAATTACAAGCTTTATATCATATACACAATTTTGGAAACATCCGCATCGGCCAAAGATCATCACATTCTCCAAGGAAAGAAAATGTAATGTGTGCATGAGTAGGTGGGCCTCAAATTTGAATTACTCCATCAACAGGTGCATAGAATGAAGTGTGGAACTATAAAGAAGGTCGGGGACACTCCACGAAACATTTAAGATCACACCATCAACATCTTCAAGTCACGAGGACAATCCACAAATGATCAAATTAGCCGTTAGGCTTGGAAACTATTCTGGTGCAAGTTCAAGAAACTATCATGAACTCCAGAAGTGATAACTTGCTAGAAAAAGATCCAATCATGCTCAAATCTTGGAATAAGGAAAATGAACATGTCCACTATGTACATAGAGATTTGTAGGGTCTAGTGAGTAGATATGACAAGTCCACCAACATGAACTAAGCAAGAACAAAATAAGAACAAAACTGAAAGAAAATATTTTGGTTGATGCAAGATTTCCATGAACCAAGGATGCTCCTGCATCACAATGTATGATGATGCATGTTTATATATGTTTTTTTACTTTTCTGATGTAAGCATATGATGTGGATGGATAGATCATATATTGTTTCATATGATGTTTTATTATGGATGATGTTTGTATGATGTTGATGTATGATGGATGGATGTCATTTATTCATTATACATGATGTTTTCATTACTTTATTATCATCATGATATGTATTGAAGACATTGTGGATGTAGGATGGATATGGTACTAATGATATTGTGATGCAGGATGGATGTTAGAAGAAATTTTTATGATGGATAGAAATTTGATGTTTATTAGTTGTTGACAAGTATTGCTTTCACTTTGCTTGGAGGCTTTTTAGTTTGAACAAACGTATTTGAATTAGCAAACAAATACGTTGCACCAGGGTATTAATTACCAAGGTGAATTTGTATATATTGCATGGAATTTGACTCTACATACAAATAAATTTCTTGTGCATACCATACATACGTAAACTTTGTTTAAAGTATGTGGTTGGGTTGTGTTAAAAAAAAATTGGACCAATTACATAGAGAGGTATAGAACACCTAACATGCAACTGCTTCACAAATTGTTTCAACACAACTTTCATACACTCAATATAGCAAGTATTCACCATGGTAGTATTACAAGAATATCTTACAAAAATAAAATAAAAATGACACTCAATTGCGCCTATTCATTATTCTCTAAATCCTCATGAAAATCCTCAAGAGATCCTGGGAATGAGTCAATAAAATAAATCATAAAAAATAAGACTACAAAAAGATAAAAATAAAAGTTGGAGTATCACTTGCCACATTTGTTTGAGGTTTCAGGACTATTATATGTTGTTGATCATGTCTATCGTAGGAATGGATCCATTAAGGCATATCTTAGGATGTTGTGGGTGAATTGTCAAAAAGATAGGTAGGCAATACTTTAAAATTGTTTCCATCTATTTTTGCAATCACATTTTTGTGATTGTTTTCTTGAAAGTTTTAAATTTTGATGTTTTCTTTGTCTGTTTGTCTATTTTGTCAAAGGGTGAGTGTGACAGTTTGTTTATTATGGGTGAAAACTTTATTGTAGATTTTGATGATGGGGATAATATTAATTTTTTTAGCTTTTTTGAATGTTTTATGATGTTGTTTTTGTTTTTTTCAGGGGACTAACCTAGGGCCTCGGGGGCTCATAAAAAATAAGCCTTGCCTACATTGTACACGCAAATGCTTGTAGTTCACTTGTTTTGAATGCTTTTGACCTTTTTTGTTTTGTGAATATTTTTGGATTTTGTATTTTTTGACTATTTTTGGTTTTTTTTTTTAACTTTTTGACTAATTTGAAAATAAAGCATGATAGAAACCTAAGGGGATTGAACTAAGGCCTTAGGGGTTGTTAAGCCTTACCTATGTTGTACACATAGATACCACGTAGTTTGACCGGTTGAATCAAAGCATAAACTTGTTTTTGGGATTTAAACAACATTGAAAACTTGGATTGATATTCCCCTTTTGTGTCTAGAGGATATGTTGTAAGAAATATACTTGAACTAGATGTGAGGTTCAAGAAAATTTTGATATCTTAGACTGTTTGAGTGAAGGAATATGTTGGTGTAATTAATTTTTAATTACACTTTAGCATAAGTTTACTTAGGATATTTTATTTCCTAGGATAATTATTATTTAATTATTATCCTTATCTTATTGAGCTGTCTTTTTACTCAAGATAAGATTAGGGTTGTCTTTTCTTGCTTTATTGCACCATTGCCTTTTTGAAGGATTTTGTATTATTTGTAAAACAATTCATTCAATAATCAATAATTCTGATTTTTGCTTGCACACATTGGCTCTGAGGGTTTACAAAACTTCTATTGTTTTTCTTATGAATATCTTTGCATGTGATAGGTGATTGCTTGCAAGTGATTCTTGGGGACTATGAAGTTGGTTTTTCAACTTCTACAGAATAATCCAATGATGTTGTTTTGTTTTCAATGTTTTCAAATTTTTTTATTTTTGTTGTTTTTCAAATGTTTTTGATTTTGTTGGATAGTTTTGACCAATATAGGATGTTCTAAGATCTAATCCATGACCAGCTTTGTGAAGTTACCCCCAGTTGAAGATAAGACTGCTTTCCTCAATTAGTAACAACCCATGGTTGAATATACGTTTTATTATGGGATGGATAGGTGGATGATGGGGATAGTACTGATAGATAATGATGTGAGTCTTATTCAACATAGCGCCTATTTTCTAGTTTTTCACTATGGTACCTATTCTTGGAGTGCCACAAAGTGGTTTTCACTCAAGGAACATTTTATTTCTCTTTACTTTTTTTCTTTCTTTTTCCATTTTTTCCATTTTTTGGATTTTTACCCTTTTTCTTGAGGTATTATGACGTACTCCATGTGTAGAAATTCTTGAGGTGGTTGTTGTTTAGTGGTTTAGCTAAGGGTTCTCCTTTAGGAGTAGCTAATTGATAAGCTCTAGAACTGTAGCTTGCTGTGATGATAAATGGGCCTAGCCAGTTGGGTTCAAGTTTTCCTTTACCATCCTGATTTAGTTGTACCTTTTGGTTCTCTTCGAGCACTAGGTCTCCAATTTGAAAGTTCTTGTCCTTGATCTTTTTTCCATAGCTTCATTTGAGCCAATTCTAATAAACCTGAAGATCATTTAATGTGCTCAAATGCCTTTCATCTAGGAGCTCTAATTCATTTAGCATGGATACTTGGTATTCTTCGTTGTTGACCATGCCTTTTAATGACATTCACAATTAGGGGATTTCAACCTCGATAGGTAAGTCAATCTCTGATCCATAGACCAAGGAAAATGGTGTGGCACCTAGAGGCATTCAAATGCTGGTTCAATAAACCCATTAGGTTGGGTTTAGCTGCAAATTTCAATCATGACCAACTTCATTAACAATCTTTTTAAGTATTTTCAATACGGTTTTATAAGATGCCTCAGCCTAACCATTTCCTTGTGGGTAATAGGGCATGGAAAATTTATGCTGGATAGAAAATTGGGAGCAAAGTTCTTGGATGTCTTAATTTTTGAATAGGGTTCCATTGTTCGTTATTATAATTTGGGGAATTCAATACCTACAAATTAGATAATTCAAAATGAATTTTGATATCTATTTTCTAGTGATGTAGGTCAATGGAATTTCCTCTATCCATTTAGTGAAATACTCTATTGTTGTGATAATAAACTTGTGCCCATTAGACGAAGCTGATGAAATCTTACCTACTAGGTCTAATCCCCATTGTGAGAAAGGCCATAGTGTTGTGATTTTTCTCAACTCCTGTGTTGGTGCATTAACAAGGTCACTATGATGCTGGCATTGACGATACTTTCTAGAATACTAAATGCATTCTTATTCCATGGAGGGCCAATAATACCTTATTTTGAGTAGTATTTGGACTAGGTTAGGTATACTAGAGTGGGACCTACAAACACCTTCATGTGCCTCTTGTAAGGCTATTTGTGCTTCTTCTACATTAAGACATCATAATAACATACAATCCAGGCCACGACGGTATAGGGTATCTTCTAGGATTGTAAAGTGGGAAGTTCTACAAGCAAAGGTTTCCTTTTGAGTGGTCATTAGGTCAAGTGGTATGATACTGTGCTAGATGTAGTCAAATGTATCTTGGTACCATGGGGAGTTAGAACCAACAACAACACATACCAGTTATGATTCTAGGATGTTGATTGTAGGTATGAGTAGTTGTTCCTTGAGGAACTCATACTTAGGAACATTATGTCGAATATCCAGTAGTGAGCCTATTGTTGTCATTGTGTTGACAACTTCATTGTTTATCCAAGGAACTTACAGTTCAAAGGTTATGGTGACAAAATATTCCTTGAAGCTATCCACCATCCTTTCATATGGCATCAATTTTTCTTTTGTTTGGTATTCATTGTTCACCTGTCTAATCACTAGCTGAGATTCTCTGAAGACATGTAGCTCTTTTATTCTCCATTCAATATCCATTTTAAGCCCTATGATTAAAGGTTCGTAGTCTAAGATATTGTTTTTGCATGGGAAAGTGATCCTATAGGCCTTGGGTATACTATCTCCTTGTGGTGTGAGAAATAGAATACCTGCTCCAAAGCCATGTTGAGTGTCGGACCCATCAAAGTATAGAGTTCAATGACCTATTTGTTTTGTCATTGGGATAATTTCATTTGGAAATTCCACTATGAGAGGCTTGTGATCATCTATGGGTGCTTCAACTAGCTGGTTTGCTATGATTTTTCCCTTGATAACTCTTCTATCCACATACTCTATATCAAATTCACTCAAGATCATCACCCATTTAGCTATTCAGCCTGTTAGGGCTACCTTTTCTAGTAGGTATTTAAGTGGGTCTACATTTGAAATAAACTTTACCTTCTTGTTTAAGATGTAGTGTCTCAGCTTTTGTGTCAAAAATATGACTGAGAGACATTATCTTTCTATGGGCGAGTAGTTCATTTCATAGCCCACCAATGCATGGCTAGTGTAGTAGACCACTCTTTCTTTATTATCCTCATCTAGCTAGGCTAGGAGAGCTCCAAATTTTGCTTTCTTGGTAGATACATAGAGTACCATTTCTTTGTTTGGAATAGGCAGCATGAGCACAAGAGAAGTAAATAGGTACTCCTTGAATTGTTGGAACGCTTGCTAACATCTCCCATCCCATTTGAAGGTGATGTCCTTGTGTAGGAAATGAGTGAAAGGGTGACATTTTTTTTCCAATTGTGAGATAAATCAACTAATGGATTGCAAGTTCCCTTGTAAACTCCTTAGTTGTTTCAATTTCTTTGGTGGAGGAATCTCTATTATATCTTTTACCTTTATAGGATCCACTTCAATCCCCCTCCTTGACACTATGTACCCTAATAGATTTCTAGATGTTACTCCGAACACACACTTCTTAGGGTTCAATCACTTATTATATTGTTCAAGCTGATCAAATAATTTTGCAAGATTGGTCAAGTGATATTTCCTTTTGATCGAATTTTCTAGAATGTCATCCACATAGTCTTCAATGATTGTGTGTAGCATATCATGGAAGATGGTTCTCATTTCCATTTGATATGTTACTCCTAGGTTCTTTAGACCAAATGGCATTACATTCTAGTATAAAGTCCCCTAATCACAAGTAAATTCTATTTTTTGTTGATCATCTCAAGAGAATTTTATTTGGTTATATCCGAAGAAACCATCCATTAAGGATAACATATCATGCCCTGCTATTAGATCCACGATCATGTTAATACTAGGAAGGGGGGAGTCATCATTTGGGAAAGATTTGTTTAGGTCCCTAAAGTCTATGCAGATCCTTATGCCCCCAATAGGCTTTGAAATTGCTACTAGATTTGATATCTATTCTAGATAATCAATGGGTCTAGCGAAACCCACATCTAGTATCTTCTTTAGTTCTACCTTTACCAATAATGCTATCTAAGGATACATTTTTCTAAGTTTTTTCTTGATAGGATTTTCTCTAGGGGAGATGGCCAAATGGAGTACCACTAGTGCTAGATCTAGTCCAAACATATCTGCATAGGTCCATGCAATGGTTACTTTCCTATGGTTGATAAATGTTGTGAAGTTTTCTTTCTCTTCAAGATCAAGCGATACCACATGACACGTTATCTTTGGTTCCTCTTTTGTGCCAACATTTATGGACTCTGCTTCTTCTACTAGGAGCATTGATATTTCTTGATATTCTGATATGGGGAGATTGAACCCTCCATCCTTGGGTGCCTCAGGGAGGTTTTCACAGTCAAATGCGTCTTTTATTTTCTTCTTTTCCAAATCTGATAGAGCCACACTGTGGTTTTCTCTAGGGGATCACATATTTATTTTTATGTTTTCTCTTTCATTTTTGTGACTAGAAGATTCAATCTCTCCACTGAAGTATGCATCCTATTCAAGTTTCATGAAGAACTCAACTTTGTGATCTCATTCTATTATGTTTGTTTGAAGTCCCATGAACTCTGCAATTACCTCATCATTCTAGAATTGATCCAGAATAGGTGCATGTTGTTATTGGTCCACTCAATCAATTGTGGGTAGTAGAGTGGTAGGCTATCATCATTATTTTCAAAACTTACTAGAAGAGAGGGATTCATATCTAGTGATAAAGGAAGGGGAATCCCATTTGTATTCATTAGAGTTGAAATAGTAATAGACATTGGGAATGGTCTTGATGAACTAGAGATGGAACCTATCAATGCTAAAGTTTTTGAATAAGTCTTTGATAGGTAAATTGTTTTCCATGATATGGTAGATATCCAGTGCCTTAACGCTAGCAAAATTTTCATGTTTCTTAAAAGAGGTTCGTTCAATTTTTGGAGTAACCACATATTTTGGCTTATAACCTAGTCCCATATTTTTCTTTCTTTGTTCCACTATGATAGGCTCTAATCAGCCTTCTTTGTGCAGCCCAAGGCCACCTGTTCCTTGGTATCCCATTTTTTTAGCTAATTGATAATCTCTACTACTAGAATCAATTAGAATGGGTTGTGGCTTTTCTAGTTATTTTGGTCCTCTTTGTAAATCATGGATTAGAAGTCCTCTTTGAATATTTCTTTTTCCTTCATATCCCCCCACTTAGTGAAGATCATGGGTTTGGCTATCATTTGCACTGTCTAAGCAAGCTTGATCTCTTTCAGAGCTCCATAGACTTTAGGTGTTGGTGGAAGCATTCCAATGTAGAATGCTTGGTTGAAGTGGTAGGTTTCATTACCCCTGTCTAGTACTTGAACCTTGGTTTCTGTTTTCGGTTGTGTGCGAACCCTTTTCCTAGTACCTGCAAAACAACATGAATAAAAAAGTTAGACAAGGAATTACAAGCTAAAAGAAGGATTCCCCATGAAATCCATTTGCAAACTCAAAATAGGAAGGAAAATAAGCAAGAACACAATGAAATTGATAAACCAAAGATTAAATCCTAATTTAAATAGCAAACACTTGATCCCATGGGGGAATTGGTGCCAATTTAATGTGAAAATTGGCCCTTTCCCAATTCCTATGATGCAAGATTCGAATGATGAAGAGATTGTTGATCCACTTTTGGTGAAAAGATAAGAACTCCAAGCCAAATTTGCAAAAAGCCTAGCTAAGAATTCAAATGATGGATAAAATTTGCTAATGATTTGAGCATAGTAAGTTTACTCAAATTGTGGATGATCAAATGAGGAGAGGAGCTCTTCATTTATAAGATCTCAAGATGGATGAATGTCCAAATTTGAGCAATGTGGGACTAAAATTCATCCAATGATATGGTGCCACTTGTCAAGCTATGAATGGATGATGGATGTGCAAGTTTTGGGGTTTGTGCCAATAAATGCCAATATTTGAAATTCAAATTTGTTGAAATGACATGTAAGAGGGAAGCGAAAATACAATAAATGCCACTTGGCTCAAGGAAAAGGACATGTAAGAGGTTTTAAATGCCTTGTTGGATGTACATGTTGACTTGGAATTTTTGAATTCAAATTGAGAGAATATTCCAAAAGATGCCTTGTGAGGAAAATAGGGTTTTAATAAATGAATTAAATCTATTTTCATGTGCAACTTGCATTATCTAGAGGATGTGACATGAGATTAGATTAAATTAATCAAGGTTAATTAATTTAACGGAGATTAGATGATGTGACTTATTTGACTTAGATTTATGGATTTATTTAAATCGATAAGAGAGGAATATGATAAGAGGCTAATTAAATAAAGATTTTGATTTATTTAATTAAAGGGATGGTGTTAGATTAAATCAAATAAGGTTTTAATTTATTTAATTTAATGGATAGAATTTAGAGATTTAATCAAATAAATTGATTATTTAATTAAATAGGGATAATTAGATTAGATGGATTAATTTAATTAAGAGACGAATATTGATGAATTTAATCAGAAAGGGAATTTGATTAAACGGTTAGACCGAGGGATGGTTTAGGAAGAAATGATGTTAGTAAGTCGGATCAGATGCAGTGTCAATCAATATATTTTCGATTCTACATTTTGCCCCTCTTTGAAGCAATGCACTTGTTGCGTTGGTTCAAAAATAAACGATCTCAATCAAGCCAAAAAAAATTATATTAAAAACTTGCCCCACTACTACATGGCGAGAGAAAACATGCCATTATAATGTCCCCTCGAGAGATCGGACGAAAATTTTAATTTTTTTGGGTGATCTCGCGAAAGGAAGGTGCCAAAGTGCCCTATAGGTCTGGAAGGGGTCCGAGAGGCTAAAAACGTGTCTAAACGCAATAAAACGATGAAAAACAAGCCTCAAACGAACAAAAAAAAGATTTGGGGGACCGAAACCCTACCAGGAAAGCCCTAGAGGGTCAAGAAACCCTAATTTTTAGGCTTAAAAGGGGCCCGAGGGGTCACTTTCAAGTCATTTTCACACACCTCCGCTAACAAACCTTGAGATTCAAGCTCTGAACCTTCGACGATATGGCGCAACGAGAGCTTCCCCTGCACATTTCAGACTGAGTTTGGACCTACCAGTGGCCACCTAGCATCGGTGCCCCAGTATGTGACCCTAACTGAAGCTTCATTTTTTAATTTTAACACATTTATTACATGTTTAAAGATGAGCTCACCTCCAGCGGCGCTATTATAGCACCGCTCGGTGTTTAAAGTGCATGGCTAATCACCTCCTTGTGTCGTAGTGGCGCTGTTTAGTGCCACAATGGTGCAGTTTGGAGTTTAGAAACTTCACTGCTGGGCTCGGGCTCAGCTCAGACTCGACGGGCCAATTTGGGAAAAGTGTGCCATGGTGGCACGCTTTTCATGAAAATTGCGACGTTGGGGTTAAAGTGTGCCGCGGTGGCACTTTTTGGCTAAATTTCGGGTCCAGCGTCGGAGTTTGAGGAAACTCAAACTGCGATGCCTTCACAAACTGCGCCGCTGGAAATGAGTTTGGAGCATTAGGCCAGGATTTTTTAAAAAAATTTTAACATGTTGACTTTCTCTGATGCAGGATGGGCCTCGGGACACCGGTTGCAAGATTTGGCGAGCGTCGTACGGGACTTTAGCAATAGAGACCAGGATCAGCTAGGAGCCGCAGGTCTATGGCACATTGCGTATGCAGTGCCTATGCATACACACCTAGGAATGTTATTAGCACTGGCCGAGAGGTGGCACAGTGAGACATCATTGTTTCACCTTCCCACTGGTGAGGCGACCGTCACTTTGGAGGACATCTGGCGCATTCTTCGATTGCCCATTCATGGCCGACGGGTGATCTATGACATGGAGGAGGGACGCGAGTGTTGTACCCGAGTCCTCGCCACTCGAGATATCATTTACTGCGAGGGAAAAATTGAGTTGGAGCAGTACAGAGTCATAGCACCTCCCTTCTGCTGGGCGATTGCAACGATTATTTTAGATTTGGTTGCCCTAGATAGATGAGGGAGGTATTTCAGTCTGGGATGGGGATACTGCTGAGAGAGGATGGTCTAGGATAGACCAGTTCGCTTCACATGGGGGCCTATCCTTCTTGCCTCACTTTACAGGGATCTCCACGAGTATGCCTACGTGGATGGTAGAGCGCTGGGAGCTGGGGTGACTTTGCTTCATGTTTGGGCGTGGGAGCACATTTCTATGCTACGTCCATGGGTCGTTCCGATTATGATGGGGGTAGAGGATGCCCTAGTGAAATGATAGAGGGGTGGTGTGTCCTTCACACAAACTAGAGAGCACATAATCCCCTACTGGAGGCAGGTCATAGATGAGATGCTTGTGTTCATCTGGAGACCATACCTTGGTCAGCCTGGATGGGCTGATGATGCAGATCAGCTCTTCTACTGCCGTCAGGATCGATACATGTAGGGTCAAGAGCACACCATGATTGAGCGGTACCTACCTAGGCGTGTACATCATCTGTTCGGAGAGCTACAGGATCGGCCTGATGACAGCTATGTAGCCGTTTTTGCACGTAGCATGACACAGGTGTCATGGGGGCTTGGTATTTCTACCGCAGAGGTAGTTGATAGCTTTCAGCACTTGGTAGCTCGACCGCAGGCTTACGATCAGGGTTTGGCAGATCCGGGCACCACACAGGCCTACAGAGATTGGTTCAGACCTCCCCTCCAGTTGACCATTCCAGGTGAGGATCCAGAGGTGTAAAGGGTCAGAGGTAGAGGTAGAGGATGAGCACGAGGGCAAGGATTGAGGATCGAGATCCAACAAGATCCACCAGGGGTGCCCCCAGTTCCGCTAGGTCATGAGGATGTTCCTATGTAGGACCAGCAGCAAGATCCGCCAGTCCCACCACCACGAGGCAAGGGTGGGGGTTAGGTTCATGCGCAGCCACGGGCATAGCTAGCAGGGCAGGCAGATGCACGTGATGCCTTGATTTTACAACTACAAGCATAGGTTTAGGTAGTGACGACCGAGAGGGACCAGGCACGGGCTGACAGAGAGTGGCTTAGAGTAGAGAGTGATTAGGCTATGCAGCAGAGATAGGCTGCAGAGCTACAGGCAGCAATAGAGCTAGGCCGCAGGCAGCAGATTGAGAGTATGACAGCCTCCTCATCCTAGGGTACTGTGCTGGTTCGATCCTACAGAGATGCTATCCAAGAGATAGAGTATTACCGTCGGGCCTACCATGACACTATACCTAGAGTAGACTGGGTCCCAGAGTACTCAGAGCAGGCCAGTCAGAGACCACCAGAGGGTCACGGTGATAGGGGCGAGGGCAGCATCCATCGAGATCAAGCCTAATCAAGATATTATGATGTATATATATATATATTTTGTGCCTTATGGGCTTGTTTTTGATAGCCCGATGGACATTTTGTACCAATTGACATATATATAATGATCCGATTATTATTCTTTTGTACTATGATAGTGACATTGATGATATGATATATATGAGCCGATTTTGATGAGATGTACCGTGTACTTTTATTTATGCATGGATGGTTTACTTCTATATGCTTTGCAGTGATGTTCCTATGGATGCATTTTTTTCTAATGATGTATGTGATGCCATGATGTGCAATAATGTGTGTAATAATACTTAATTATGAGATGATTTATGAATGGATGTAATATGATGCGATGGTCGTGATATGATGAAAATGGTTTTATGAGATGCTTTAGAATAACAAATGTTATTATCCTAAATGATGTATGTGATGTAATGATATGTTAATGCAAAGTGATATGCTGATGTGTAATGAATTAAATGCTTATATGCCTATTTTCTTATGATTATGCAAAAATGATTATGGAATGCTTTTATAGATGCTATGTGATGATTTAGATGGTAATATGAAATGGTTATGAAATGCAAATGAATGTTATGCGATGCAATGCAATGGGTGAAATGCGATGACATGTATGCACCTATCTATGAAAAATGTTTATGATAACCTATTTATATGATGATTAAAATGAAATACGTGTGTTTCCTATATGATATGTTTAGGCCATGTGTATGATTTCTATATGATATGATTATGCAATGTGCTAATGATTTGTGGATGTAGGATCGATGATGATGATGGCGATAATGGTTAACTGTCATAGTACCCTTGTTAGTGCGGTTAGTAAGAAAAGAAGAAGTCATTTCAACAAGACGCAAGATGAAACAAATGCAAATGATGATGATGATGATTACTTGCCGAGGAATTGGGATTTTCAAAGGGCCAAATTTTCTTATGTTTGATAACACACGTGGTATGATGCATCAAGGTATAGAAAACCATGATGGCATTGTACCTAGTGTGATGGACTTTGACTCGACAATTAGATAGGAGTATCCTTGTTCACACCTGACATACAGAAACCTTGCTAGGATGTACTTCGGAAGTTTTAGAAACCTCAAACCAAAACACGAAAAGGTAAACCTATCCCTATAATAGTCAACAAGTTGCCCCAGACCTCTTCCATACATACTTAACAAAGCAAGTATTCGCCGAGGTTATATTGCAAGAACGTCCAACAAGCACAGCAGACAAAAGATAATGATCATTGCCCCATTCCTATTTCTCTAAATCCGCTATTTTGGGATATCATCGAGACATCCTTGGAATGAGTCCAAAATAAGATAATTCAAAAGATAAAGACCAAGTAAACAAACAAATTGATGCTCTTCAATACTGCTAACAGAAAGAGGATGTGTTTTCTAAGATGATAAATGAAACTTATTGCCAAAAGATAATGCCCATTGTAGGAAGGATTCATCCTAGGACATGTTAGTGGATGGTGGCACGTCATTTCGTTTATAAGGGATGATTGATATGGGACCATTCAGATGATGTGTTACCAATACGAAGAGATAACCAACTTGCTTATGCACTGACTTAGACTTTAGACTTGACTTTGTGGAGTTTTCTTATATTTGCTAGGCTTGTTTCTGACTGTTTCACCAAAGGTTGATTATGACGATCAGTTTATTATGAGTGGTGTTATTGTGGGTGCAAGCGAGATGAGGCAGGTGGATTTTTCCAAATATTTGGATGTTTTTGATGTTTTGCAATGTTTTGAGGCTATTTTTGGTAATTTTTTGAGATTTTGCAAATGTTTTGATTTTTTGATTTTTTGATGTTTTGGGGATTTTCTGAGATTTTGACCAAGAGACTAACCTAAAGACCTATCCTAGGGGTCTCGAGGGCTGATCAATAGATGAGCCTTGCCTACGTTATATACGCAGAGACCACGTAGCTCGACTAATGACTCGATCAGTTTACAGATGAAGATATACATGATGAGATGTTAGTTTATTATGACAGACTCCTATAGGACTGATCTAAGTGTCTTAGGGGATGATCAAAGATCAACCTTGCCTACATTCCAGCTCAAAAATGACATAGTTCGACAAGACGACCCTGTTTTTGGCCTTTGATATGTTTTGATGTTTTTGGATTTTCTGAGATTTTCTGATGTTTTTGGATTTTTTGATTTGAGGACCTTAAGATCACACACGAATCCGATCTGATAAGAACATGCCCCTAGCGTGATGCAATAGACTACTCCGATAAAGGTAGGACAAACTGACTTTGAGGATGGGCCGAGTAGTACTAGGAGGAATCATGATACAAAAAATAGGACCAAGCTATGGTGCGGATGCGAGTGGATGGGTGATGGATGGAGACCTGTATGCGATGAATGATGGAAGCGAAATGGATGGATGATGTCGAACAAGCCATATAGATCCTGTTGGATGGAAAGTGATTATTTACACAAGGCACCTGTTTGCCAGGTTTTCACCGAGGTACATGCCCAAAGTGCCACCAAAGTGGTTTTCACTAGAGGACAATTTTTCTGATCCTTTTTCTAATTTTTTTGGATTTTTCTTGCTTCTTTTTATTTTTTTGCTTGTTACCAAGATGCCTGTTTGCCAGGTTTTCGCCTAAGTAACCATTTTTTAGGACTTTTTCTAATTTTTTGGATTTTTGGTTTTATACCCTGAAAGAATTAGGCATAAAACTTTTTGAGATGGGAGCTATTCATGGGCTCCTACAGAGGTTCCCCTTCGGATGTTGATAGCTGATATGCCCCTAATTTATAACTTTCTGTTATAACAAACGGTCCTAACCAATTAGGTTCGAACTTGCCTTTGCTGCTAGGATTTAGGACATTCTTCTTATTTTCTTTTAAGACTATTTCTCCAACTTGGAAAGTCCTGCTTCTGATTTTTTTGTTGTAGCTCTGTTTGAGTCTATTCTGATAGACTTGTAGATGATTTAGAGCATCTATGCATTTATCATCCAATAACTCCAGCTCATTTAGTCTTCATACCCGATAGTCCTCATCAATGATGAGGTTTTGCAATGATATTCTGAGGGATGGGAGCTCGATCTCAATGGGGAGGACAGCTTCTGATCCGTAGACCAAGGAGAATGGGGTGGCACCGGTGGGTGTGCGGATGCTGGTTTGATAAGCCCAGAGGGTGGGATTAAGCTGCAAGTACCAGTCACGACCTACGTCATTGACTATTTTTTTAAGGATTTTGAGGATAGTTTTGTTCATAGCTTCTGCTTGGCTATTGCCTTGGGGATAGTATAGGGTGGAGAAGCGATGCTGGATTTTGAATTTCTCGCACAAGTCGCGAACCTCCTTGTTCTTTAAGGGTGTCCCATTATCTGAAATAGTGGCTTGTGGGACACCGTAATGACAGATGAGATAGTTTAGGATGAATTTTGAGATTTGCTTCCCAATGATATACGTCATGGGTATGGCTTCCACCCACTTAGTGAAGTACTTAGTTGCAGTGAGGATGAACTTGTGGCCATTGGATGAGGTGGGTGTGATTTTTCCAATGAGATTGAGTCCCCATTATGAGAAGGGCCATGGTGTGACGATCGGGTGAAGCTCTTGAGCTGGAGTATGGACGAGATCCCCATGCTGCTGACATTGTAAACACCTTTTAGCATGATCATGCACTTCTCTTTCCATTGTGGGCCAATAATACCCCATCCTCAGCAGTTTCTTGGTGATGGTCATGCCACTCGAGTGTGAGCCATAGATACCGTTATGAACCTCGGTTAGAGCAGTTAATGCCTCCTCAGCATTTAGACAGTGCAACAAGGTACCTTCTATGCTTCTATGGTATAAGGTATCACCTAGGATCACAAATCTAGATGCCTTTTTGATAAAGGTTTGTTTTAGGCTCGATGGTAGGTCAGCGGGTATGATTCCTATGCGAAGATATGTGTAGATGTCATGGTACCAAGGATTGCTGGGACCAACAATTTTGCACATGAATTCTGATTTTGGTACCTCGAATGTGGGAACGAGAAGCTGCTCAATCAAGAATTCATATTTGGGAACATTGTTGGGGATATTCAGCAAGGATCCAATTGTCGCCATGGCGTCTATTGCTCTGTTGTTGGTTCGAGGAATCTGCTCAAATGTTATGTCAATGAAGGATTCCTTTAGAGTCTCCACCAATTTCTTGTATGGAGTAAGCTTATCATCCTTAGTCTGATATTCATTATTGACTTGGTTTATGATCAACTGAGAGTCTCCGTAGACTTTGAGTGTTATGATGTTCCATTGCACTGCTATCCTGAGACCTATAGTCAAAGCCTCGTATTTCGTGATGTTGTTGGTACAAGGGAATGTTAGTTTGTATGACCTTGGTATGCAGTCTGCCTGTGGGGTGATGAAGAAGACACTAGCTCCTAATTCATGATGCGTGTATGAGCCGTCGAAGTATAGTTTCCAGTGATCAACTATATTGAGGTTAAAGATGGAATCATCTGGAAACTCTGAGATGAGAGGATTCTCAGAATAAATGGGTGCTTTTGCTAATTGATCTGCAATAACTTGTCCCTTAATGGGTTTCCTCTCTACATACTCGATGTCATACTCTGACAGTATCATTACCCATTTTTCCATTCTGCCTGTGAGCATTGCCTTTGATAATATATACTTGAGGGGATCAATTTTTTAAATGAGCTTTATCTTGTGTGCCAACATGTAATGTCTGAATTTTTGGGATGCAAACACTACGGCGAGGCAAGCTTTCATCATGTTGAGCCAAGAGAGCTCCTAGGGCTGCTGTTGTTGCTGATACATATAAGATCCATGGCTTTCTTGGGATGGGTGGTATTAAAACTGGTGGTGTCAGTAGGTATTCCTTAATTTTGTTAAATGCCTCTTCCCATTTTGTATCCCATTTATACGCTACCCCCTTGTGGAGTAGGTGAGAATATGGATTCTTCTTGTCTGCCAGTTGTGCTATGAACCATCAGATGGATTGAAGTTTGCCTTGGAGACCTCTCAGTTGTCTTAATGTCTTTGGTGCTTCCATCTCAAGGATTTTCTTCACTTTTTCCGGATCCACCTTGATACCCCTCATGGAGACTATGTATCCTAGCAATTTACCTGATTGTACGCTGAAGATGTACTTCTTGGGATTTAGTCTGACTTTGTATTCCTCCAGTTTGTCAAAGATAGCACCTAGGGTTGCTATATGATCTTGTCTTTTTCTTGACTTAGCTAGAATATCATCGACATAGTCTTCGACTATTTTGTGAATCATGTCATGGAATATTAGTGTCATGGCCCTTTGATAGGTTGCTCCTGCATTCTTTAGGCCAAATGGCATTATGTTCCAGCAGTAGGCCCCCCATGGACAAGTGAAAGCCGTCTTATGTTGATCTTCTTTTGCTATCATGATTTGGTTATATCCTGAAAATCCGTCCATTAGTGATAGCATCTCATGTCCTACTGTCATGTCTACTATCATGTCGATGTTGGGAAGTGGGAAATCATCCTTGGGACATGCTTTGTTCAAATATCTGAAGTCTGTACAGATTCTAATGGCTCCGTCGGGTTTTGAAATAGGTACCAAATTTGATACCCATTCTGGATAGTCAATTGGTCAGATAAATCCTGCATCTAATAGCTTTTTGAGCTCCATTTTGACCAATAAGGCTATTTGAGGATGCATCTTTCAAAGCTTTTGTTTGACTGGTTTTGCTTCTGGATACACTGCTAAATGATGAATCACTGTCTCTGGATCTAGCCCTGGCATGTCAGCATAACTCCATGCAAAGTTTATTTGTCTTTCCTTTAGGAATGCTGCTAGGAGTTCTTGTTCTTTTGATAATAGTGATTCCTCATAGAATGTGATATGCGGGGTCTCCTCTGTTCCTATGTTGATAGGATTGCATTTTTCGGCCAAGACTGCTAACTTCTCCTGATGAATAGCTCTTAAAGGAAGATTGAATCCTTCATCCTCGAGCGCATTAGAGAGGCTTTCACCATTAGATACGTCCTTTATTTTTACTATTTTATTGTTAGAGAGTGCCACAGTGTGGTTTTCACTCAAGGACTTTGATACAATTCTTAGTTTCTCACTTTTGCAACTGAAGGATTCAATCATTTCCCCATAATAGGCATGTGTGTCGAACTCTATTATAAAGCCTACCTTGTGATCTCTGTCTAGAATGTTATCCCTCAATCCCATGAATTCTAAGAGTGCCTCATCGTTTTCAAATGTATTGAGAACTGGTGGTCCTCGTTGGTCATAGTCGATCAGTTGAGGGTAGACCAAGCGGATCTCATGATTTGGATGGTCTGGTTCAAAAGAGATGGTGCTAATCATACACAGGGTGGTATCTTTGAATAACCTAGGTAGATTGGTCAAAGTATCTTCATCGTCACTACTAATATAAGGCTCAGTTATGAAGTTATGTGTGTCTTCACCTATCACTATTGGTGAGTGTAGTTGTATTAGCACTGGCTAAGGAGAGATACTAACCATTCTAACCAGAGGACTTCGGCCACGTATGGTTATTCTTGGAATGGTACATCCAAGACCAAGATTTGTTATGGGTCGTGTCTCTGGCATGATAGGTATTATGAGCCCATTGTCATTTTGTCCCAGTCTTTGGTTTCTGTCGTAACCCATTACAAGCATCATTTGTAGGCCTTTGCTTGTCTCATCCATTGGTAATTTAGGTATCGGTATTTCATCTTGATAGATCATGTGCGATGTGGACGTCCCCATGATCTAGGAGATTGTGGTAACTCTCCTATCACAAAAGCATTGTTAGGGATCTTGTAGCTTCCACAACCATCTTGTTGGATGATGAGCTTGATGTCAGATATGGTGGGGATGGTGGGTGTGGTGAGTGTTTCTATCGCAGAAGTGGACGCGAGAGTGACAGGGTCGATGTATAGTGTGGATGGGCTCTCATCATTCTTTGGCACTTGGGGGATTTTGTAATACTTGGCCTCAAGATTTTTGCAATATAAAAACGGTTTAGGATCTTCGTGGCCGGTGACCTCTTGTCCATTATGTGTAAATTTCACACATTGGTGGAAGGTTGATGCTACAGCTTTCATCACATGGATCCATGGGCGTCCCAGGAGGATATTATATGGCAATTCGAGGTCCAAGACCTAACATGTGGTTTCCATGAGCGTTGGCCCTACTTGAATAGGGAGTTTGATTGTGCCTTGAGACACTCTTTCTTGGTCATCATATGCTCTTATCATGATGCCTTTTCCTTTGTCAATGGAATCTTCTGCTATTTTCAACTGCTTGATAAGACTAAGAGAATAGATGTTCAAACCTACACCTCCATCCACCAAGACCCTTTTGATTTTTCTCTTGTTTACAATGGCTTCCAAGTGAAGTGAATGGTTGTGAGATGGTTGGGCAGGGAAATCTTGGTCAGAGAATGTAAGGAGATTAGGCATTATGATATTTGTGACCATAGCTTGGAATTGTTCCGCATCAAGATCTACGGGGACAGTGGATGAGGCTAATGCTTCCTCAAGGATCTTCTTATGCGCTGATGAGATTTTTAACAACTTCATGATGGAGATGTGTGTTGGCATTCTTTTGAGTTGTTCTACAACATTGTAACTATGTGGAACTGCTCTTGATGAAGGGACTCTATTTGGTTGGGATGGTCCCGCAATGGTGACTTTGTCACCTCTTGTGGTGACTCCATAATATTTAGCATGAGCACCCTTGATGGTGATTACCATGAAGTCTTCATTTAGTGAGGCAATGATAGATTCATAGACATGATTGACATTTCCTTTCCCTTTATCACCTCTATTTCCTTTGTTGCCATGATTTGGCATCCGATTCATGTAGATTTTAAGATCCTAATTTCCCGTAGGTTGTTCCACGTTTATGATTTTCCTATCAATGAGATCTTGGATGATGTTTTTGAGTCTCATGCAATTGTTTGTGGTGTGATCTTTGATTTTGTGAAATTCGCAAAGTTGATTTTCGTTATCCCAAGGGGGTTTGACATCGGGTTCTTGGTAATTCTCGAATGTAGGAGGCTGGATGAGTTTTTCGTCAATCAAATTTTTCATTATGTCCTCCAATGGTTCCCCCAAAATAGCATATTTTCGTTTAGGATAACTTTTACGTTGGGGCAGTCCCCTTTGGCCATTTAGATTATTGATGGTTAGATTGTTGTTGGGTTGATATGTTGTGTGATGAGTGTTTTGGCATTGATTTTGGATTTGCGGTGCAGGTGTATGTTGGCGTGGGGCACTAATGACCACCTTAGCATCAACGACACCATCATTAGTAATATTCTTGTTTCTTTCCCATGTACGAGGTTTATCATTGTAATTAGATGGTGGGCAATTGTTCTGCTGTTCGTGATATGATGTTGATTCCGCGGGTTGAGTTACAAGGGCTCAATCGATGCTGAGCACCTTGGAGATCAATTGTTCATATGTAGTAATACCTTGAACCTTGAGATGAAATGCCAAACAACTTTCAAGGTTAGCTATAATGGTACAGACTTGTTGTTCTTCAGGCATGGTCCACTTGCTCCGATTGGCCTTGGATCGCCATCGTTGAAGGAATGAAGCAAAAGATTCATTCTTTCCTTGTTTTAGAGCCAAGAGTTCTTTGAAACTGACATCCATTGCAATGTTACATGCGTAGTTCCTAATGAATGCGTCTCTAATTTCTTGGAATGTTCTAATGCCTGAAGGTAAGCGAGAGAACCATTCTATAGTGGGACCTGCCAAGCTCCTAGGGAATAGCCGCATTAGATAAGTATCGTCATATGTGACCTCCATGCAATGAACCTGGAATTCCCTGATGTGATCTTCAGGGTTTCCCATCCCTCGATATTTGTCAAATTTGGGAATTGCAAATCCCTTGGGGAATGGTTTCATGTCTAGGCTCCTATCAAATGGATAGGGGCACAAGTTACTTGGCGTTTTGGTTGTTCTCCCTGATTGAAGGTCGAGCACTTGTTGCGAGAGCTACCTGAGTTGTGTCATCACATCATTTTGTGTATCAGGGGGTGGGATGAAAGTGTTTTGGGGTGTTTGAATCGTGGGTTGGATGGGTGGATTGGTTGGTGCATTGTTCGATGGTATCGATATGTTCTGGAGGGCGAAGTAGGCTTCTACTTGCTTTTGTATGAACAACGCTTGTTGTTGATCTTATTGTTGTTGCACTAGAATTTGTGCTTGTTGTTGCACTTACTGTTGTTCCAACAACGCTTGTTGTTGTGCTTGCTGTTGTTCCCACAACGCTTATTGTTGGGCTACCAATTCTGCTACTTCTTGCTGCTCTTGGTATTGCTTTAGTGCTTGCTAATATGCTTGCACTTGTGCTACTTGTGCAAGAAGCTATGCTTGAGGTTGTGCTTGCTGTACTTGATATTGAGATTGCGCTTGAGCTTGGGCTTGTGCTTGTGCTGCTTGCGCTTGTGCGGCTTGTTGCTGCAATAATAGTTGTGCTTGAGTGACCCTTTGTGCTTGCAATGCTTGTGGGGCTTGTGTAGCTTGTTGTTGTTGTTCTTGCAATAAAGCTTGGGCTTGTTGTGATTGTTGTTCTTGTAATGTAGCTTGTGCAGCTTCGACAACTTGTTGTACAACTTTTTGTTTTTGAACTTGTTGGTATCCTCTTTGAAAAGCAGCTTGCAATGTTGCATCGTATTGACTTGATGTGGTGAAATTTGGTGGTGGTGGGGGTGGAGGTGGATTTGGAATGGTGGTAGGTGATAATGTTGTGTTGATGTTTTGGGTGTTGGATAGTGGTATTGATGGGATGCATCCTTGAGAGACCATGCCTTGTGATATTAGGGGTGTGTTTGATGATGTTTCCATTGCTTGTGTGTTTATCATTTGTTGTTGCGATATCAACAACAAATTTTGTGTGTTTGTTGTAATGCTTTGATTGATGGTTGGGATATAGGTTTGATTGATACTTGGTAGAGCGGGAAGCCCTAAACCAAGGAGTGGTGCAGATGATAATGATAATGGTGGTAGAGGTGGAAATGTAAGGGGTGCGAGTCCTTGTTAAAATGTTGTTGTGTTGAAGATGCTCCCTGTTCTGAACATATCTCCCTCTTCTTGTGAATTTGTGAGAAGAGGTGTTTGAGGCATTGTGTGAAAAAATGATGATGGATCATCATGGAATGTGAAAGGAACATTTTTATGTAGTGGATTTTCGGGTATGTCTTGCTACAAAATGGTGTTTGCGTCTAAACTTTGATTATTAACAAGGGGATGTGATTGAAGAGCATTGAGAAATGTGTTTCCCTTGTTGACATTTGGTTGGATTGGAGCAAATGATGTCATGATTTGTGGAATATTTTGCATGATGTTTTGGGATGGATGTGTGGATGAAATTGGTGTGAAGGATGTCTCCACTATAGTACTTACATCAAAATCTGAAGGCAACTTGGCCCCTTGTTTTGCTAGTTCAAGCATGTATAACGAAGGGTTGAGTCTCATCATGATGTTGATGATTTTCTAATTCTCTGGATTTTGAAGCATTTATGTCATTTCTTCACGAGACATTCCAAAAGTAAGATCCTCTCCTTGGTTCTCTTCTTGTGGATTTTGCGATGATGAGAGGGTCAATGGATTACTTGATTCAGTTGGATTCATTTCTATGTTTTTTTGGCTAAGATTGCTTGAAGCGGGTGTTTCTTTGTTGGCTTCCATACTCTTCTTGTATTGAGATCTCGTTTGAACCATAAAACAAGGATCAATCTTTGAGAATATAGGAGATGAATCTCTTGATTCTTTGGATCGATCGTTATTTTATGTCCCAAAGTATAAAGTTTTAGGATGCCTTGAGGATCAAAGGTGATGATATGATGATGATGTTTAGGGATGGATGATATCAATGTTTTGGCTTTTGATAAATCTTGAATGAGACACTAGGCTTTTAGGACTTGAGGAATTTTGGTTTTTGATTTTGAGATTTTGAGATTTTGAGATTTTGTCCTGGATTTTGATTTTGATTTTGATGTTGAAAAAAAATACCCTAAGATGTTGGATGATCATCTAAGGGATAGCTTTGTCCAAAGGATGATAATTTGAATATGTGTGAGGAGAAGGATGCATCTACCCACACCTATTCAAACAAGATGATTGTTTCACTTAAGCATATGGAGAAGGATTCATCTACATACCCTAAGCTAGACAAGATGATTTTGATAACTTTGATTAAGTGTATGCAAAAGGATGCATTTACACATACCTAGCCAAAGGTGCTTTTGCTAATGTTTTCAAGGATTTTGTCTCAATGAAATTGATGATTTTGATTTTTCCACAAAGCCTAGTATCAAGGATGATTTTTTGATTTTTCCACAAAGCCTAGTATCAAGGATGATTTCAAGGTTTCCCAAAAGGTGATGATGAAATGGGATTTGTTTTGATTTTTTGAAGGATGGATGAAAAGATTTTGATGTGTTTTGATCCTAAGATAAACCTAAAAAGATATACTTTGTTTGCCTAGACCTAGGTATTGAAGAGCATGCAAATGCTTCCTTTGTAACCAAGACATGATTTTGTTTGAACATTCATTTTTGGATTTTCAAACAATGATTTGTGTTTTTGGGATTTGGAGTCTTCAACACACATGAAAGTTCATTTTGCTTAGCTTTGCTTAATGTCTTTATTTTACCAAAAACACTTTCTTCAATTAGGTTTTCCAACTAAGATGTCCAATGTCTTAATTTTTTCAAACCCCACAAGATATGTTATGTGGAAATTTAATGAACTTAAGGAAAGGGTTTCCTATTGTTTACTTAAGAAAACAAATTGAGATTTAATCCAATGCTTAGAAACCTCTAAGGATGTAAATCCCAAGGGAAAGCAATAACATATGGATTGAGTCAATGGCATTTGTCTTCAAAAGGGTTTGAAATTTTGGATGAGGTTAAGTGTTTGTTTCCATGATGTTTTCGGTCAAGCAATGCATTTTGTAACCCAAGAATAAGTACAATCCTATGGATGTGTAAGACAATATTTGTTGGATTCCCACTTGGACAAGTCTAGCTATGCTTATCTCTAGTGAATGGTTAGATGCTTGACCCCACTGGCTCCCCTCCACGGCTCATTAACGTCAATCGGGGCAGCCAAGCATCAACACCCATGAAACTCCCATGGCATGCTTTCCATCTCTACTAGAAGACTGTAAAAGTGTGAGGTGGCTTTAGAATGACCGTTCTTGCACCAACAAATAGATAAAAGGATTTTGGAAAATTCTAGCACATGGGTTTTAGTAAGGACTTTCCATTCGTAAGAGTTGACCCAACATGGCAAGAGTCCCCTTTTGGATCCATCTTGTCGGAGTCAACCGCGTGATATTGGTGTTTCTTCCAATATCCACATTTATATCCCGACTAGAAATACTCTTGGCTTTAGAGTGTTACCGGTTGATTGCTTTGTCTTAAGCCAAAGTCATGGAAAAGACCTTTTGATTCTCAAGATCGCTATAAAGTGCGAGAGAAGCGCATACGTCCTTTTCCAATGGATTTAGTCTAAGTAAGCCCTCACGAAAAACACAACTACACTTGTTCTTTTTAGATCCTCAAAGCAATATGTGAGTTCATTTTTAGAGCACCAAAAAGACAAGTGATAAACATTTGTTCAGTTTGTTAATCCCATAAACAAAATCTAGTAAGTTGTTGACCCTAAGATTCTTTTTAATCCTTTTGCAAGAAATAAACAAAAAGAACTCTTTTTAAACCCAAATGAAAGCTAGTGTTCTAAGAACGAAGAAGATGACAAATTATTAGATAAGTGTTGAACAAACACTTAAGTGTTGAAAAAAACTTTGATTGGAAAAAATATCATCACCATGCTCCTCCTTTTGCTTTCGATTTCCAACCTACAAAGAAGAAAAATAGTTAGAATCTAAAAAAACACAGAAATTAAAAAGCAGAAAACAGAGGAAGAAGCAATCATAAATTAATAGCACGTGCTAAAATTCAAATTTTCCCTTTTACTGTCTCCCAGCGTCGCAACTCGTGAAGGCGTCACTATTTTTTTCTCTCAGTGGTGCTCTTACAACACCGCTTACTAGTCAATGACACTCTGTGTCAGGACAGAGAGCATGATTGCATCACACTTTTCTCCCAGCATCGCACTTTTCGAAAGCGTTGTTGTTTGAATTTTTTTGAAAACTTCTACAGATCGGTGAGTTGAGCGACGGAGTTAAGAATTTGAAAATTTTGGCGAGATGAGTCCAGTGGTGCTAAAACAGCGACGCTGGTGAGCCCGCGGTGCTAAAACAGCGATGCTGACGAGCCCGCGGTGCTAAAACAACAATGCTGATGAGCCTGCATTGGAATTTCCTATGTGTCAAGAAAATGTGGAAATTTTAAGAAAAAGTTAGAAATAATGATGTCAAGCCCTACCTCTAGCACCAAATGTGCAAACCCTTTTCCTAGTACCTGCAAAATAACATGAATAAATGAGTTAGAAAGGGAATTACAATCTAAAAGAAGGATTCCCCATGAAATCCATTTGCAAACTCAAAATAGGAAAGAAAATAAGCAAGAACACAATGAAATTGATAAACCAAAGATTAAATCCTAATTTAAATAGAAAACACTTGATCCCATGGGGGAATTGGTGCCAATTTGATGTGAAAATTGGCCCTTTCCCAATTCCTATGATGCAAGATTCGAATGTTGAAGAGATTGTGGATCCGCTTTTAATGAAAAGATGAGAACTCCAAGCCAAATCTACAAAAAGCCTAGCTAAGAATTCAAATGATGGATAAAATTTGCTAATGATTTGAGCATAGTAAGTTTACTCAAATTGTGGATGATCAAATGAGGAGAGGAGCTCTTCATTTATAAGATCTCAAGATGGATGAATGTCCAAATTTGAGCAATGTGGGACTAACATTCATCCAATGATATGGTGCCACTTGTCAAGCTATGAATGTATGATGGATGTGCAAGTTTTGGGGTTTGTGCCAATAAATGCCAATATTTGAAATTCAAATTTGTTGAAATGACATGTAAGAGGGAAGGGAAAATGCAATAAATGCCACTTGGCTCAAGGCAAAGGACATGTAAGAGGTTTTAAATGCTTTGTTGGATGTACATGTTGACTTGAAATTTTTGAATTCAAATTGAGAGAATATTCCAAAAGATGCCTTGTGTGGAAAATAGGGTTTTAATAAATGAATTAAATCTATTTTCATGTGAAACTTGCATTATCTAGAGGATGTGACATAAGATTATATTAAATTAATCAAGGATTAATTAATTTAACAGGGAGATTAGATGATGTGTATTGACTTATTTGACTTAGATTTATGGATTTATTTAAAATCAGATAAAGAGAGGAATATGATAAGAGGCTAATTAAATAAAGATTTTGATTTATTTAATTAAAAGGGATGGTGTTAGATTAAATCAAATAAGGTTTTAATTTATTTAATTTAATGGATAGACTTTAGAGATTTAATCAAATAAATTGATTATTTAATTAAATAGGGATAATTAGATCAAATGGATTGATTTAATTAAGAGATGAATATTGATAAATTTAATCAGATAAGGGAATTTGATTAAATGGTTAGACCGAGGGATGATTTAGGAAGAAATGATGTTAGTAACTCAGGATCAGATGCATGATGTCAATCAGTATATTTTCGATGTCTACAGGTTGTTCACTTGATGTGATCATGGTTGAAGTTGATGGAAGCATGGAAGGGTCAACATATGAGAATGAGTGGAAGGCTATGTCATTTCTAGGTATGCATTGGATTTAATTATACTTCTCCAACTTTGGAAAAAAATGGAAGGGTTCAGGATCGACATATAAGGTCAACTCTTTTCCTTCATGAGGAAACTTCAGGAATTGGTGAAAGATCGATGTTATTTCTTGTAATGCATGTATCCAAGGGAATCCTAGGAGGGGTTATACGATAACTCAAGGTCAATTACTTGACATGTAGTTTCTCTGATGGTCATTCCTATCTGCATTGGTAGCCTAATTGTCCCTTCTTAATTCCTTTCAAGGTCATCATAGGCCCTTATAGTGATACTCTTTCCTTTTTCTATCACATCGTAAGAATACCCCAACCATTTGAAAATTTTTAAGGTACAAATGTTTAGACCTATACCATTATCTATCAATACTCATTTGACTATGTGTTTGTGAACACCAACCTCTATGTAGAGGGCTTGGTTGTGGAATGTTCTTTGTGGAAGATATTTATTTGAATACAAAATGATTGTTGGTCATGATTTTTCCAACCATGGCTCGAAACTGATTAGGATTGAGGTCATTAGGGACCGATGCTTCTAATGATTTTTCAAGTATTTCCCTATGTGCGGGTGATATTTTTAGAAACTCTAGGATTGAGATTAATGTTGGAGTCTTCTTCAGTTGTTGCCAAATGTTGTAGTCATTTGATGAATTAATTGTGGGTTTGTGTGGGGCTCCCTTTTTGTAAGAATGGAAAGAGGAATGAAAGTGTTGTCATTGATGTCAACAGGTTAACTACTAGTTGTTGTTGACTATATATGTTGAGGATATTGAGAAAATTGTATTAAAAGAATATTACAAGTGTTCATATGTTGAGAATGATGAAGCGATACTTGTGAACTATGTTTTTTTGTGTATTTGGCTGAGGTATGGGAGAATTGTTGCTGGTCTGAATTTCTCTTTGTTGAAATATTTTGACTTGCGGGTTTAGAGATAAGATGTCTGATTACAATGAAGATATTTTTAGTTTATGAAAGAATTGAGCTTAATGGATCTATGTGTTTTACACTGGTTTGGCTGACCGTGTGTCAAGCACTATCTTAGAAGTTGATGAAGCATGTTGTATCTATTATGGGTCTTGGTGAAGCATGTGTTTGGGTCGCCCTCATTTTAATTCCATCCTAGGATGTTTGGCATCAACCTAATTTGAATTTAAAGTTGGATGGCTGAATTTGTATCTTTTCAAGGTTGGAGATAGTATAAATATAGAATGTGCTAGCAATGAAAATTATACATAAAAAAAGAAGGAAGATAAGTGAAAGAGAAGACATCACTTTGATGCTATTCTGATAGTGTGTAAGTTATGTGTGTGGTTGATTAGTGTGAACTTTATGTTGGAAAGAGACACTGCACATGTCATCTGGTGTTGTCATTGATGGAAACCCTAGTTACTGATTTGATCCACATGTAATCATTTTCTCATATCGGAAGTCAAATTGAAGCTAAGCAATTAACTGTCAAGCTATAATAGAGCATCTGACAGAATTGTGTTTGTCAATTCATATGCAATTTTCTGTTATCATTTTGAGTTTTGGATCTCAGGGAAGGTTGTTAGATGTATGATCTATGTTTTCCTTGAATCATAGAGCCTTGTATCGATTGTTGTGCAAGTTAGAAATTTTGGTTGATTAATTTTCTGCTTATTAGTACAAAAGGCCAACTAAGTGTTTTTGTGTTCAAGCGTGTTGATTTGGGTCCTCACTATGTTCTGGTCAACTTTGGTTGGTGCACATTGAAAATTATTTGTGGATTGAGCTGACGGTTTGTAAATATTTTATGTTTTATTGAAGCCGACATGTGGTTGATTAAATCCTTAGTTGTGGATATATATAAGTGATCATTTATATCATTTTGATGTGTTTAGGAAGTGTGTTGATGTGTGATGTGAAAATCAGAGATATTATAGAGCAATTATGCATAGTTTCACTTGTGCATAAACAACTTTGTGATATGAATTAAAGAAAATAGAGCAGAAGAGGAGAATCAGACAGAAGGTGAAGAAAGAAATTAATGAGCTTAACTAGAACTGTAATCAAGCATTAGCATATGCTATTTTGTTAGTTCAAATATTTTGGATGTAGTCCAAATACTTTTGTAAGACAATAATTATTATTTTGTATCTGAGCAATGAGCTCTAGGAAGTGTGTCTGAATGCATGTGCATTCCCCTTTTGTAAACACCTTTTGAGTATACTCAAATCATATTGTGGATTGACCTCCACTGTGGTTTTTGCCCTAATAACGTTTCCACATAATAAATCCTTGTTTTATGGTGTTGTGGTTGTTTGTTTTATGTTCATGTATCCTTCTTTTGGTTGAATGTTATAAATGCTTTAAAGATCATATTAATAAAGCTAAAAATTGTAGAACACTGATTCACCCCCCCTCTCAGTGTTCCTTGATTCCAACAATTGGTATCAGAGCCTAGTTCCTCGGAAGAAGTTTAAAAGCTTTGGGAAGATCCAAGAAAATGATTCAATGTATTCAAGTAGTCTTCAACAACAACTTTGGGTGGCCCTAGATGATCTTGATCAGTCCAAATATGAAGTTCGGGAATTGCACGTTGTTGGATATTGTGGTTGTGTTGCTGATATGTGGTTGCCATTAATGTCAACACTATTAGCATAGATGTATTGAAGGCTATATATGTCAAGTATATTGAGAAAAATGTTAAAGAAAGAGTTGCAGGTTGCTAGTGGAATAGTGAAGGTCATGAAGGTGTCTTGCTCAGTATGTTGATGATCAATCATTGTGGACTAAAGGGTTTATTGCTGAGAGTATCTAGTTTATCCACCAGAAGTTTCAAAGGTCTGCATGAAGTTTTGATCTTGTTATAAACAATTGTGTTCTGATAGTGTTTCTGTGGTTTCAGTTAGTATTCCTATGTAAATTTGATGTGATTCTAGTAATTTCAATTGTTGTAGATTTTTCTCTCTTGGCTCTTGTTGCTTGTGGATGCTTCTAGATCATTCTCTATCTTTTTTTCATTTCCGCGTTGATCGGTGTGTTCATGGTTGAAGATTTTTCTCATGTGTGTTCGAGTTTTCATGTTCTTGGCCGACATGGTGATTGTAACTTGTGTGGATCCTTGGAGATTAAAATTTGAATGTTTTTCGCACTCAAGGATATTATTTTAGGGAACAACATAATAATATTGGCCAATGGTGTTTGATTCGCATTAAAAATTTATTTGTAAATTTGGGGCCGACATTGAAAATATGTTTTATATTTTAGCCGAAGAAGTTGTTGGTGAAATTTATGTTGCAGATATATAAGAGCGATTGTTTGAGAAAAAGTGAAGTGTGCATAAGTGTGTGAGAATAGAGGAAGAGAAAATGTGTGAATAATGACCTAATCATTTGATTGCAGAGTAGAGTGTGAAGAAGTTTGAGCGAAGTGTGAAGGAGTATTTTTGTGCTTAACTAGAACTATAATTAGGCTTTTGGAGAAGCTATTTTCTTAGTTCATACCCTACGGATCTAATCTATATTTCTCTTCTTTGGGCAGTGAGCCCTCTTGTATTTGAGCAGTGAGCTCTAGGTAGTGTGCCTGAATGCATGTGCATTCCCATTATTCTTTTCTATACTTTTTGAAGGTTATAATATTGTGGACTAACATCCACCATGGTTTTTCCCCTAACAAGGTTTCCACGTAAAAATCTTGGTGTTCTCTGTGTTTCTAATGTGTTGATTGTTTATGGTGTATTGTTCATACATCAGATCTGAGATTAAGTTAAGTTTGAAAATTTTAAATAATGTGTGATGGTGATTCCTTACTATTGGTTATGCATCCTTGTTTCTTAACAATTGGTATTAGAGTTCATTTAAAAAGATTGAGGTGATCTAAGGGTTGCATCTTAAAGAAGGAAAACCCTAATTTGATGGAACAAACTACTCTACATGAAATCTATATTAGTGTCGACGGGGTGTATTGGTGAACCCTGGAAGATTCTGAGAACATATACTATTATTCTAAAATGGTCCTTCCCATACGATGAGATCAAAGTGAGACTAATATCATGGCTGATGATCTTTTGAGTGCTCTGATGGTTGAAATAATGGTGAAACAACTCATGAGATTTGAATGATGCTGAAGGTTGCTAAATATAAGTTTGAAGATGGGTGAAGATGAAAATATTTCTTCTTTTATACAAAGAGTAAATGAAATTGTGATGGGTATTAGATGTGTCGGTGGTATTATGGATGAACGAGAAATTGTAGCTAAAGTGGTCAGATCATTGCCTCCGTCTTACAAGTCAAAGGCTCATTCTATTGAAGAGTTCAGATCAGTAACAAATGTGACAAGGGATATGCTGATTGGTAAACTTGCTTCCTTTGAGTTAAGTGAATTTGGTGATTCTGCCCATAAGACTAAATTTGCATTTAAGGCTTCTATATCTAGAAGAAACATGCAAAGATATGATCCGGGAGAAAGTTATAGAAAAAACATTCAATTATGAGGAAGAGATGAAACAACTTGAAGAAGAAGAAAGAAAGGTTGAAGAGATGGAAGCATTGATTGTGAAGAAAGAAGGTAGAGGACAAGGTAAGTATAAAGGAAAGTTGCCTATTAAATGTTTCTCTTGCAGTAAAATAGGTCATTTTTCTTCAAGGTGACCTGAAAGAGTTCCTAGGTCTAAACCTTACAAACCTAGATTTCAAAAGAAGTGCTATTTTTCTGAAGAAGGCATGACTGATGAAGAATTTGATAAAGAAAATGGAAATGAAGATGAATGGGTTTTCATTGCTATCAAGGAAAATAGTCTAGTGGCTACTGAATTTGCTAAAGTTGAGAAATCTCTTGCAGCCCAAATTGAAGAGAAGGATGAGTGGGTTATTGACAACAGATGCTCACATCATATGACTGGTTACAAAAGAAAATTTGTAAGTCTAGAGAAATATGATGGTGGGGTTGTAAGATTCAGAGATAACAATGCTGGTGTGATTCGTGGCAAAGGATCTATTTTTCTTGGTGGTAAACATAACATTGATGATGTCTTTTATGTTGAAGGATTAAAGCACAAGTTGTTGAGTGTTGGATAGATGGTGGACAAAGGTTATGATCTTTAGTTCAAGGATGGAAGATACAGGATACTTGGAAGTTATGGAAATATGATTGCTTCATGTACAAAGACAAGAGGTAATATTTTTTCACCTGAGTGTTGGTAATGTAAGTTGTCTAATTGCTCAAGTAGATGAAAGCTGGTTATGGCATAGGAGGCTGTGTCATGTGAATTTTCATAACATTGTCAAGGTAAGCTCCATTCAAGCAGTAAGAGATCTACCTAAGCTAGTGAAGCCTGCTAATACAATATGCAAGGAATTTTAGATGGGTAAACAGACTAGAGTTTATTTTTAGAGTAAAAAGCATCATCCTAATGGAGTACTGGAGTTGGTGCATACTGATCTATGTGGTCCCTCCAGAATCAGAAGTCTACAAGGAGAAAGGTATTTGATGCTGCTTATTGATGATTATTCTAGGATGATATGGGTTTCTTTCTTAAGAGAAAAATGTGAAGCATTAGACAAG
Organism: Sequoia sempervirens; assembly: GCA_007258455.2. NCBI lineage: Eukaryota > Viridiplantae > Streptophyta > Pinopsida > Cupressales > Cupressaceae > Sequoia > Sequoia sempervirens. Next base: position 42,892,089 of record VDFB02000015.1, read on the forward strand.
TTCAAAAATTTCAAAGCTATGGCAGAGAATGAGATAGGTATGAAGATAAAATGCCTAAGGTCAGACAGAGGTGGTGAGTTCACCTCCAGGGAGTTAAATCCTTTTTGTGAAGAGCATGAAATCAAAAGAAAGTTATCTGCTCCTCGAACCCCTCAACAGAATGGAGTTGTAGAGAGAAAGAACAAAACAATTTTGGATGCTGCTAGAACAATGTTGATTGAAGGAAATGTGCCTCAAATCTATTGGAGAAAAGCTGTAAACACTGTTGTGTACACTTTAAATTGGGTAAATGTCAATGGTATTTCTGGTAAGACTCCTTTTGAACTATGGTTTGGTTATAATCCTACTATTAAATATTTCAAGATTTTTGGAAGAAAGTGCTACATTAAGAGAGATGGGGACATAGGAAAGTTTGATGCAAGGAGCGATGAAAGAATATTTCTAGGTTACTCTACCAAGAGAAAGGCTTTTTGGTGTTATAACATAAGATTGAGAAAAATGGTTGAAAGTGCAAATGTCAGAGTTGATGAGGACTCTGCTAGATCATCTAGATACTATGGATATGATTCAGATGACCAGCAAGATAGTTCAGACAAAGGGAAAAATTCTTAGACATAGAATCAAGTTCAAATTGTTTTGGTAAATCAAGAAAGTCAAGAAGGAGAGACAAGTGGAAGTGCAGAAGAAAGAATAGAAGAACTAGAAGTGCGAGTGAATCCTAAAACTCCAAGGTATGTAAGATTGAATCATTCAGAGAATAAAATTATAGGAGACAAGAATAAAGGTGTTCAGACTAGAAGAAGGATTGCATAAGAGTATTGCTTGATTTCCAAAACTAGGCCTAAAAATATCAATGAAGCTTGCAATGATGAATACTAGATGGAAGCTATGAAGGAAGAACTGATGCAGATTGAAAAGAATGATACATGGATTCTTGTTCCTAGACCGAAAGATAAAAATGTGATTGGTACTAAATGAGTCTTTCAGAATAAGCTAAACAAACAAGGTGAAGTCCAGAATAAAGAAAGATTGGTATGTAAAGGGTATTCACAAATGGAAGGTATTGATTTTGAAGAAACCTTTGCCCCTATTGCTAGAATTGAAGCTGTAAGATTATTTCTTGCTTATGCTGCATATAAGAAATATAAAGTCTATCAAATGGATGTGAATTCAGTCTTACTAAATGGCAAGTTAGAAGAAGTATATGTTGAACATTCGGATGGATTTCAACTAATTGACAAGGAAGACATGGTTTGTCGATTGAAGAAAGCTCTGTATGGGCTCAAGCAAGCTCCTAGAGCCTGGTATGCTAGAATGGATAAATACTTACTGAAGCTTGGATTCAATAAAGGTACTATTGATAGCAACTTGTATTTTAAGTTGGATAATAATAAAGAGTTTATTATTGAAGTCTTCGTTGATGACATTATTTTTGGAGGAGATGATTTATGTATGAATTTTGCTGATGAAATGAAAAGTGGATTTGAAATGAGTATGATTGGAGAGATGAAGTTCTTTCTGGGATTGCAAGTCACTTAGTTAGACAATGGGATTTTCATATCTCAATCCAAATATGTGAAAGATTTACTAAAAATTTTTGGCATGGAAGACTCAAAGCCTATTGGTACACCCATGGTAACTAGATGCAAGTTAACACAAAATGATGATTCTCCTAAGGAAAATCAAACAAGATACATGTCAATGATTGGTGGATTGATCTACTTAACTCAGACCACACTAGACATCATGAATGTTGTATGTATGGTTGCTAGATTTCAGGCTGATCCAAAAGAATCTCATGTGACTGTTGTAAAGAGAATTTTTAGATATCTGAAAGGAACAATTGATTTTGGGCTTTGTTATCCTTAAGTTGATGATATTACATTGAGTGCATAGACTGATGCAGATTGGGTAGGAGATGTAGATGATAGGAAAAGTACTAGTGGTGGTGCTTTCTTCCTCGGGAAGAAGTTAGTGTCTTGGTTGAGCAAAAGGAAGAATTCCATTTCCCTATCTACTGCTGAGGCAAGGTATATTGCTACTGCAAATAGTTGTACTCAAGTTATGTGGATGAAACAAATGTTGAAACATATCGAAGTAGTATATGATGAACCTATTTCCATATATTTTGACAACTCAAGTGAAATAAACATATCAAAGAATCCGGTGCTACACTCTAAGACCAAGCACATATCAATCAAGTTTCATTTTTTGAAGGAGAAAGTGAGTGAGAAAGAAGTCAAACTAGAGTATGTGTCTACCAAAGAACAAGTTGCAGACATTTTCACCAAGTCGTTTCCAAAGGATACTTTTGAGTATCTCAAAGGGATGCTATGGGTGATTGCCCCTCCTGATATGAACTAGAGATGAATTTACTTGCACCAATATGTATGCTTCAAAGCTATATTTTGATCCAGTTGATGTTTCTATGGATACTACCGGGGGGTGAGTCGAGATGTGTGATATGGTTCAAAGCTTGTATGCTTCAGGAAGATAATGTTTATCTTTTCATTGTTGATGTCAAGGAGATGGGTGTGAAAAACTATGAATTATCTTGGGAGAAGAGCCTTGTGGAGTGAATATCATGTAGAAGAATTTTAGGAGAAGAGTCAAAATCCAAGGGGGAGTAAGTGTTGATTGAGAGTTGCATTGATGGTGTTTTTCACATCATGTATTTCCATCAATTCAAAAGGAGGAGATTTTTGGATGTTGTGGTTGTGTTGTTGATATGTGGTTTATTGATCAACACTATTAGCATCATCAATGTATTGAAGGTTGTATATACGAGGATATTGAGAAAATTTAAAAGAAAAGAGTTTGGAGCAGTGAAGGTCATGAAGGTGAATTTAACCGATGTTGATGATCAATTATTTTTGGACTAAAGGGTTTATTGCTGAGAGTATGGTTTATCCACGGAAGTTTAGACGTCCCGTGAAGTTTGATCTTATTTGATGGTGTATTCTTATAGTGTTTCTGTGTTTTCAGTTAGTATTCTTGATGAGTTGATATGATTCTAATATTAATTCTGGTCTATTCACAGATATCAGTGGTATGTGGGTTCTTGGTCTGGGGTCATTGGAATGCTGGTGCCTGGGTGTGGGTGGACCTTTGGCTGAGGTGAGGGTATTTGTAATAGCGGAACTATAATCAAGCTTTGGGAGAAGCTATTTCTCGGTTCAAACCACCATGGATCTAATCCGTATTTCTCTTCTTTGGGTAGTGAGCTCTAGGCAGTGTGTCTGAATGCATGTACATTCCCATTATTCTTCTCTATACTTTTAACAGGGTATAATATATTGGACTAACATCCATGGTTTTCCCCTAGCTAGGGTTTCCACATAAAATCTTGCGTTCTCTATGTTTACGATGTATTTGATTGTTTAAGTTTATTATTCATGTGCATTAGATGGGTTAAAGTTAAATTAATTTTGAAAAGTTTAAATGTCTGTGATATTTGATTCACCCCCCACAGTAGTTGTTGTCCTTATTTTTCAGGCAAGCCTCATGAATGCTGAGAAATTCATTCAATCATTGAGAGATAAAATCAATGAGTCAAGGGAAAAGAGAAAGGAACTATGTGATCAACTTAAACAAAAAGAAAGTAAGAGCATGGAAGGTGAACATTGAGTCAAGCCAAGGAAAATACAAAAATGTGAAAAACTTTCGGAGATAATATTGTCTTGGAAGCATGAGATTGGAATTCTATTGTGATGAGGATGACCAAGGAGATTGAAGATAGAAAGAAGAATGAAGAGAAACACTAGGTCCTTGAAAGAAAAATCTACGGGAATGTGGCGAATTGGTGGTTCAATGGGTTGAACTGAATTGGAACAATCCGAAATAATGAAGAAAAATTTGAAAAGCATATTGTTGATCTCAAAGATGAACTTGCTATAGCAAATGAATTCGAGGAGAAGTTCAAGATTAGCTTAGCCAAGCTTGATGAACTAATTAAAATTCATAGGATTGATGGTGACAAGTGAGGTATTGGATATGAAGGAAAGCTCATCATGGTGAGTTGAGCCGAAATGAACAAAGATGGAAGGTATCCGGTAAGACAACCTAATGCTCAAAGATTCAATGGTTACTATTTTTTTGCAATAAATTAGGTCATATGGCTGCTCAATGTCAAAACATAATGAATCCAAGTGGTTCATCATTCTCAATTTATTGTTTCAATTGTAATAAGTATGGTCATAAGTCAAATGAATGCAGAAGTATGTCAAACAAAATTTTCAATAGAGATGTTAGATGTTATACATGCAATAGATTTGGCCATATTGCTAACTAGTGCAAATCAAGAGAAAATCAATGGAACAATTGGTCTAGACAAAGAAATGTTGTGTACTATACCTGTAACAAATCCGGTCACATTGCAATATTTTGTAAAAGCAGGAAGGGTCTGGTAAATCAAGGGAAAAAAATGAAAAAGGATGAAAAGGGAAACAAAATTTTTACGACAGATTAGATCAGGAAGCAAATGAAGAAGATATGGGTGAAGAAGAGTCCATCTGAAGCAACAAATGATTCCACACTAGGACCAAGTTCTGGTAATTCCTCTGGGAATTAGTTTAAGGCCTCTAGCCTAGGGGGAGTTCTTAAGAAAATATTTTGACCCCCTTGTTGGTAGTTGGTACTAGAATGTGGCAGACTTTGTTGGTAGTTGGTACCAGAATGTGGCAGACTGAAATGATTGCATTAGTGATGTGCAGATACTTTGAAATGTCTTGTGGAGAGAATTTATGCAAACTTGAAGGTCTGCAAAAGAATTTTTTTAATAGTCTATGAAAATAGGGTATCTGAAATACCTAGGGTAAAAGCATTTATTACGATGAAAAAATTAGGTGTGTGAATGATAAAAGGTCATTTGTATCCCTCATTTTTCACTTTGCATTTTTAGAAGAAGAAGTTTGGAGAGCTCTGAAGCAAACTTTGGAAAACTTGGGTGAAGATTCAAGTCTGAAAGCAATTTGGCGATCAAACCCTAATCCGGCAAAAGGTATTTATCTGAAAACTTGTAAATTTGAAAATTCTAGAAATGGCTGCTCCATTGGTTGTCGACATTAAGGATAGGCCTCGTCCAAAATTAAAATGGAAACCCTTCAAATCCATCGAAACAAAAACCTTTAGGTGCATTTTCTTCTGTTCTATATGGTGTTTTGCATATCGAAGATATTAGGGCATACAGTCATGCAAATGTTGAAGAATTAGGAAGAATGTGATTGTACAACAATCACATTGTGGGGGAATATTTCTATGTGAAACCTGAATTTAATACATTGGAGGAGAAGAAATTCACATAGATTGTGAAGTTTCCCATGTTCGAATAAAATGAGTGGGTTTGGTATATATTGAGTTTAGTGCATGCTAAATTTATGTGGTTAAGTCAACCTTTCAAGATTACAAAGGAAGCCATAAGGAATGTTACTGGTTTAAATTCATTAAGTGGGTTGCCCACATTGAAAGCTGTGAAGAATCAAACGGTCACAGATGCAACTGGTTCAGTGTTCAACAAGAGAGTTATGACAATTGATTATATTATTGAAATGGATGTTAGATTTTCTTCTATGGTCATTGGGTATAATATCTATCACTCCAATTAGGACAATTATGTATCTGGTACAACAATCTATGCATCATATCAGATGATCAAGGAAAATGAAGATTACGACCTGTGTGAGTTACTCTGGAGCTAGTTAATGGAGAATCTTGGAAAAATCAAGAAGGATAAGAAGAATTCCTTCAAGTATGGTAACTTGTTGTTGTGTTTATTCTTCTATTTCATGAATGAAGTTAGAGGATTTGGAAAAGTACATTAGCAAGGTGATGAACTTGTAGCTATTCAAATTAGAGACATCTTGTATGGAATTGGTGATAGTAAAGCTAGAAAAACTACTATTTGGGATTATTTCAAGAACTTTCAGAATGAGATGCAAGCAAGGGAAAGGATTCCTTCTTCTATTGTGGAGAAGTACAAGCACACAATTTTCTTCATGGTTGATATTGATCAATGTTTGATGGAAGTTGTGATCCTAGAATAGTGTGGATAATGCCTATGGGTTATGAGGTTGAGGAACACATTTTGGAGCTATATGTTCAACACTTGCTAAGTAAACCTCAGGATCCAACAGAAGAAAGGTTTGGTACCTTTGAGGAAAAGGATATGCAAGTGCATGATCAATTAAAGAAGCCTATGATAATCCAGAGAGTGAGAAAGGAAGTTGAAGCTTTTGTAGAAAGCATGGGTATATCAGCTAAAGTTGTGAGAGAAGCTAGAAGGAAAAGAGAACAAGCTAAAGCAGGAGAGCTAGCTAGAACTAAGTCTGATAGTCTGGTAGCATCCTCTACCAAATCTAGATCCACAAGGAGATCTACTCTCTCATCTGGTCCTACAAAGAAGCCAAGTCCTATGAAAACTCAATTCAAAACAACTGGTAGAGAAGGAAAGAGAAAGAAGGACAAGAGCACAAGAGAATATGTTGTTGTTTCCAAAGATAAAGAAATTGAATCTGATGAGGAGGTAAGAGAAACTAAGCATAAGGGCTCAAAGGAAACAAAAGCCACTAAGGACAAGCCCTCTGGTAAACAAAAAATAGAGAAAAGGATAAAAATTGACAAATCAGGCATGTCTGTAGAAGAAGTGGAAAAAACCTTGATTAAGGATGGTAATCTTAGACCACTTTGTGAATGGTATGACACCTTTGATAGTGCTGGTCAAAGAATTCTTGAGGAAGGAACAATAAAGCATTTGAATAATTTCAATATGAATTTCATTGAAATAATGTCTAATTTACCCAAAGGTTTGTATGAAGTTCTAGAAATGAGGAGAGTTAATGCAAGAACTGAAGAAGAGAAAATGAGAGAATGAATACTTGTTGATATGTGTTTGGTGATGTCTATAGAAGAGATGAAAAATATTCTCAATGAAGATAAAATAGATTTTAAGAGAAAAAAAAGGGTGAACAAGTTGATGATTGGCCAGACTGAAGAAGTTGCAAAGGATACTAAGAAAATTCTTAAGGAAACTCTGTTGAAGAACAAATACAATGTTGTTTCTAAAAAAGTGCATTTGGTCTGGTAAATGAAGAAGATACATTTGAGGATACTCTGAATCCTCTAGATATATATGATGCTGAAATTCCTATGGAGACTGAAGCTCCTAGAGTTGTGTCGGTTGATGAAGTCAATATTCCTAAAGCCTAGAAAGAATTAGTGACTAAAGAAAAGAAGGTTGAGGCAAAAGAAGTTCATGTGGAAGCAAGAGACACTACAAAGGCAATGAAGGATTTTTTGGAAGAGAAAAAAGAGGAGTTTGATTCTGAACTAATTAAAGGTCCTATCAACTTGGCTACTTTATCTCCCATTGAGAAACTAAAAATTCATCATTCACTCAAGCTAAGGCAAGGGAAGAGATTCTAAAATCTCATATTGAAGATAGTGAGTTGTTAAATCTTGCATCTAGTATTCTAGAGAAGATTATGCCTTCATATGTCAAGGACTCATCTGATTCTCTATCCGGTCAGTTGAAGAAACTTGTCAATTCTGTAAGTACTCACTTTGAGTCAGTTGAGAAGTCAGCTATGGATAAGGTTCAGAAGGAGTTTGATGCTAACGGGTTTGGTAGGTTGAAGGGAATGATTGCTAATGAAAAATATTTGTTAGCTACCTATGTAAAGAACATTCAAAGTGCTTTTTTTGAAAGTAGAAACATTTATAAGTCATGCTTATCATTTTCAAAGTTCACTACAGACACTGAAAAGAATCTGAAAGAGTATGAGAAACAGTTAGTAGATATCTCTCAAGCATTTGATCCTCTAACCATTTCTATTGGAAATCAAGAAGGTCAAGTCATATCCTTGATTGATAAGATTCAAATTCTTAAGCATGAAGAAGGAAAAATTGTTGAAAGAGTTTGTGAGCTCAGAGGATTGATTGTTCCTAAGATGGAGACAATGCTTAGTGCATTGAAGGAAGCACAAGATGCTATGGAGGTCAGTGATATGGCGAACCTTGAGTTAGAATACATGCAATATTATATGTTTTGTGGTGACGTGACTATCTTAGAGAGTCTCAAAAAGAGTTGGGACACTAGTTTGAGCTTGTTGAAGAATAATTTTGCAAATATATTCAAGTTTATGTAAGTTGTAGAAGCAAGTTTGTACATATGCAGTTTTTTCATAGGAGTTTTTGTTTGATCTTTGGTATGCATATTCCTGCCTTTTCCATTGATGTCAAAAGGGGAGAGTGGGACAGTGAAAAATGCTTTAATCAACTCAGAGGAAGTTATTTTTTTTAATTTTGAAGGTTGGCGGTGTATTCATGTTGGTACTGATCTGACACTTAGCCATTTTTCACTAAGTGTTGCCATCAATGCCAAAGGGGGAGATTGTTGGCAAGAGACACTGCACATGTCATCTGGTGTTGTCATTGATGGCAACCCTAGTTAGTGATTCAATCCACACGTCAGCATTTTCTCATTCCGGAAGTCAGATTGAAGCTAAGCGATTAATTGTCAAGCTAGAACAAAGCATCCGAGAGAATTGTGTTCATCGATTCATATGCAATTTTTTGTTATCATTTTGAGTTTTGGATCTTAGGGAAGGTTGTTAGATGTATGATCTATTTTTTTCTTGAATCATAGAGCCTTGTATCGATTGTTGTGCAAGTTAGAAGATCTGGTTGATTAATTTTCTGCTTATCGGTGCAAAAGGCCGACTAAGTGAATGTAGCATGTTGTGGATCTTCGAGAAGAAATTGTTTAAGTGTTTTTGTGTTCAAGCATGTCAATTTGGGTCCTCACTATGTTGTGGTCAATTTTGGTTTGTGTGCATTGAAAATTATTTGTGGATTGAGCTAACAGTTTGCAAATATTTTATCTTTTATTGAAGCCGACATGTGGTTGATTAAATTCTTAGTTACAAATATATATAATCGATCATTTATATCATTTTGATGTGTGTACAAAGTGTGTTGATGTGTGATGCAAAAATCAGAGAGATTGTAGATCGATTATGCATAGTTTCACTTGAGCATAAAAGGATTTGTGATGCGAATTAAAGTAGACAGAGCAGAAGAGTAGAATAAGACAAAAGGTCAAGAAAGAAATTAATGAGCTTAACTGGAACTCTAATAAAGCATTATTAGATGCTATTTTATCAATTAAAATCTTCTGGATGTAATTCAAATACTTTTGTAAGACAGTGAGCCTTATTTTTTATCTGAGCAGTGAGCTCTAGGCAGGGTGCTTGAATGCATGTGCATTCCCCTTTTGTAAACAACTTTTGAGTATACTCAGATCATATTGTGGATTGACCTCCACCGTGGTTTTTCCCCTAACAAGGTTTCCACGTAAAAAATCCTTGTGTTATGGTGTTATGGTTGTTTTTTTATGTTCACACATCCTTCTTTTGGTTGAATGTTATAAATTCTTTAAAGATCAGATTAATAAAGCTAAAAATTGTAGAACATTAATTCACCCCCCTCTCAGTGTTCCTTGATTCCAACAGCTTAACACTGACTTTCCAGATGTAGTGAGCAGAAGGCGAACTCTATCATTCATGCAAGTTGATCAGTGATTGTGGTGGAATATTTTGTTGCATTGGGATTGTTGTCTCTCTTTAACAAGTCTTCTTTGTCTTCTTTGTATCTTTTTGGTAGTGAGCCCTCTGAGTTGTAGCCCTATGGACAGTGAGTCCTTATTTCAGGCAATGAGCCTTATTTCAGGAAGTGATCCTTACTTTAGGAAGCGCGCCTTATTTTAGGCAGTGAGCCTTTTTGTAATCAGTTTTGATATTTTCTATAATGTGATTTAATCCTCATCGTGGTTTTTCCCTCATTGGGTTTTCCACGTAAATTTGGTGTTATTGTGTTTTTGCATTGGCATTTGATGGTTAATCACTTAATCAATTTATGTGTTAGTTCCGCTAATTGAATTTAAGGTTATAATCTATGACAATGGATTCATCCCCCCTCTTAGTTGTCCTATCCAAAAACTGGTATCAGATCTTGGTTCCTTGGTGAAGAGCTTAACAACTTGAGGAAGATCTGGGATGGCTAGCAAAATGGTATTTTATTATCTAAGGTTTGATGAAACTAATTATGGTATCTAGAAAGTATTGATGGAAGAATATCTGGAGTATTGTGAATATGATGAGGATAAATCTTATAAGAATCCCTACACTCCTCTTGCTAATGGTCTGAGTACACATGAAGAAATTAGAGCACATGAATGAATAATAAGGAAAAGTTCATCTTGAAGAATAGTTTGGTATATTCCAAGTTGATTAAGGTTCAAAATTTGAAGACAACTAAGGAAGTTTGGGATGCTTTAGAAAGAGTGCACAATGGTTATGAAAGGGTAAAAGAGGAAAAATTATAGAATTTGGAAACACAGTTTGATCTTATACATATATCCAAATATGAGAATGTTAAATCTTATGCACAAAGATTAGATGAGGTAGTGGTTGGAATGTGATCTCTTGGCACTACTATAGATGAAACCAAGATTTCAAAGAAGATTCTCAAAACTCTTCCTGATGATTACAATGAAAAGGTGAGTGTTATTGACCAAACTATAGATTATAAGACTTGTGTTAGAACTGTAAAATTTTGAATATTTAACAGTCAATTGCATTCATGAGTTTCCAAAATAAGTCCTAATCATAAGCATAAAATTCCTTCCTCATGGTGTCATGCTCATATTTTGTCATATGATCCATTTGAATTCATCTAGTTCTTGATATTTCATTGTATTACCCATATCAGCAAGACAGGGTGAAGGTCTCCCCAACCTATATTTTTCACTAATGTATACTTGTTGTAGATTATCGGTGGGACACATCTTTTGTTTCAGTGACAGAAAGATCATATCGGCAAGAGAATTCTATCAGGATGAGTCATAGCGAACTCATTTATGTCTCACTGAGAAATGTGTGGAATGATGTATCATCCAAACAAAAGACTATCAGAGTAATGTCTTACCAAAAGCATCGGGTCTTGCCGATAAAGTACAAAAGGATTCCATCAAATGGCTATTGGGATGAAGCTACATAGTCTTGCCGACTCAAATGTCACACCGATAAAGATATGCATCGACAAGATTAGGGGTCTGTTAGCTCTAAAAAAAGCAGGCTGAATGCCTCAAGAGGTTGCCAATCTCTTGATATGCTTTAGGGTAACAGACAAGGCCGAGAGAACTCAACCTTCTACTCTTTAGGTGCTACTAAACCTAGGCAGGTGTACCTTTTGAATTGAGAAGACTTATCTTATGATTATCCTTCTGAAATGCTTTGTCCACAAGGGCAGATGATAGTGAACAAATGAAACCAAACCTGATAGCAATAGCAAAAGCACTTTTCTAATCTAACTCCTAAAATGATCAATAAACATATGTAAAGAAGCTGAATGAATTCAAATGATGAAATTGCAGAGACCAGTGCCTTGTTGGGTATGCAGAGTCAAATGAAACAAAAGTGGGCAACTTGTTATGGCAGAAAATCAAATTGCAGGCATATGATCTGTTCATAACTTGTATAAACAATGCAAGATTATGACTACTAAGCTCTTCTTTAATAATCCAGATGAATCTTCCTAATTACTATGATCAACGAAAAGGATTTAATCTCTACTCGAGAGAACCAGTCAATTAATCACACAAATACAACAAATGTGCATTGATAAACCGAAAGTAAACTTGTTACATCAATTTAAACAACCAGAAAGAATCAACTTGGAGACAACTTCAACAATACTTTTCAATAAGTTCAACATACAATTGACACTGGAAATAACCTACCACACAAGTTGGTTTTCATTGAATTTGCCATTTTAAAACATGCACATAGTCTCTGATAAGAGAAAATTATTCTACCGTAGCCATTCCTAACTACTGTATCTGATCTAAAATATGATGATGTTCAAATACAATCTGGGTGCATATAAATACACCAGCATTAGAAATCATATCGTTTCAAATTCATGTCGGCCCAGCACCAAATTCGGGCTCCAATCAAGCTGGCAAGCAATGGTCATCCAAGCAAAAACATGTCGGCCCTGATATTTAAAATTCTGTTATCACCAGTGAGACAGTCGGCAAGACATAGATCATCGTCCTGTCGAAGGCAATTCACTCGTTACATCCCCTGCGGTTGTATTTCACTCTCGCATTCGCTGTAGCGACCCGCAAGTCATACCAAAGCCACATAGTATTCCGTTGTTCCCACTGTGCTTCTCTATAACACACAGATATTGTGGAGACCTCACACAAACAATTTTAAGTTTCACTGAGAGCCTCCCACTTAACCTCATGTCGGTGTGACCAACCAATTATCCTATCGACAAAGCCACCACTACATCCCATTCGGCAAGACCCCAGGAACCTCTCCATGACCACATACTGAAATAAATAGGTCACACTGAGCAACACCTTTTGTTACATTCATCATCGCCAAGACTGTTAGATTCTCTCACTGAAAAGAAACCGCATCGAGCTATCGGCAAAACAAAACAATGTCGGGGGGACCTCCTATAGACTACACAATGCTTCACCGAAAATCCTTATCCGTCTTGAATATTTCCATGAGTTATGAATTCTCCTACCAATGAGCCCACTTGTCTTATGTTATGTCGTTGAGACATTTCAAACTCGGGGAGAAGTCCCATAGAGTATTTCGGGTTATACCGAAAGCCTTAGGATTACACCATATCGCCAAGGGAGTTCTGATCTCACACCGACATCCTTTATTTTTGTTCCCAGTCACCACAACCTCCAACCTTTGGTGAGACATCTTGTAGAGAACTCCTTGCTTTACCAAAAGTCACCCGAGATCGTTCGTGTTCACTAAGACAACCCCCATCCTACACCAACATCCACTTGTTTTCCATCCTTCGGCAAGACCGAAGGTCACTCGCCAAGACCTTACGGCGATTGCCCCAACCTACATCAATATGTTCATATTCTTCCACCACTAATTAGTGAGACCAGGGTGAACTCACACCGAAAGAAAACCATATGTTAAACACTGTCGGCAAGACCTGACCTCTTCGCTATGACCACTCGCCAAAACTCATAGCCTTTGCCGATAGATGTCTCTGTTGTCACCAAAACAGCATGGATGCTATGTCAATAGCCATTCATAGATGAATGCCAGTCGCTGTAACAAAGAACATGTCATGCTGAAATACCTACAACAAACGAATGTCAACTCACAAGAAACATGGGTCGGGGAGACAGTAAAGGACCTATGTCGATAGATTCAGCAAGATGGAGAAAGCACAACCCGATGGGTTCCATAGGGAAATATGGGCAAAATGCAAGTAAAAATACCACAAGATGAGGAAAATGCCAATAGGACTCATATGGAGACTTAGGGGGTATGGAAGGTATGCAAAAATCATCAAATTTGATAGTTCCAATAGTGGCTCCATCTGGGGATGAATGATAGTCAGATCATTACAAGGATCTAGAAGCTTTGAGTGAGCAGACCAGACCAAACACAAAATGAGCAGAAGGGAAATGGACCAGAAGCATGATGGAATGAATGCAAAATGAAGGTGAACCACCATCCTAAACTATTATGCAAGGAAAAGAATTTCAAAGAGAAAAAGTAAGAGTTTTCCATGTACTGGCAACCCTCAATCCTCTGTGTGTTAACTTCTCCTGTCTTGAACTGTTACAATTTGAGACTCAAATGATACTTTCCACTATCAAATACCTAGTTTTGTTTTGAGTTCATTAGATTTCTCTTGAAGACACAGATGCAATCTTTCCTGTCACTGAAAGGTTTTAGAGAATCACCATGCTCAGCTTGGACCAACTTCCCAACATTATTCAACAATTGAAATTCTTCATCATCATGGGACAAACCCCTGTTATTTTCAACATTAAAAATACATGCATACGAAATACAACATTTTATATTATCTCTCTCATTGTTATATATTATGAAACACTCTCCCAGCTATATTGAAAATTTATCATCAAAGTGCTTTACTTGAGAAACAAAATGTTCTGTTATATCAACACTATCTGAAACACACAAATCTGGGACCTTTTGAACCTCATTAGTATCATTATTTGGAATCAACATTAGATTATAACTAACATCTCCAGTATCTAGCATATATGAATCAATCAAATCTGGAATTTTGCCAACCTTGGCATGCAAATAAACATCTTTTCCACATGAGTTAGAAATTCCAGAATCACATACCTCATCCTGAATGGAAGAAAACTTTTGATTAATACCAAAAGTATCACCATCACTCCAAGAAATACACAGGGAGTCATAAGAATCTTTACACAAATATTTTTCACTGTCAAAACAAAAGTAAGTTGGAGACAAAGCTTCAAGATCATCATCATGTGCACATCCCTGGCATTCAGAAGTAAACAAATCTGCAATTTGTTCACTGACAAGTGAACAAGTCTCAATATTTTCATCACTACAGTCATGCCTTTCACTTTTATCATCATCAAACAAAAATCCAATACCATCAAAGAATGGGAAATCAAAAACATCATCAGTGCAGTTATTTATTCCATTTTGCTTGTCTGACATTATTTCCTCCTTTTCATAGAATGGATTTGAAAATATCTGAAACTTACTCATTGATGCACCTTGGCAAAAAATCATCTGATCTTCATTTAACTCTTCATTATACAATGAGTTTGAAAAAAATTGGAAATCACTTTCAAATGTACAAACCTCATCATGATCAGATATATCTTCATAACCCTCAACTGCAGCCAAAGGTATTGTATACTTGCTATCTGATGAATCAACATTTCCCATTGCTTCTTCATCCTAATCTTCATAAGAGGTAGAAGAATCCCTTGACTGCAGATCAAAATCCTCAGGTTCATCATCAACATCAGAATATTCATTGGATGCCTCACAACATGCATTGCTTTTACTGTGACAATCTGTTGTGCAAGACAAATGCCCTGCACCTTCATCTTCCTCAACCTGGTGAAAATTATCTGAAGCCAGATATACTGTGTGATCTTCTTCATTGTTTTCCATTTGCATTCCCTCTTCTTGCATTTTTTGGGCTACAACACAATAATCTGGGGAATGTGGCATATCACAAAAATCATAGAAGTAATTGTTACTTACCATAGAGGTTCCTTTTGTCAATGGATCAGGAGCTTCCTTGTTTCCAGGCCTAGCTGTTATAGGTTTGTTGTCCTTCCAGTCTGTATTATAAGGCATGTCATGCAACCTCGGCCTTTCATTCTTGTATGCGTTGCTTTGCTAAGAAACCCTAGGAATGTCTTTTTTACTGATTATCCCAACAACCTTCCTATTGTTTTCAATTGTTTGTGCCATCTTCCGTGCTTCAGCCAAACTTCTTGGGAGTTTATTTCTCAACTCATACCCTGTCTTTGGATCAAATGCATTCAAATAAATACTCAGTGCTACGGAATCTGGCAACTTTGATCCAATAGGTATTTTATTCTGTAACTTATTGAATCTTCGATTGAAATCATAAATTGTATCACTTTGATCTTTCTGAATGTGTAATAATTCACGAAGAGCATTATCTGGTACACTTATATTGCCAAACTGATTGAGGAATTGATCTTGAAATCCTTAGAGAGAATCAATAGAGACTGCTGGTAGGTTATTGAACCAATCCCTAGCATCTTCAATAAGTGATATCATGAATAGCCTCATGTGTAAAACTTCATATGGTACACCCAAATCTTGGATGAAAGCATTGAAACTTCTTAAATGCTCTTCAATAGTAATTGCATCACTCCCTGTAAACTTTGGGACAATACCTCTCCAACTACCATCCATTGGATAAGGGGATAATTGAATCCCTGACAAATCAAACTGTTTGATCATTGTTGTATGCTGATGAGGGGGGGCACAAGGTGGGTACTGATGCTGGTACATCAGACCATTGTATTGTGGATGATAATATGGCATATACTGCTGACCATGAGGAGCTCCAGCATATCCTCCCCAAAACTGAGATCCTCCTCCATTCATGTTTGAACAACTCCAAAAATTCTTTCAGAGTCCCCACCTACTTTTCCAAAAGTAGGAAAATGATTTTTTCTGATCTTTTTCCCAGTAGAATCACCTTTTCTGAAACTTCTCAAAATATTTCTTTCTCTTCACTGACTCTATATCTTGGTCTTCAACTGAATTTTCTGATGTAATCCCCAATGGAGTCGCCAATTTTTTAGCTCTCGAAAATGCAGGCTGAATGCCTCAAGAGGCTTCCAATCTCTTGATATGCTTTAGGGTAACAGACAAGGCCAAGAGAACTCAACCTTCTACTCTTTAGGTGCTGCTAAACCTAGGTGGGTGTACCTTTTGAATTGAGCAGACTTATCTTATGATTATCCTTCTAAAATGCTTTGTCCACAAGGGCAGATGATAGTGAACAAATGAAACCAAACCTGATAGCAATAGCAAAAGCACTTTTCTAATCTAACTCCTAAAATGATCAATAAACAAATGTAAAGAAGCTGAATGAATTCAAATGATGAAATTGTAGAGACCAGTGCCTTGTTGGGTATGCAGAGTCAAATGAAACAAAAGTGGGCAACTTATTCTGGTAGAAAATCAAATTGCAAGCATATGATCTGTTCATAACTTATATAAACAATGCAATATTATGACTACTGAGCTCTTCTTTAATAATCCAGATGAATCTTCCTGATTACTATGATCAACGAAAAGGATTTAATCTCTACTTGAGAGAACCAGTCAATTAATCACACAAATACAACAAATGTGCATTGATAAACCGAAAGTAAACTTGTTACATCAATTTAAACAACCAGAAAGAATAAACTTGGAGATAGCTTCAACAATACTTTTCAATAAGTTCAACATACAACTGACACCGGAAATAACTTGCCACACAAGCTAGTTTTCATTGAATTCGCCATTTTAAAACATGCACATAGTCTATGATAAGAGAAAATTATTCTACTATAGCCATTCCTAACTACTGTATCTGATCTAAAATCTGATGATGTTCAAATACAATACGGGTGCATATAAATACACTAGCATTAGAAATCATATCGTTTCAAATTCATGTTGGCCCAACACCAAATTCGGGCTCCAATAGAGCTGGCAAGCAATGGTCATCCAAGCAAAAACATGTCGGCCCTGATATTTAAAATTCTGTTATCACCAGTGAGACAGTCAGCGAGACATAGATCATCGTCCTGCCGAAGGCAATTCACTCATTACATCCCTTGTGCTTTCATTTCGCTCTCGCATTCACTGTAGCGACCCACAAGTCATACCGAAGCCACATAGTATTTCGTTGTTCCCACTGTGCTTCGCTATAACACACAGATATCACAAAGACCTCACACAGATAGTTTTAAGTTTCACCGAGAGCCTCCCACTTAACCTCATGTCAGTGTGACCAACCAATTATCTTGTCAACAAAGCCACCACTGCATCCCATTCGACAAGACCCCAGGCACCTCGCCATGAGCACATACCGAAACAAATAGGTCACACCGAGGAACACCTTTTGTTACATTCATCATCACCAAGACCATTAGATTCTCTCACCGAAAAGAAACCACATCAAGCTATTAGGAAAACAAAACAATGTTGGGGGGACCTCCTGTAGACTACACATTGCTTCACCGAAAATCCTTATCCGTCTTGAATATCATCGTGAATTATGACTTCTCCTGCCAACGAGCCTGCTTTACTTATGTTATGTCGCTGAGACATTTCAAACTCGGGAAGAAGTCCCATAGAGTATATCGAGTTATACCTAAAGCCTTAGGATTACACCATATCGCTAAGAGAGTTCTGATCTCACACTGACATCCTTTATTTTTGTTCGCAGTCGCCACAACCTCCAACCTTCGGCGAGATGTCTTGTAGAGAACTCCTTGCTTTACCGAAAGTCACCCGAGATTGTTTGTGTTTGCCAAGACAACCCCCATCCTACACCAACATCCACTTGTTTTCCATCCTTTGGTGAGACCGAAGGTCACTTGCCGAGACCTTATAGCGATCGTCCCAACCTACACCGATATGCTCATATTCTTCCACCACCGATCGGTGAGACCAAGGTGAACTCACGCCAAAAGAAAACCATATGTTAAACACTATTGGCAAGACCCGACCTCTTTGCTATGACCACTCGCTGAAACTCATAGCCTTTGTCGATAGATGTCTCTGTTGTCGCCAAAACAGCATGGATGCTATGTCGATAGCCATTCACAGATGAATGCCAGTCACTGTAACAAAGAACATGTCTTGCTGAAACACCTGCAAGAAACGAATGTCAACTCACAAGCAACATGGGTCAGGGAGATAGTAAAGGACCTATGCCGATAAATTTAGCAAGATGGAGAAAGCACAACCCAATGGGTTCCATAGGGAAATATGGGCAAAATGCAAGTAAAAATACCATGAGATGAGGAAAATGCGAATAGAACTCATATGGAGACTTAGGGGGTATGGAAGGTATGCGAAAATCATCAAATTTGATAGTTCCAACAAGGTCATCGGCATGAGTTTCACCGAAATTTGAAAGTTACACCGATAGAATACTTCGGTGAGACATTTGGCATTGGTATGAGTCTTTTCGAAGATTCATAGTCTTGCCAATGAAATTTATTTCATTGGTAAGATTAATTTTATCAGTGAAAGGGTGGTTATGTCTCAGCAATAGGAATGCATCACGGGGTATTTCGGTAAGAATAAAGTGTATTGGAGTATGGTCTTGGGGTGTGCATTAGGTCTCGCTGACAAAACACAAAAAGATTCTATCGGCATAAGGTCTTGTAGTCTTGCCGATCTGTTGTGTCACACCGACTTACTGCTTTTTCGGTGAGAGAATAATTATGTCTTGGCGACCGGAACATACATTAAGGATATTTCTTGGTGAAACATAAGGTGTCTATGGGATGTCCCCCCAACAACTGAATGTTACTGCGACCGAAAAGTATACAAAATAACATATCTCGGTGAGACACACGGTGATATATGAGATGTCTCCCCGACTCCATGGGTCACAGTGAAACACGAAGGATGCAGGATGACTATCGGCAAGACATTGGCCTTTGGTGTGACTATGGGATGTCTCGACGAGTGTTTGGCGCATGTTAAATGAAACCCAAATATTGTTGGCCGACATTTGGAATGCAAAGTGATGTGTCTTTTTAGACACAAATGTATAAATATCCATTTTTGATTATAGAAGAGGACAGAATTAGATAGCAAAATACAGTAGAACACAATGTTTCGCAAATATGAGACTATGTTGCATGTTTAAACTATGGAGATATCAATTGAAATCTTTTAATATGGTGCAGTTGTTTCTGGTATCAATTGTTTATGGTGTTCGTTGAAAGCATTATTGAAGTTGTCTCCAATATGCTATTTTCTGGTTATTTAAATTGGTGTAACAAGTTTATATCCAGTTTGTCAGTGCACATTTGTTGCATCTGTGTGAGCAATTGATTGGTTCTTTCCAGTAAAGATTAAATCCTTTAAGTTGATCATAGTAATTAGGGAATGTCAGTTGGATCAATAAGAAGAACTCGATAATCATAACCTTGCATGTTTATACAAGCTATAAACTAAATCATATGCTGAAAAACTTGAATGTTTGCCAGAACGAAGTACCCATTTCAGCTTTCTCTTGACTCTGCATACCCCATAAGGCACTAGTCTCCACAGTTTCATCATTCAGTTTTATTCATATTTTTACATCTATTAACTGAACATATTAGGTTTTATTTTTAATATTGTATACAATTTATACCAAATTTAATTTTATTTTTCCACTTCCATCTGCCATCGTGAACAAATCACTGCAAGAAGAGAAGATCAAAAGTCAAGTCTACCCAATTCATATAGGTACACCCGCCTAGGTCTAGCAGCCCCTGAAGAGTAGAAGGTTTAAGCCATTCAACCTTGTCTGTTACCCTAAAATGTATCAAGAGATTGGCAGCCTCTTGAGGTACCCTTTACCCGTGTTTTTGAGAGCTAACAACTTGTACTAAGGATTTTTTGCTAAGATTTTTGACATCTTATGAGATGAGGAAGTTGAATATAAGAAGTGGAGGAAAAACAAAGACTGCTTTTAAAGTTACAAAAATTGAAGATTCAGATGAAGAAAAATTTGATGAAATCGAAGCTAACTAAGAAGAATGAGAAAAGGCTCTGATAAGTATGAAGGTAAATTTACCTTTAAGTGCTTTAGTTGTGGAGAAATTGGTCACTATGCTGCAAAATGTACGGAAAGAGCTAAAAGGAATAAACAAAGATATGAGAAAGAAAAGAAAGGAAAGAATATTAACAGAGTTTACTATGTTAATGAGAATGCTAGTATTTCAGATGTAGATTCAGAATATGAAAATCTATATGACAATGAATGCTTGTTCTTGGTAATTAAGGATGAACCTACTTCTACTAATTCAAAAAAATAGTCAAAGAAAAGTCCTCCAGAGAAGGAGAAGGAGAAGGAGAAAAATGAAGCAGTTATCTTTGCCCTACGTGCTAAACATGAATTTTTTTTTTTGGGTAGTTTGAAAGAGGTTGCTCACATCACATGACCGGTGACAAGATTAAGTTTGTGAAACTTGAGAAATATGATGAAGGTTTGGTTATGTTTGGGGATGATACTGGTGGGTGATCCCACAATATTAGTTTACAATTTTTGGCCAAACTGGACACTAAACTGATTTTTTCTAACTAAATATTCACTTTCGGGCACCTATAGCGGCTAAACCATGAGAAATTTGAAGATGATGCAAACTAGTGATTTGTGAAATTTTGTCTATAGATTCTAAATATATTTTTTTCAAAATTTTTGGAATCAGATTGCACTTCTTTTTCCATCTCCTTCAAAAACTAGTTTTTATTAGTAAACACCATTTTTAAGGAGTGATGCTCATTATATACAACATAAATTTTTTTCTATGAAGGATTAAACTCTATTTTTTTGAATTTAGATTTTTAACTACGATATCTAACCATTTCATTTGGTTTCATAGTTTTTTATTGCATATTTTTTCCTTAATCATGTTTCAAATTCAAACCAATTACAATTCAAACATACACAAATTGTATACAACATAACTTTTTTTGTATGTATCAATTTTTTTTTTAAAATTATTGGATCAAGGACATCAATACCTAGCCTGCACATATTTTTAGAATTTTATTTTGATAATCTACTATTTTTCCACATGTATAGAATAGAGAGCTTGATTTTTTGTAAAAATCCTATGTTTAATCAAAATAAAAAAACAAATACATAATAAAACCAAAAAATATTAAAATTATATTTGATGGATAGCTCGTTCTGAGGACTATCATCATCCAGTTGGGTCTGTGAAGTTTCCTCCATTTTCATCCTCAACTTGAGCTTCGAAGGGAAAAATTCTATAGATTTTTGGTGTCAGAGGGGGAGAAGTGGGGAAAAGGGGGGTTCGAATGAACCCAGGTTCGAGCGAACCCTCCTTGGAGGTTCGCTTGAACCCTGGTTCGAGCGAACCCCCCTTTCTACGAAGTTTCTCTTTGTTTTTTATTTTGAGAAATGTGAAATATGTGGGACCCAAAATTTAATAGGGTTTGCTCAAAGGGGGGTTCGAGCGAATCCTTATTGGGTTCATTTGGACTCTAAGTTCGTTCGAACCCATAAAAATCCTAATTTTTTTCATGGGAGCATTTTTTGCAATTTTGCTTCCACAACATAATTGTAAACTAGTTTTGTGGGATCACCCTGGTGCTAAAATATGTGGGATAGGTTCAATAATTTTTGATGGAAAGCATCATATTGATGATGTTTACTATGTTAAGGGTTTAAGGCATAATTTTTTGAGCATTCGTCAAATGTGCATAAAAGGATATGATCTTGTGTTTAAGGATGAAAAATGTGAGATCCAGAAAGGATTCAAAACATTGATTACTATTGGAAAGAAATTTGAAGGGAATATTTATCCACTTAAAGGTGTTGATGGACAGTGTTTTATGATTCAGATAAATGATAGTTGGTTATGGCATAGGATAATGTGTCACATTAATTTTGATAACTTGGCAAGGATCAGTACTATTCAGACCATGAGAGATCTATCAAGAATTACAAAGCCTATAAATGCTATCTATAGGAATTTCCAGTTCAAGAAGCAAACAAGCAATCATTACAGATCAAGAGAACAATTTACTACTGGATCACTAGATTTGGTTCATACAGATATTTTTGGTCCCATGAGAGTGAGAAGTCTACTTGGTGAAAGGTAGTTTATGCTTCTAATTGATGATTATTCTAGATATACATGGGTTACATTTCTAAGAGATAAATTAGATGCATTAGATAGATTCAAGGCATTCAAGGCTATGGCTGAAAATGAAACTTGAATTTGAAGATAAAATTCCTAAGATCTAACAGAGGTGGAGAATTCCCTTGCCATGAGTTCAATATGTTTTGTGAAGTGCGTGGAACAAAGAGACAGTTATCTACTCTAAGAACCCTTTAGCAAAATGGAGTTGTTGAAAGGAAAAATAAAATAGTTCAAGAAGTTGCTAGGTTAATGATCACTAAAGTTGGACTACCAAAAGTTTACTGGAAAGAATCTATTCACACTACTGTATATGTATTCAATCGAGTTCAGGAAAGAGAAAACAATACAAAGACTCCCTATGAGCTATGAGACAAAAGAATTCCTACAATTAAATATTTCAAGGTATTCAGAAGCAAATGCTATATCAGAAGAGATGAGGAAAATTTGGAAAATTTGATGCAAGAAGTGATGAAGGAATGTTTCTTGGATAATCTAATAAAGGAAAGGCACACAAATGTTTCAACAAAATATTGAGGAAGATTTTAGAAAGCTTGAATGTGAAGATTGATGAAACAATGAAGAATTATATTGATATTGATGGATATGTGTCTGATGAACATGACTGCACAAGAATATAAGAAATTATGGAAGAACATGATAAAGATGAGAAGTAAAAGAAAAATGAATAGAATGAAAGAGAAGAAGATGCTTCGGTGATGTCCCCTAGGACACCAAAATATGTATAGAGGAATCATTCGGAAAGTCAAATTATTGGAGACAAGACAAAAGGTGTGTTAACTAGAAGCAAAGTTGTTGCTGAAGTAAATTTGTGCTTATTTTCTGAGATTGAGCTGAAGTCAGTAAGTGAAGCCTATGAGGATGAACATTGGAAGGAAGCAATGAAAGAACTTTTGTAGATTGAGAAGAATCAAACATGGGAATTGGTCCCAAGACTGATAGACAAAAATATCATTGGATCAAAATGGGTATTTAGAAATAAGTTGAACAAGAATGGGAAAGTTGTCAGAAACAAAGCAAGGATTGTTTGTAAAGGCTACTCACAAGTGGAAGGTATAGATTTTCAGGAAACTTTTTCCCTTGTAGCGAGAATGGAAGATATAAGGATGTTCTTGGCATTAACTACTTATAAAGAATTCAAATTCTATCAGATGGATGTCAAGTCAGCATTTTTGAATGGTGAACTAGATGAAGAGGTCTACATGGAACAACCAGAAGGATTTTAGTTAATAGATCAACTGGATATGGCATGCAGATTGAAGAAATATTTATATGGATTAAAGAAAGCTCTTGGAGCCTAGTATGCAAGGATAGATAAGTATTTGAGTTGGCAAGGATTTAACAAAGGTACGACAGATAGTAATTTATATTTCAGGAATGAAAATGATAAAATATTGATTGTAGTTGTATATGTTGATGACATTATCTTTGGAGGAAATGAAAAGATGTGCGAAATGTTTGCGGAAGAAATGCAAAAATAATTTGAAATGTCTATGTTTGGTGAGATGAATTTATTTCTTGGGCTATAGATTAATCAAATAGAGAAAGGAATTTTCATTTCACAATCTAAGTATGTCAGAGAGATGTTGAGAAAATTTGGGATGGATGGTTCCAAACCGGTAAGCACTCCTATAGTGATTGGTTGCAAGTTAGGAAAAGATGATGATTCACCTAAGGCTGATCAGAGAAAGTATAGATCTATGATTGGTGGACTACTATATTTGACTACTACTAGACCAAATATTATGCATGCGATTTGTCTTGTAGCTAGATTTCAAGAAGATTCAAAGGAAACACATGTTACTGTAGTTAAAAGAATATTCAAATATTTGAATGAAACTTTGGATTATGGATTATGGTATCCTAAAGATACTGATTTTATAATTAGTGCTTATACAAATGCAGATTGGGTCAGAAATATAGATGACAAAAAGAGTACAAGTGGTGGTGCATTCTTTCTTGGATGTAGATTGGTGGAATGACTGAGTAAGAAGCAAGATTCAGTCTCTTTTTCTACTACTAAAGTTGAGTATATTGATGTTGCATCTTTCTATACACAATTTTTATGGATGAAAAAGACATTGAAGGATATCACAGTGTCATATGATGATCCTATTTCAATATTTTGTGATAATACAAGTGCAATTGACATTTCAAATAATCATGTGATGCACTTGAGAATAAATCATATATCTATCGGGTATCGTTTCTTAAAACAAAAGGTCATGGAGAATGAAGTCAAGCTTGAGTATGTTTGACAAAGGATTAGATTGTAGATATATTTACAAAGGCTCTTCCTAAAGATACTTTTGCGTATCTTCAGGATAAGCTAGGGGCTATTTCCCCTCCTTTTACAAACTAAGATGCATTTGGAGATATATCAGTACCATGGATTCATAGTTCTATCTTTTTAGATTGATGTTTTTGGTGGCTACCCCTCAGGGGGAGCAGGTAGATTTTTAAGTGTTGTCATTATGAGTATTTTGTTTTCATCTCAAAGGAAGTTTCAATGAACATATCTTCTAAATTTTCCATTGATGTCAAAGGGGGAGAGAAAGCATGTGAAAAAGGAAGAGAGAGAGAATGAGAAAGGAGAGAGATAGCATGTGAAAAGTAAAGGAAGCTAATAAGAGAAAGTAGGTAATGAGGAAGGTGATCTTCTAAGGGGGAGAAGCAAAAGAAAAAATCTTGAGAGGTATTTTTAGAACTGATATGATGCCTTTGATGGTTTTTCACATCATGTATTGCCATCAATAACAAAGGGGGAGATTGTTGCAAGAATGAAGAGGAATGAAAGTGTTATGATTGATGTCAACCAGTCAATTGGTTATCTGCTAGTTGTTGTTGATAGTATATGTTGAGGATATTGAGAAAATTGTATTAAAATAAGGTTGTAGGTATTCAGCTGTTGAGGATGTTGATCTAGTGATTGTGAACTATGTTTTGTGTTTTGGTTGAGGTACGGGAGAATTGTTGCTCATCCAAATTTCCCTTTGATGAAGTCTTATGGCATGTGGTTCTAGAGTTGTGTTGCCCTAATTCTATTGAAGATGGTTTCGACATTTGGAAGTATCAACCTTAATTGATTTGTGTTTTACACTATTTTGGTCGACCTTGTGACAAGCACTATCTTCAAAGTTTATGAAGCATGTTGGATCTATTATGGGTCTCGGTGAAGCATGTGTTTGGGTTTCCCTCAAACTAATTCCACCCTAGGATGTTTGGTGCCAACCTAATTTGAATTTGAATTTGGATGGCCGACTTTGTATCTTTTCAAGGTTGGAGATAAATACAGAATGTGCTAGTGATGAAAAATGTACATAAGAAAAGAAGGAAGATAAGTGAAAGAGAAGAGAAAAATTTAATGCTATTATGAAAGTGTGTGAGTTAGCTATGTGGTTGATTAGTACGAAGCTTAAAGCTTAGTTTCTGGATGCAGTTAGTAGAAGGCGAACTCTATCATTCATGCAAGTTGATCAGTGATTGTGGTGGAATCTTTGTTGCATTTGGATTGTTGTCTCTCTATAAGAAGTCTTCTCTTTCTTCTTTGTATCTCTGTGGCAATAAGTCCTTTGAGTTGTAGCCATGTGGACATTGAGTTCTTATCTTGGGTAGTGAGACTTTTGTAATCAGTTTTGATATTCTCTATAGTGTGAGTTAATCCTCACCGTGGTTTTTCCCTCATTTGGATTTCCACGTAAATCTAGTGTTATTGTCTTTTTGCATTTGCATTGGATGGTTAATCACTTAATCGGTTTATGTGTTAGTTCCAGTAATTGAATTTAAGGTTATAATATGTGACAACTGATTCACCCCCCTCTTATTTGTCCTATCCAACACTTAAATGATTCTACTCAATGATTTTTGAGAATACCCATACATTTTATTTATTATCTTAAGAAAATATATCATAAAATTATTGCTTGGTTGGCCAACCAACTGACAAAATCTAGAAATGTACAAATTACAAACATGGAGACAATCAATCAAAGATAATTATGGATTTTATCATTTATTCTTCAAATATTATATTATGTTATTACAAGTTTGGGACAAACTTATTTTTTTTCTAATATTAAGTTACAATAACTACTGTACCGCAAAAAAATGTATCTTGCTTGATATTGGAATAATTGATGACAAATTGGACTTAATGGGGCCTTGATTTAGTGTTGTGAGGTCTTTTACACATCCACACTAGGTCTTGGACCCTTTCAAACTAAATAAAATGCATTTTTTGATGTCTTGTTAAGGTGTTGTAACATGTTGTAAAAGACTTCCACACTTTTCTAGCCTAGTGGACCTATTTCTCCCCTAATACAATATTGTAAAATGTATTTAATGGAATTCTCACATTAATCTATAAGGCTTGTAAATTAAACCTAACTATAATATAGTGTTGTAATGTCTTTTACACATTCACATTAGATGTTGTGCCTTTCTAGGCTATCTAGACCTCACTTTAATGTTGTAAAATGTATTTAATCACACTTTCACATTGGAATTTGTGTCCCTAGCCCTAATTACCCTTTACATCATCATTAATAGGCCCCTATGGCCCCATATTATGCATCATGATGCTTAATTTGGTCAAAGACCCAATGAAATCAACATAAAAACCTAAAATTCTTCATTCCACATCAATCTAGCTGGCAAAAGAGCCCTTGTGGGACTAAGTTGCCCATCTGGGTGAATTAGTCCCATCGAGGTGGGACTAAGTCACCCAGCTTGGGCACTTAGTCCCATTTGGGCTATTTTTGAGATTCGAGTGGGAAAAATTGGATTTTAAGTTTATTTTTCCTTCATGTCGGCCTTGGGGATCAAATTAACGAGCATTTTAGGTGGATTTCCTATATAAACAAGCTTCTAAACCTTTATTCATAATTTAATCATCATTCATCCATCATTCATCATCCATCTCAAGTTAACAAGCTAAGGTTTTAGCATTCTAAGTCATCAAGATAGCTATCTAAGGCATTCAAGGGATGATTCTTCATCCGTTGTTGCAGAAATTCAAGATAAATCATCATGGGAAGTTTCTAATCCCTTAATTTCATGTTCATGTTTCATATTATTTCTTCATTTGGTTTAATTACCTAAAAGGGGTTTGACCAAGGCAAACCTCCATTCCCTAACATTCAACATTTCTCTTTCTTTCCTTGTGTGTTTGCAGATTTAGGTACTTTGAAGGCTTGGGAATCATTGAAGAATAAGTTGCAAACTTGTTGAAGACATATCCTTGTTGGATAGGTCAAAATATCCACATAAATTCAATTACATCCTCAAAAATTAGAGTTTCAGAACTAGATACCTAAAGGAGTAGAAGGTGCAAATCAAGAGCTTTCGTTTCCACTTTCAGATTTTCAGAAAAGATAAAGTGGACTAAGTCTCCATCACTGGTGACTTAGTCCCACTATACATGTTTTTCATATTTTTTTTTAGATTTGGATACCCATTTGGCTGAAACGGGCTCTAGTGTACTTTTCCAGATCTGGGACTAGGTCACCTAGAATGGCGTAAGTGTCCCAGTAGGTCAAAATTTTAGGATCAATAGTATTTCCAGTCTCCATTCTAGTCTACAACACATTTCCAGGTGCACCTCTTTAGTTCTATAGTTTTCTATTTTGTTTTATGGTCATTTCTGGGTCATTCAATGTATGTTTGCATATCACAATGTGTTTTCAAACAATTTACTTTTCCTTACTTTTCATTTATTAGTCAAAATATTGTATCCATTCTTTGCATCTAAGACATTTTATTTAGACATATTTCAATCATATTTGCATTAGTATTGAGTGAACCCCTAAGTTTTTGTGGGATGCCTTTCTCCTTTTAGGTGCAAAATCCTAGAAGTGTAAGACAGTGCCAATCCCCAAAAAATTGTGGTTTATTTTGGTGAACTTACTTTTTGAATACCCTTTTGTCTGATTTGGAGTCCATCATCCTAAAATGATCTTGCATTGCATTTTGCATTAGTGAAAGTGCATATAGGTTGCATTTTTGCATCTCAAATAATTAAATATTTTTGAAATTCTGCATTTTCATCTTAAATCTGCATCATAGAGCATAGAACACATCAAAAACAATTAAAAAAAAAGAAAATTGTGAAAAAAATCCCTTTTGGGACTCATTCTCCACCTTGGGTGACTTAGTGCCTTTTCACCCCTGAAAATGCCTTTCACAACATTGAAAACCATGTTTCTGCACTTCTGTTTGTTGCCATGACCTATCTGTATCAGTTGGTTGAGTTTATGTTACATTTATTTCATTAGATTTATCTTAAATTAGCTCATTTCATGCATTGTTTAAATTCAAATTTGTATTTACAACATTTCATTGCATTGTCCTTTCTTTACTTTTCCATGATAGCATGTTTACTTTCAAGAGATGTGGATTTGATTTGATTAAAAATGGATTGCATAAATACAAAATTCCCTCTTAAAAGTTCACTTTCAATTACAACGATGAGGTCATTAAGAAACATGTTAATCATCAGACCATTGACACAATCCTTAATATTACATTACCCATTGGTGAAAATGGTAGTATAGACAATTATAACAATCATCTTGTTCTTCTCCTGATACCTCTCCTATTAGTGATGAAGGTATCTTGGTGAAGGAAGCTACAAGCATTGAGGATATTGATTTTCTCTCTCCTCATTCCCCTTTGGAGGATATTGGAAAACAAGAACATGAGATTATAGAAACATTTCTAAACATCAACTTACCTAGTCTCCATAACCATGATAATCAAAATTGTCTACTTCCTAATATCCCTCCTCAATGCAAAGAGGATAAGTCGATATTAGAAGATATACCTATTACGAATCATGAGAACCTTGAACCCCCCTTCCCTAATTCTCCTACCATTTGGGACAATCTATTTGAAAATCATAGAGTTCCTTCTCTTGATGCCTCCACAACTTGTGATGCAACTACTTTACAAACTTCAACCTTGGATGAACATATTACAAGCTCTCCTACTAGGGTAGATAATATGGAACAAGAGAATGAGACCTTAGAGATAAAGGACAATAAAATAAAATATTATCCTAATTTTTCCACTATCAATAAACAATAAAATTCAACCATTAATCATTCCCCTGCCTATGATGAAGTCATTTTAGAAGAACCAACCCTCGAACATCAAGCACATGTGGTTTGTAGTTCTCCTAAAAACTCTCCTCCTAGGGAGGATATCATGATGAAAAACAAGGATAACATTGACAATAATGATATTATTCCCTTAGAAGAAGATGAAGAGCCCATGTTAGACTCTCATTCACCAAGGGATGTTAATATTATTCAACCTCAACTCATCCTTTATCCCCCTTCACACAAACCTCAAACTCAAAACAAACCTAAACTTGTCCTTTACCCACCTAAGAACAATGTTTCACAACAACTGAGTCATAATACTATTTCTCATACATATCCCACTAGAAACAATCCACAACCGCCACAACCCACCGCAACACTATTACCTTTTCCTAATCCCATCTTGCCTAGTGCTCCTCGATTAACTCTTATAGAGTATGATCTTGTTGAACAACTAGAGAGTACTCCTGCTAAGATATCATTGTGGGAACTTATTCAAGAATCCCCTCACTATCATAACATGATTCAAAATTCCTTGCAATACACTCCTATCCCTTCTAATATGCAACCAAATGATATAGTAGCCATGATTCAAGGAATAAATGTTGACATTTCTTTCCACCAAAGTGAACTCCCCCCTTTGGAAGTGCCAAAACAAAATGATGCTTTCATGATCATAGCTCAATACAAATTATGAAAAGGGATAAAGAGAAATTGTTTCAATACCGGATCTTCCCTTAATGTGTGTATTGTGAGCCTTCTACATAGACTTAGCATTAATAAATCAATCATTCAACTGGATTCTTTATCTCTTAAGGGATTTGACAATGTAAAAAAGAAATCACTTGGGGTGATCACTTTACCTCTTACAGTTGGAAAGGCCACATTGGATACACCAATCCATGTTATTCCTCATGAACTTTCATGTAATCGTCTCTTAGGAAGACCATGGATTCATGCAATGAATGGAGTTCCTTCTACTCTTCATCGTAAAATGAAATACATCCACAAAAACAAAGTATACACACTCGAAGTTGATCCCAAGCCTTATAGTTTCTTACAACTTGAGAAGAACAAAGAAAATCCCTTGAAAACATCAACATCAACTACACACATAGAACGCGTACAACAAAAAGACAAAGAAAAACACATTGAAAAAGTCACAAAGCTATTAGAAGATGATTGGGGTTCCCTAGATTTCACAACAACATTCATATGAGAATACAAGATCAAAACAAGGACTCTAACAAGGGAACCAAAAAAGCAGTAATGTCCACCCAAAATTTGGAAGACCCTTTGAAAGCATCCACCTCAACCACTTTAGACAAAGAAGAATATTACACAAAAAACTTTGACGAACTTAACCACAAACAACCACCTGATCCAAGAGCAATGAGAAAGCTTTATGGAAAAGGTTATGAACTTATGAAACAACTTGGCTATGGTGGAAAAGGATGTGGTGCTAGAGAACAAGGTATCTGTGTCCCCATTGATCCTAACACACAAGAAACAACTCATGGTCCTGGTTATTTTCCTTTGATAGAAACAAAAAAGCCTTCACTCAACAACAACACCATCACAAAGCACCCTTCTAAGATGACTTTAATAGTAGTACATCATGAACTAATAGACACTGGTGGTATTCATCATTATCCTTTGCAAAAAATGAAAAAAAAGAAGAAATCTTCACTTAATGTCAATGTCATCTCACCAAATACTAATGATTTGAGTGCGTTAGATTTTACACCCTCCAGTAAAGGAGAGAAAAAAATCTTGCACTATTAAGAATCTTGTGTAGATATGGCATCTTGTACATCTAAGAAAAATATATCTTTGTCGCATAATACCAAAACCTCTACTATTAATCAAGAGCGTATCTTGTTGCGACTCCTCCAAGATCACTTGTTATCCCTCCCTCCATGAACTCGAAAGAAATTCTATTACAAGACTTCATTTTGTGCCTATCACAGAGTCCACGGTCATCATACTAAGTAATGTAAGGCCTTGAGTAGTAAAATACAACATCTTAAGGAGTTTCATATTCTCCCTTATGGGGGAACCTAATCCCTCTAATTGATATTAATTTTCACTCTACCATGCATCTCATCAATCATTGTAGCTCACCCTTTTCCTGCACTAAGTGGGGGAAAGGGGTTAAGTAGCCTTGTGGTGCAAGGTCACCATGACAAATCATGAGAATGAAGTCATATGTTGGTCATTAGGTTGAGTCTAGGGTGTTTTGAGTAATTTGAGTTCAAATAAGGTCTATTGAGAGCATTTGAATGTAAATGATGAGTTTTAGTGTCCTTTGGGTCAATAATGTAAAAGTTTCACAATCTTGTAAAAGGTTGTCAGTAAAAAGTTGCAAAAGTGCAAAACATGTCAGTTTGAAGAAGCCCAACGGTCATGGGCATTCAAAAGTTTGTTGGGATAGTTTAGGCAGTTGTTTTAGGAGGGAAATTTTTTAAATAGGTGAAGGACCTCGTTGTAAGCTCTCCTTGGTAGTTTTGAAGTGAAATCAAATAAGAATATCACTATTTTTCTTATATTTTATGTGTAATTCACTGTTTCCAACCTGTGTACAGATCTGTACAAATTGTTTTCAATCTAAAATTGCATATGATTTGGTAGGAACATGTGTTAGGATAAAATTGAAGTCAATATGATTGATTTATATTGAATTTGAAGGATTTGGTGACTATTTTCTTGAGACAAACCCGTTAACCCTATTTTGAGGGTTTTGAAAGTCTTTAAAATGTAGATTTGTCCCATTTCACTCTCTATGGCTATTGTGAATTAGTGGAATGGGTCCAATATAGGCTATCTAGGCATGTGAATGGTTGTCAGAGCAAATGAGGTCATTTAAGAGTTTTGGGTGTGATGCCCTAGATGATATTTTGTGTGATTTGACCAAAAAATGGAGGTTTAAAGTGGGATTTTGATGAAATAGAGTTGGAAAAGGTTATATGATGAAATTTTAAGCATGTGCAGACTTATTTAAATGCATTTGAAGTGGTGGAAGGGTTAGAGAAGTTCTCGAAGGTTGATTTTCAATAAAACCCCATGAAAATTGCTAAAAAGGAAGGTTTCAAGGTTAGGTGCATTAGAGGTCGTTTTTGTAATAAATTTTTTGGAATCTATAGTTTTTTAACCTATTGAATGCTGCCCATGTGATTTTTTAGGTTGGAGAGAAGATTAGAGACAAGTTCCTTTGTAAAAGTGACCCAATTTGAGGTCTAGGACAGCATAGGTGCCTTGTTTTGATGAAGCTGTACCAAAGTAACATAATGGAGTTTTGAGATATGTCAGAGTTGGGCCTAATGGGTTTTTGAAAAGGTGAATATATTATGGGTTTGTTAGGTATTTTGTGAGAAAAGTCCTAAAAACTAGGTTTGCAGACTTACAAGGAAAGTGTGAGCTTGTAAGAGATATCACCCTAGTTAGGGTTTTAGTGATTGAAGACCTATTGAAATTAGTTGAGATTGAGTTGTTGGTTGATTGGATTCCGTGCTCTACATCAATTGGTATCAGAGCACAAAGATTAGATCTTTAAGAGTTGAACGTTGCAGATTGAAGAAGGGTAAGTGGAAGTTGAAAAGACAAAGTTGTCAAAATGCCCCCAAAAGGTAAAAACATGGCCAAGGAAATGAGTGAAATGAAGGATAGCCATGCTAGGGAGATAAGAGAGTTGCAAGAAAGGCTTGCTGCTTTGGAGACAAGGAAGAAAAGAGAGAGTGATGCAAGTGACTCTGAGGAAGAAGAGGATGAAGAGTATGTAGATGTAGAAGAAGAACTAAACCCTGAGGATTAGAGGATGGTAAATTTGTTGAGAGCTGTCAGAGATGACAAACATAAAGTGAAAATAGATGTGCCAAAGTATGGAGGTACTTTGGATGAGGAAGAACTGCTAGATTGGATTGCAACCTTGGACAACCATTTTGAGTGTGAAGATGTTCCTGAAGAGAAGAGAGTGAAGATTTTAAAGACCAAGTTGAGAGGTCATGCTTTTTTATGGTGGGATTATCAGCAATCAGAGAGGAGAAAGCAAGGTCAGTCCAATAGTTTTTCATGGGGAAAAATGATAACAAATATGAAAGGTAAGCTCTTTCCTAAAGACTACAAGATTCAAATGTTTAAAAGACTTCAAGGTTTAAGACAAAAGGAAATGGATGTTATGTCATATACTTAAGAATTCTATAAATTGAACATAAGGTCTGGTCACAATGAGAATGGAGTTTAGAAAGTTGCTAGGTACCTTGGTGGTTTAATATTCAATATTCAAGATGAATTAGTTTTGGAAAATCTTAAATTTGTTGAAGAGTGCTATCAAATGGCAGTAAGAGTGGAAGAAAATATGAAAAGAAGGAAAGATAAGTCAAGTAGAGGCAGAGGTAGCACCTCTAGGGGAAGAGGATCATTCCCTACTTCAAAACAAGCAAATGAAAGCCAAGAAGATGCTAATAAAGGACAAGAGCAAGTTGCAAATTTTAGAGGTGGTTTTAGAGGCACAAGAGGCAGATTTGTTGGAGGTAGAAGTGCAAACACATTTGCAGGTAGGTGCTACAACTATCAATAGTTTGGACATCCAGCATATAAGTTCCCTGAAAAGAAAGGTTCTACATCAAGCGGAGGTGAAAGGAAAAGTGAAAAGAGAGTCCAATTTGTACAAGAAGGTGAAGGTGAAAGTGTAAATTCCCCAAGTTATGATGCTGCTCCAAAGGTGGGAGAGTCATTGATGCTGAGAAGAGCATTGTTGCAAGCATCCAAGGAGAAGGAGATGACTCAAATAAGGTGTAGACACCTAAAAATGACCTAGGCCTACAAGCTTCAATTTTACCACTTTTGTCCTAGCATAATTATGACATTTAACTATGTCCTTGGTCCACATTCGACTATTGATTAAATAATTCATAATTATTTAATTAATTCATGTCATTTATTTTTCATGATTATTAAATAAATAAATTTCATTTATTTATTAAATACGTCATTAATTGTCTAAGTCTTCACTTGATTAAATAAATTTCTTAATTTATTTAATTCCCCTTTGTCATATATTTCTTCCTGATTATTAAATAAATAAGTTTTATTTATTTATTTAATATGTCACTAATTGTCTTAATTAAATGAATTGATTAATTTATTTATTTAATTAATCTTATCTTCTAAATTAAAAAAATAAATTTAATTATTTAATTGCCAATTTAATATTCCTCTCATTTTAAATAAATCAATTATTTAAAATGTCATCACAATCTTAACTGTCAGTCGATTTTGGTAAATAATCTGAAAAAGATTATTTATTATCTCATAAAATCCATAATTTGAATTAACTCAATTCAAAATGGAAACTAATCTTCCAAAAATCAAGTAATCGAGCAGATTCTTGATTTTCCAAATCTGATCTTTAGTTCAGTCTTTATCTTCTCAATTTTGAAAATCTTTATTTTCTAATTGATTTATCTCATTTATTCTCCACCGTCGATCCGATTATCTGAGATATTATTTTGACTGTTCGATTAAGGATTTTTACCTAACCCTAATTAGGGATTCTCAGATTTAATCTGGACCTCTCATTTTAGGTTCTCATCATCAATTAATCTCGTTCGTCTACTCAAAATGACATTTTCTATAAAATGGCATTTTCCTCACTTTTTGATTACGAACATACACATTACATTTTAAGCATTTGCATACTTAGATTTCATAGCAATTTCCATAGTCATTATATTTATTTGGTCAAATCTTGGCATTTGTTTAGGCATAGACATTGACAATTATAGTAATAGGCATAGGCATTTAGACATAGCATAAATCCTCCAAAGCTTGGTGTAGGACTTAGGCATTTGCAAATTTGCTTGCACGACGAATTTGAGGGCAACATCATCCAGCAAGTGAGAAGGTATTACAAAAGTGAATCATGGAAGTCTCGGTGATCATGTATAATCATTTTGTATTTTACTTCCTTTGTGTTTTGTAAGATCTTTGGGTTTCATTGTCATTTATTGTTTGTTGCTAACACTCCTAACCAAACCTAAAAGAAATCCCTTGATTACATTGGTGAATCCGACTCCATTTTTCTGGTTTTCTGTACATTTTTTTGTGTTTTCTACTATTTTGCAGGTATAGGTACGAATCGACACAACTGCTTTTTTAAAAACATCGTGACGCATTTGATGCGTCGCGACGCATCCACTGACAGAAGAGCCAGAATCACCCTTATAAGTCGCAACTGATATCTTGAACAATGCATATGATCAGTCGTGCCGCATTTGAAGTCCAGAACAACGCATCTGCTCTATCATGCCGCATTTGACTGGTAAAAACTTGCTTTCATTTTTGACATTCTGATTTTCGGATTTTAAGGTTTTTCTAGTTTCTGGTTCCTTTTCTGGTTTTCTGGTCTTCTGATTTCCTGGTTTTTCATTCCTGCATGTTGGCTAGCTTAGGGTTTTGTGTTACTAATATTCATTTGTAGCATGTGGCAGTTACTATTTGGGTGTCGAAGATCATTTCCTAAAGGAAACTACTAATATTTTGTCTGCAAATTTGAATGTCGAAGATAGAATAAAACAAACATTGTGCTTTTTTTTTAGATTAGCAAACATTTAACTTTAGTGCACATAAAAAGAACAATCATGTCTTCTTTACTTGATTGTGTTTGTGGAATGGTAGGTGAGTATGCTCTCACTTGGTGAAAACCTCGTGATCAAAAAACCAAACCCATTCTTATCTGTTATTACCCTGACTTGGTATATCGGAGTAGCCTCTCCCCTCGCGCTTTCAGGCGATCTTGGGTGTAAGAGAAATGGTTACCAACTAGAAATTGGGCCTGCCTGGGGATTTCATCACCCCAACGCAACTCAAACCGGCAACGGAGCTAAAGCCAAGCTACCCCCGACTGGTATATAAATGTAAACCTTAAGAGAAAACCTAAAGTTGCTTGTGTGGATGTGTCATACGGACAGAGTTGTACTCCCTTAAACCCTATTGAGTTTAACCTCTTCAGGCTGGAGTGCCACCTTAATGGTGATTAATCTCTTGCCCCATGTATGGCCACTCGAATGGGGGTCCCTAACTAAAAACTCTTGTATAGAAAGCCAAAATCCTTCTATTTGGTAGCGCAGCACCGGTCGGTGTGAAGGCATCCACACTTTCACAGTTTGTAGTAGAGGTGATCAGCTCGCCATGGGAGTTTCATGGGGGTTGGAAGCTTGGTTGGCCTGAGAAGAGAGTGCACTATAAGGGGGAGCCCGTGCAGCCAAGCTTCTGAATTCACACGCTACAGATATGCGGTTGGGGAAACCCGCGTGGAATCTAGCGAATATTGTCACGGCCTAACCTAGGATTGTGCTTATCTGATGTGTGTTTGGTTAATTTCAAAACGTTGTGTTTTTCAAGTGTCTTCTGGTTCTATCATAGTTCGAAACAAAACATTCTCCAAATAGATCAAAATTTCCATCAAAACGACAAGAAAATCATTTTGAAATTAAACTGAGTCACATCTGTCGAACAACAACTAATTTTCTGCAACACAATTGCTCTGTTAAACCGCATATGACACTTAGAACGCTGCATCTGTAGGCATCATGACACATTTGAACACTGAAAAGCCACATATGCTAAATCAAGTCGCATCTGACAGTCCAAAAGCCGTAATCGAAAAAATGAACCGCACTTGCTAAACTGTGACGCATTCGCATCTTCAAACGACGCATTTGCCTGTCAAAATTTAAAACTTCACATTCAACACCTGAGGTCTTCAAATTTTCAACCATTGGTCAACCATTGTTTCCAGGGAGATTCTGTCAGAAAGCAAACTTGAAATTGCTCAAAGTCTTGACCATTAGTTTGCATTCATCACCATAGGTTTCATACTTCATTCTTTTTTGTTGCATACATTTGGCATTAGATTTTCCCTAAGTTCACATTTTGCATACTTAGGATTAGGCAAATCTTAAGCACACTTTGCAAAAGTCATTGTTTTCGAAATTAGGCCCTCTTGGACTAAGTTATCAAACCCCCTTTTTAGTCATTGTCCTCTTTTGTGAGATTTTTCCAACTCAAAAGTCTAGTTAGGAAAACTCACTAGTCATTTAGACCTTGTCACCTTGTCATTTTCAACAAAGTCCTTTAGCAATCAAAATTGAAAACACAGTTCTAGCTTAGAAGTGCTTAGGTACCCTTGTCCTAACTTGCATTATAAGTCTACACATTGCATATCCTATTCACGAAAATCCAAAAACATTAGTCATTGTAGTCGTCATTTTGAACTTAGACTTCACATAGTGTCATACTTGCATTTAGTTGTCATTCCCATTTGAGCAATCTCATTTATGGTCGAAACTAGACTTCAAAAACAAAAGAGACAAATGGAAAACTTTCGACAAAACCCCACGTTTACTGTCAACAATCCTCCACATGACCCAAACTAGACCTTTTACGATCCATTTTCCAATTTAGACAATCAACCTCCAATGACAACACAATCCTCATCAAACAGTCCATTCAAACCATTCTTGCAAAAAGATGAAAATGGCCAATTACTTGAGGAAAACTTAGAGGCATTGGCACAAGACCCAGAGGCCTGTCAACTTGTTGAAACAATGGTCCGTCATGACAAAGACAGATTCTTAGCTATGCTCTTGAGTGAAGGAGCTAAGTTACCACAAGGATTTGACGTTAACACGCTAAATTTGACACCTCCTAACCCTAATGCCAACAACACACATAACATGTCACATAGTGGTCAACTTCCAAATACTACGAGCAATACTTCCTTTGGGACCACAATGACAGTGCATACCACTCCCAACGTCCCAAACACCCCCAACATCCCCAACACCACAAATATCATGAAAATCAATGCCACGACAGTAAATGCCATGGGGCCATCATCAAGTCACAATAGTCCCCCCTTGATAGCTCCATCTACTACAATGAACACAACTTTGTCATATCCGTCCAGTGGTATTTCACAAAATCCTTCAGGAGGAGGCACAAGACATGTATTTATCCAAGGACAACAACAAAATGTTAACACGACAACACAGTCAAATGTCATTTCCTCCCAAGGTACAAACACAAATGTTCCCCTGGTACAAAATCAACAATTTACACAAGGTGGCCAAATAACACAACCCATGACATCATTAACACACCATAACATCCATGGTCATAACATCCCCCAAATAACGACACACATGGCTGGGGGACACATTCCAACCTACTCATCTAACATTCATACTCATCAACATGCACCCAATCATAACTTTCAATATCAACATACACCCAACATAGCCTTCAACACCAACATGCACCCAATCATAACTTCCAATACCAACAACATGTCAATCCACACACGTCATACATACCACAACAATCCATACTGCCACAATACACCAATATTCACGCACAACAAATAGGAACACATGGTGTACCAGGTAATCCAACGTACGGAAACATAAACGACCCTACGGTGGATGCCCTCAAAACAAGAATGAGGTATGTAGAGAAAACTATCCAAAACATGTACATTTCAGGCAAGAAATCAAAAATATCATATGACCTGAATGTATACCCATTTGACACGAGCTTATACATGCCTCCATTTCCGCCATGATACGTGTCAACCAACTTCACAAAATATAGAGGCAAGAAAAATCCCATTGAGCATGTTCACGAATTTGCAACTAATTGTATGGACATCGCCTATGAAAAAACATACTTGATGAGACTTTTTTCTAAAAGTCTGGTGGGTCAAGCCCTTGAATGGTTTTCAACTCAAAAGGATATCCAGACATGGGATGAGCTTAAACAAAAATTCATAAGAAATTATGCGTACAACATCGACATGGATACCTCTATCACTAGCTTGTGCAATCTCACGCAAGAAGATGCTGGTGAGACATTTATCCCATTCTTTAAAAAATGGAGAAGCCTCGCTAGTCGATGTCACATTAACATCCCCGAAAGGGAAAAAGTCGACATGTTTGTCCAAACACTTCTAGGGCCCCTAAAATTTGCATTGCAAATACATTGTTGCACAAACTTCACAGAATTAGTTGAAAAAGGGGTCCAGATTGAGAAAGCCCTTATCGCAAAGGGAGAACTGAGATATGGTTCCAAAAACACAAACGTCAATCCACCCGCTGACAAAAACAAATATTGGGTTAAAAATAAGCACGATACAAACGACGGTGTTGTTGACACCAAGACTGCAAACACTGTAGGTCCTGTATTGGCCCTGAAAGGGGTTCAACAACAAAACAAACCAACAACGACATTGACACCTCCTCCCAATACTTCTTCAAACAACCAAAGCGGTCAAAACAATCAGGGACAATACCATCAGATGAGACAATTTCCTAGGGGTCGCACATACACCCATTTGGGTGAACCCATTGAAGAAGTCCTTAGGAAATGCATCCAGCATGGGGTCATCATACTTTCGGAACCAAAACCGTATGACCCAGGACAATTCAAACCAACATGGTGGAATGACAATGCACTTTGTGAATACCATCGAGCAAAAGGGCATACAACCTCTAACTGTCGACAATTGAAAAACATAATACAAGATATTATCGAAAGTCGTACCATCGAAGTAGGTGGATCACAATTCGCCTCCAATTCAGATCATACTATCCACAAGAATCCACTACAGGACCATGGTTCTCATAATGCTTCCACTTCAGGTCCACAGAATCAAGCTAACTTCACTCGAGCTAAGTACGATTATTCTAGTGGACCAATTATAAATAATGTCCAAACTGACAATGAATACATCAATACCATTACGGTTAGAAGAGCACCCCAATGTAATGCTACTACTCGCAGTGGCAAGGTCACTATAGCTAGTCCACCTCCCGCTAGACAAGCCAAAATCACCATACCGGGCCCATCTGCTAAACAGACACAACCTGGCCCATTTGCTAAACAGCCAGAACCTGTCCTGACCACAAAGCAATGGAAACCCAAAAGTTAGTTCAACCTCATCGACCAGCTAGGAAAGACTCCCGCACAAATCTCTATACTCGAGTTGCTTCGTATCTCTCCCACGCACAAAGATATCCTAGATAAAACCCTGCTAGAGTCGTCGGTCCCCAAGGACATCGATGTCAATCAATTTGAAACCATGGTGGGATATCTTACTATGCCTCACCATGTCACCTTCTTAGATCAAGATTACTCATCACCTAAAACCAACCACAATGATGCATTGCACATAGAAACTTTTGTCCACAAGCACAAAGTTAGACGAGTTTTAGTAGATGGCGGAGCAGGATTGAATATATGCTCCCTCAAACTGGTTAAGGCTCTTGGGTTCTCTGATGTGTGCGTAGACCCAATGAAAAGTATAGTGATCAAAGCATATGATGATGAGGAACGCTCTTCACATGGTGTTATCTCTCTCCCTATCAGAGTGGGACCGGTCATCGTGGACACAACTTGCCAGGTCTTGGATTTGGAACTACCATATAACATCCTGCTAGGCCATCCATGGATTCACGCCTTAAAAGCTATTCCGTCCACATACCACCAATGCCTCAAGTTTCCATTTGACGGCACTGAAATAACCATATATGGAGACCCCAACCCTTTCCAATATTGTACAAACTTAAGGGGTATCTCTGAAAACCGAGTACCTATTAACTGGGAAGCACCTAGCTCCTCGTCATCCATATACGTCGACCCATCCACACTCACGCCATCTTCCACATCTGCTCCATCCATGTCTTCTGCCATACCACCACCTTCCACTAACCCTAAGACGGAATCCACTGTCAAAATCTAGGACCTTGGCTA
Source organism: Sequoia sempervirens (assembly GCA_007258455.2). Lineage (NCBI taxonomy): Eukaryota > Viridiplantae > Streptophyta > Pinopsida > Cupressales > Cupressaceae > Sequoia > Sequoia sempervirens. Next base: position 42,933,306 of record VDFB02000015.1, read on the forward strand.
TGGAGAATTCAAACTGCACACAACATATAGCATAACAACAATGCCCAGGTCTCCAAAAGACTATGGCCGGCCATGTTTCAGAATGGAACCTCAGGAAACTTTCAAAGTTCCACCGAAAATAGTTTTTATCAAGTGGGGAGACATGAGTAAGGAAGACCTTACTGACATTGCCAGATGGATCTATAAGGATACTGTCACACTACCCCCATTACCAGTTCAAATATATAGCAAAGGTTATGACATCATGAAGGCTAAAGGCTATGATGGTACTAGTGGCCTAGGAAAAGATAAAACTGGCTGAAGGGAACCCATAGAAACTTTTCAAATTTTGAAGTATCTTGGATTAGGGTTTGGATCACCCGACAATGACGATCGTTGTACCTCTGGACTTTCAAATGAGCGAGTACATGCTTCGGATAGTGTCAAGACTACTAGGGAAACCCTCACCGAAACAGACTCCCATGAGTGGGAATTTGGCTCAAAACGATCCCTAATTGACTGTTGTCTTGATGATTTGTTTGTCGAACCAGGGGAACTAACCTCTGAACAACAATTTTGGCAAACATTCAAAATTGAACATGCACCAAATAGTCAAAGTCCCATTACCACTGCCCATAACGTCCAACACCCATCATCTAAACCCCCTCAGTCCAATCCATCTGAAGTATCAGACGATATAGACAATCAGGGCTCTAAAACCTTCACCCCTTATTTTGACAACGAATATGACACTAGTGAAGAAGAATATTGGATAGAGTCCGATGTCAAGTTGGATGATGATAATCTCATCTACAACATCACTAAACACGTCTGCATGCTATCTACATCCTCACCCTAATTCACGAACATCGACGATGGCATTTCCTTAGTTTACCCTGACCTAGTCGATCGGGACCAACAAGGACCGCCAGTGCTGGACACATTTCAGAATGATGAGGCAATTGCTGAATTTATGGGATTACAAGAAGGCATACCTAGTGGGGACCACAAATCAGGATTTTCCATTGATTTAGACTGCACGACATACTTCGGTGAGACTGTTCAGTCCTCTAGTCACAAAAGTAAAAATAAGAATAAAACAAAAAGTGAAACGTCTCTAGGTGAAAACCGAAAGGCACCTCTTGATGATAAAATAGTAAAAATAAAGGACATATCTATGGGTGAAAACCTCTCTGAGGTGCCCAAAGATGGAGGAATGGACTTTCTCCCCGTGCAACAGGAGAAATCGGCCATGCTTATTGAGGACACAGTAGAGGATAACATTTCAACTATAGAAGACCCCAAGATGGTCCTATTTGCTACATCATTGACTGACGAAGAGAAACCACAATTTCATAAATTCTTTGTAGAACGAAAAATAAACTTCACATGGTCCTATGCTGACATGCCAGGATTGGACCTAGAATTGGTTCTGCACCATCTGCCACTATTACCTAATGCTAAACCAATTAAGTAGAAGTTGCGCAAAATGTACCCCCAAGTTGCTCTATTGGTCAAGGCCGAGTTAAAGAAACTACTGGATGTCGGATTCATAAGGTCTATAGATTATGCTGAATGGATTTCCAACCTAGTGTCGGTGACAAAGCCAAATGGACTGATCCACGTATGTACAGACTTTCGAGATCTAAATAAAGCATGCCCAAAGGATGACTTTCCTTTGCCAAACATTGACATCATAGTTGACCTAACTGCAAGATGAGATGCTATCCCTCATGGATGGCTTCTCCGGCTATAATCAAATCCGCATTGCTCCTGAGGATCAACACAAAATGACATTTACTTGCCCATGGGGTACATACTATTGGAACATCATGCCCTTTGGTCTCAAAAATGCAGGTGCCACATATCAAAGGGCTATGACCATGATCTTCCATGACATGATGCACAAAATAATGGAGGATTATGTAGATGACCTCTTGGCCAAATTAGCAACAAGGAAAGATCATTTGAAGGTACTCGACACAATTTTCAAGAGACTTGAAGAGTACAAAGTTTGATTAAACCCTAAGAAGTGTGTTTTTGGGGTCACATCAGGTAAACTCTTGGGGTACATAGTTTCCCGAAGAGGCATAGAGGTCAATCCGGCAAAGGTCAAAGCAATCATAGACATGCCTCCACCCAGAGGAATCAGTGAACTCAGAACTCTGCAAGGCAGAGTACAATCTATCCGGCGTTTCATAGCCCAATTGGCAGATAAGTGTCATCCGTTTCAGTATTTGTTGCGCAAGGGTATCCCCTTTGTATGGATGGATAAATGTCAAGAGGCCTTCCAGCAAATCAAAGATTACCTGCTGTCAACACCAGTCCTCATGCCTCCTATTCATGGAAAGCCATTAATTCTATACATCTCAACTACTAGTTCAACACTGGGGGCATTGTTGGCACAAAATGATCATGAAGGAAAAGAAAGAGAAATCTATTACATCACTCGCACACTGATAGGGTATGAGTTGAACTACACATACATTGAACATGCATGCCTCGCTGTTGTCTTTGCGTCCCAAAAACTACGACACTATATGCTCAGTCATCAGACACAGCTAGTCGCCAAGATTGATCCACTGAAATATCTCTTAAGTCGGGCAACATTAACAGGTCGGCTGGAAAAATGGGTCATGATACTAAGCGAGTATGACATAAAATATGTCGAGTGTAAGGCAATAAAAGGGCAGGTAATAGCAGATCAGCTTGTAGATGCACCAATCCAAGTCACTCATCCACTAGTAACTGATTTTCTTGATGAGTCCATTTTTCATGCGGAACCGGCAGCACCATGGAAGCTATATTTTGATGGGTCTCATACTGGTCATGGCTCAGGTGCTGGAATCTTGTTTATCACACCACAGGGGGATTCAATTCCTAAGTCATTCAGGATCGCTTTCCCTTGTACAAATAACATTGCCGAATATGAAGCACTAGTCACAGGTCTCAAGTTGGCAATCAAATGGAAAATTCAGACATTGCTTGTATTCGGGGATTCCCAGCTCGTGATCAACCAAGTGAATGATGACTATGAAACAAAGGATGAGAAGTTGCTTCCCTACAAGAGGATGGTGGGCAGTTTCTGACATACTTCCAATTGATTTCTTTTGAACAAATCCCTCAGGGCACAGAATAAAGGCAGTTGATGCAATGGCTACTATTAGTTCTCTCTTGGACATCCCTAAAAATGTCACAATTTGAGTTCTTAGTAGAATAGCTCTTGATACCGGTGTATGATATCCCAGAATCAGAAATGGTTTGCGAACTTGTTGGTCCCAACTCTCCCTAGTATCAGGATATTTACGACTACCTAAAGTCTCAAACCCTTCCACTGAACCTGTCCAATAACCAAAGGAAGTCCTTCATTAGGAAATCTGTAAGGTATGCCATTGTCAATGACACCCTTTACCGCTGTAGTTTCGACGATACCCTCCTTAGATGTCTTGACACTGACGAAGCATATACGACCTTATAAGAAGTGCACGACGGTATATGCAGATCTCATTCAAATGGTCCTACTCTGGCTAAGAAGGTAACGAGACTCGGGTATTATTGGCCGACAATAGAAAAAGATGCAATTGAATATGTCAGGACTTGTCGCAAATGTCAAATTCACAGTGATTTGGTCCATGCTCTAGCACAAGAACTTCGGCCGATCACTTCTCCTTGGCCCTTTGCTCAATGGGGACTTGATCTCATGGGTAAGATTCATCCAACCTCATCCAACGGCCACAAATTCATTATTACCGCCACTGATTATTTCACAAAGTGGATTGAATCCATCCCATTGACATATATTACCGGCAAACAAATATTGAAGTTCATCCTTAACTACATCATTTGTTGGTATGGCCTTCCACAATCCATCATCACTGACAATGGACGTCCGTTTAAAAATAAAGACGTATGTGAGTTATGTGAGCGATTCCATATCCAACACCACTTTTCATCTCCATACTACCCACAAGGAAACGGCCAAGCTGAGGCGTCCAATAAAACCATTGTCAAAATTCTCAAAAAGACTGTCAATGACGCTAGCCGTGACTGGCACATACAACTCAACCCTCCTCTGTGGGCTTACCGAACTAGCATTCGTATGCCTACAAGGGCCACCCCATTTTCCCTAGTCTTTGGCGCTGAGGCCATCTTACCCATTGAGGTCGAAATTCCTTCGCTACGAGTCTCCCTGAAGGGTCTAACTAATGAAAAGGAGTACCAACAATCACGCTTGCACGAGTTGGAAATGCTGGAAGAAAGAAGACAAAATTCACTGAACCATCTCCAAGCATATCAGAACCGTATTTGTCATAGCTACAATAAAAATGTTATGGTCAGAAAGTTTGACATTGGCGACCTAGTTCTCATGCAAAACCCCAAGAACCAAGCAGACAGAGAAAAGCCAAGAAAATTTGAACCAAACTAGCTGGGTCCATACATTATCATATCTTCTTTTGGTTCTGGAGCTTATCAACTAGAAACTCTAGATGGAGAAAAATTGACAGAGCCCATCAACAGTTTACATCTCTGAAGGTTCTACGCATAGCATCAGAGGATGGAGCTGCAAACCATAAAATACAAAAAAAATTGAAAAAATTAAAAAATTGTCACCCTGATGAAAACCTGACAAACAGGCGTCTTGGTGACACCATAAAAATCAAAAAGTCAAGAAAATAGTAAAGAGAAAAATGATTCGTTCAATAGTGAAAACCTGGCAAATAGGTGTTTTGGACAGGTACCATGGTGAAAACCTGGCAAACAGGCGCTATGCGTAATCAATCATTGCTCTGCCATCTACTGTCACTTTGTCTAACTTGGCCTAGGATGAAAGGTATTTTTGCCATTATTCTGCAAATCACCACCACATCCTACCCTACCTGTAATAGTAGATAAATGATTGACATCAAGTCTTGACGATTGTCCATCTAGTAAACCAGCAGCATCCCGTCCATATTCCCTGCAAACGGCTAAGTCTTGGACCTGACTAGGGGCAAAACGTTTATCATGAAACTGCAATGGATGTCACACATGATCTTGGAAATTGGCAAAAAGTCCTAAAAAAAGATAAAAACATCGCAAAAAAGTCCTAAAAAAAAGACCAAAAAACATCGCAAAATGTCCTGAACAAAGACCAAAAAACATCACAAAAAGTCCTAAAAACAAAGACCAAAAAAACATCACAAAATGTCCTGAACAAAGACCAAAAAAAATTGCAAAATGTCCTGAAAAAAGACCTAAAAATCATAAAACATCCTGAAGAAAACCACAAACAAAAACATTAGACTACTCGAAAAGCGCAAACACATTGTCATCTCTTATCAAAGTCAGTCAGGTCAATTAGTCTTTGTCATTTGTCCAAACTACGTTGTCTCTGCGCATTTGCTACGTAGGCAAGACTCATATTTGAGTCCCTGAGACATTAGGTCAGTCCATTTAGATTTGTCAAAAGAAAATCATGATTCAAACTTTTGTCTTGTGGACAAAGTCATTGGTCGTGTCGAACTATGAGGTCTCTGAGTGTATGACATAGGCAAGGCCATCTGTTGATGAGCCCCCGAGGCCACATTAGGTCAGTCCATTAGGGTTCATGACATCACACTGGCACACACGACAAAAAGTCTTCAAGGCAACACAATTTTTTTCCCAAACGAATGAAACTCATCAAGCAAATCATGACAATCAGTTATTTCAATATGACAATTTCATCGACATGTCAATCATATCATCATAACAATACCGAAATATAGTCAAACACAAGTCAAACTCGGGCAAAGCAAGTCAAATCATCATAACCTGTCAAACTGTCAAACTTTAGGTTAATCTTCAGATGAGTCCTTCTGAACGATAACCTCTGTCATTTATGCCTTAGGATGTGTCTTTCCTAGGCATCGACATTGTCATTCGACATTTTGAGTGATCCTCTTGACATCTAAAGATCACTCTTCGTGACATCAGTATTCTTCAAATGTGTCCTTCTGAAGAGAAAACTCTATCATTTATGCCTTAGGATGTGTCCTTCCTAGGAATCGTCATCATTTAGAGGGACCCCTTACGACTATTAGGGATCAAATCCTCTCATCATCGGCATTATTCAGGATGTATCCTTCCTAAATTCACCAATTCTCGACATTTTCCAAGGTCATCAAAACTTTAAACATTTCGACATCTCGACATTATCAAACATGGCATCTTGGCATCAGAACAATGGATATGCAAATGCACTTGGCAAACACTTGACAATTGTCTTTTAGTTTTTATCATGATATTAGTTTTTTAGCGAGATCCCACTAAGCAGGATTTAGAGAAGTAGCAATGTATCATGTCAATTGACACGCATGACTATTAGTTTCTCAGCGAGGTCCTGATTTTGGGATTTAGAAAAACAACGACATATCATGGTAAGGGCTCTATTTTTATATTTTGACAATCATGCCACTAGTTTCTCAAGGATGTCCTAGAAACAGGATTTAGAGAAGCAACTACGTTTCATGATTTGTCCTTGTCTTTTTCTGCATGTGGTTGATTATGGCCAAAAGACTGGGGCAATCATGCTCTTAGTATGAGTCATGATCATCCTTGTCTATGACTGTTTGTTTTACGTAATGGTACGACCTTGCACACCTTGATCTATGTCATATCATGGTGTTTCTTGGCCATTACAATAGTCTGCCCAATGATGATTAAGAGCAATAAATACTAATGTCCTATGGTAAAGCTTTGAAGGATTTGGTCGAGGAATTAACATGCATATTCATAGGTCTCGTCATCTTCTCCTCTTTGGTCTGGTCATCTTCTCTCATCAGTCTTGTCGTCTTCTCTCATCCATCTCATGATGATATCCTATGACATCCAAAAACATAAGTGCATACATAATCATATAAACATTGCATTAGATCCATACATACATCATCCATGGCATCAAATCATATACATAAACATTGCATTAAAATAATCATCAATATCGCATCTATTACTAAAATACATCATGCACATCATTATAATCATTATCATCTCATATAAATAAGCATTGCATCATCGACGCATCAAAATCATAAATAAGCATCATATAGAGGACATCATATCATATGCATAAATCAAATAGCATCACATAACACATATAGGCCGCATCAAAACTACATCATCATATAGTATCATCTCAAAAAAATGTACAATGTCACAAGATAAAGTCATGGGATATCCCAAAAATGGAGCTCGCAGGCTCAATAATATACATAGTGTGTCCTAAATAACAAAATGCCCCTAGGGTAGACTCTCATCATCCCCTCGAGGCGAGGAATGTGGCGGCTGAAGCTCTGTCACTGGCACTAAAACAATAGGTGGACCTGTAGTGACCTCTACCTATGCCACCACTGGAATTGAGAAGGCAGGTGTCATCTCAATGGTATAAAACATCTGTGATGTCACTACAGCCGGACTCTGAGAAGAAGAGGGATCAACCACTAGCGGCTGTACTTGTCCTGACCTCTGCATTGAACCAGTTGACCCATGACTGTGACTCGAATGAGGACTCGGGGTGTGCCTGCGTGAATGATGTGACCTGTGCCCTGAAGTGTGTCCTGTCGAGGTAGACCCTCCGACACTGGTATGACTCCTACTGCCAGTAGCACTGCCTGATCTGTGGCCACTACCTATCCTCGTCTGAGACCATGACAAGGTAGGATCACGTCGCTCTGGTGGCACTGCCTGCTCATATAATGTCCTGTACTGCCCCAATCTCATGCTCACCCTGGCTAGCTTGCGAGCCATGTCTCCCATGGGCCCTGTGCAGAATGCCGCGAAGTCTGTGCACCATTGAGCTGCACCCTACTAGCGGATCACTGCCTGATCCTGCTCCACCCGGGCTAGCTCCAGAGCTAACTGTAAGGATCTGACCTGTGCCCGGCTATCATCTAGTGTCTGCTGTAGATCGGCCACCCTCTGATCTGCTGTGGCATCATGAGGTAACACTGAGCTGGAGGGTATCTCCTCCTCTCCCTCCACCATCCGATATCTGAGGAGTCTCTTGGCCTCATCCATATCCTCGTCCTCGTCATCATCATCATCACCCACCTCCTCCTCCTGCCCTCCAACATCCACCTTCAGCTCCTCCTCATGCCTCTCCTCCGCCTCCTCCTCATGCCTCTCCACCTCCACATCAACCTCCGGCTCCTCCTCATGCCTCTCCTCCACCTCCCCCTCATGTCTCTCCTCCACCTCCCCCTCATGCCTCTCCTCTGCCTTCTCCTCATGCCTCTCCTCCTCCTATCTCTCCTCACCCTCTCCCTCCTGTCTGGGTTGCTCCTCTCTCTCCCCCTCCTCACCAACCTCGGGGATAGCATCTAAGGCTACCCTTGCTACACGCTGTCGCACCCTCTGGCCCTGTCTCTGACTATCTCGCCTCCACCTTCGGCCGTCTCTGCCATCATCCCCACCTCTGCCTCCATCCCCACCTCTGCCTCCGTCTCCACCCCTGCCTCCATCTCCGCCATCATCCCCATCCCTGCCTCCATCTCCACCCCTACCTCTGTCTCTGCCTCTACCTCTCCCCCTACCTCCATCTCTACCCCTGCCACCTCGCCTGGCCCATGGCACATGAGGAATAACTGAACGTCTGTCCACTGGTGCTGGCCCATCCGGATCCGTCAAAGGCACTGGCCTGTGTTTCTGCCACCATAAATCATAAGTTGCGATCGTACCAGGATTCGCTGCTCCTCCCCTCCAACCTTAGGCCTGGGCTACTAGCCCGTCTATCTATTGCTCTGTGAATGCCACGGGGATAGCTCGCCCCCACGCGTACTCCTTGGATGATCGAGCATACTCTGCTATCCCTGTGGGCACATCCTGCTACTCTCCAAACTATCTCAAAACACGCTGTGGCAAGTACATCTCAATAATCAGGGACGTCTGCACTGTCTGGCCAATCAGGTACCTGAACTGCCTACACAGACTGAAGTGCTCATCCTCGTCATCCCACTGACCATAATCTCGGTCCGGCCTCCAGATAAAGGATATCATCGTGTCGATACGATGCCACCACCACCCTGTCTCACCCATATGGGTCTGCTGTAACGCACCTGCATAATAGTACGCATAGGGCATACCATCGGCCAACTGCGGTCTCTTAATGGGAGGTCAAAATATCGCAATGTGCTCCCAAGCCCAGATCATCATCAGGGTCGTCCCACATGAGATGCTCTCTCCTCTCCTATACACAACATCATGTAGCTAGTGATAAAGTGTCCCCAGTAAACAAGGACCCCAAGCATAAACAGTCCTGTCTCGCCTCATGCCCACCAGGACGTCTCCCTAGCCAATAGCGAACCTGTGTACCCGCTAGTCGGGAACCAAAATACTTACAATCATAGTCGCCAAGAATACATCGAAGCGCCCATAGTGCTTCGCCATGAACTCCCATCGAATCTCATAGCCCTGAATCCCCAGTCCTACACCTTGATCTCGATAGTAGGCATAGAAAGTCTAGTCGTCGTGCCGAGGGTCGTAGATGATTAGCTCCCCGTGAATCGGCACTCACAAAATATGGTAGACATCCTCTAAGGCGATGGTAGCCTCACCCGTCGGCAGGTGGAAGGAGCAGGTCTCTGAGTGCCACCGCTCACACAATGCCGTCAACAGACCCCTGTTCGCCTAAATGGCAGGCATGAATGCAGCATAGAATAAACCCAGTCACATCAATTGCTGCCGCTCTCGCGGGCCCAACTGATCGGCGAACCGAAAGGTGGTCGGTCTGCTCTCTCTCGTATAGATAGGGGCAAGCTGCCTCTGCAAAAAGACGAACAATGCATCAGTACTTTTTTGACAACTGTTAGCATCATGAAAAGCATCTAAGGATACACAAACATAGAAATCAAATGTGGTCAAGGTAAATTGCAAATGCGTCACATTTAGGCACTTGCGTTGCAAAATGTCAATTGCGTCGTACCTAACATCAAATGTGTTCCAAAACAATAACTATGTCGCATGTTCACGCTTGCGTTACAGACTTTTACGAATGCGTCGCATTAAAGCAGTTCAATCGCAAAAACACATTTGCGGCATTGAAAATAGCGAGTGCGTTGCAATATGACAATTGTGGCGTTCCAACAGTCAAATGCGTCGCATATTGTCAAATGCGGCTCAACCGGCCGCTCTACCCTAATTTATCTTTGCACTTGCGTCATGATGCATCAAATGTGTCGAACACGCAAATGATTGCGGCTTATGCGAAAGTAGTTGTGTCGCAGCGCAAACGTTGTTGGTCCTAGAAACTTAAATTTGGCATGCAAAACGATAAAATGACAAAGTGAGTTAAAGGTACATACTACTGGCTCTGATCCCTCTGGCCGCCTAAAGGTCCTCATGATCTCCCCGCGGTGCTCTGACACTAGAATCACTATCCTCGCTGCTGCGCCTTTCGCTTTGAACTCTCAAATTTCGCAAGGTAAATAGTGAATATGAATTGACTTTTACCCCTCGGTTAACCTATTTATAAGGTCAAAATGACATTTTTCAAACAAGGTCAATACTGGAGGCTCATTTGACCACTATTGACTTCCTCGTTAGTTGCGTTAAATGTGTCAGAATCTGAAACTGACTGTGCCATTGTTTTTTTGGGCATCATATGGATTTATCGGGACCCTTTGCAAATTTTTCTGTCGCCGACCCAAAATTTGAAAATTTCCCAAGGGGTAATGATACTCTGTACCTTTTTGGGGCATGACTTTGACTTATTTTCTTTGTCACAATGTGACAAGCGACATTATGACAAAGAGGGGCAAAATGTAGACACCTAAAAATGACCTAGGCCTGCAAGCTTAATTTTTACCACTTTTGTCCTAGCATAATTATGACATTTAATTATGTCCTTGGTCCACATTCAACTATTGATTAAATAATTCATAATTATTTAATTAATTCATGTCATTTATTTTTCATGATTATTAAATAAATAAATTTTATTTATTTATTAAATATGTCATTAATTGTCTAAGTCTTCACTTAATTAAATAAATTTCTTAATTTATTTAATTCCCCTTTGTCATATATTTCTTCCTGATTATTAAATAAATAAGTTTTATTTATTTATTTAATGTCACTAATTGTCTTAATTAAATGAATTGATTAATTTATTTAATTAATTAATCTTATCTTCTAAATTAAATAATTAAATTTAATTATTTAATTGCCAATTTAATATTCCTCTCATTTTAAATAAATCAATTATTTAAAATATCATCACAATCTTAACCGTCAGTCGATTTTGGTAAATAATCTAAAAAAGATTATTTATTATCTCATAAAATCCATAATTTGAATTAACTCAATTCAAAATGGAAACTAATCTTCCAAAAATCAAGTAATCAGGAAGATTCTTGATTTTCCAAATCTGATCTTCATTCAGTCTTTATCTTCTCAATTTTGAAAATCTTTATTTTCTAGTTGATTTATCTCATTTATTCTCCACCGTCGATCCGATTATCTGCGATATTATTCTGACCGTTCGATTAAGGATTTTTACCTAACCCTAATTAGGGATTCTCAGATTTAATCTGGACCTCTCATTTTAGGTTCTCATCATCAATTAATCTTGTCCGTCCACTCAAAATGACATTTTCTATAAAATGGCATTTTCCTCACTTTTCGATTACGCACAGACACATTACATTTTAAGCATTTGCATACTTAGATTTCATAGCAATTTCCATAGTCATTATATTTATTTGGTCAAATCTTGGCATTTGTTTAGGCATAGACATTGACAATTATAGTAATAGGCATAGGCATTTAGACATAGCATAAATCCTTCAAAGCTTGGTGTAGGACTTAGGCATTTGTAGATTTTCTCTCACAACGAATCTGAGGGCAACATCATCCAGCAAGCGAGAAGGTATTACAAAAGTGAATCATAGAAGTCTCGGCGATTAGGTATAATCGTTTTGTATTTTACTTCTTTTGTGTTTTGTAAGATCTTTGGGTTTCATTGTCATTTATTGTTTGTTGCTAACACTCCTAACCAAACCTAAAAGAAATCCCTTGATTACAGGAGGAGCTTGTTCAAGACCACATGTAAATGTAGAGGTAAAGTATGCAAGGTTGTCATAGATTCAAGTTCAACTGATAATATGGTGTCTAAAGAGATGGTAGAAAAAATGAAACTAGATAGAGTTCCTCATGAAGAACCATATAGGGCATCTTGGGTGAATGATAACCAATCACTTTTGGTAAATGAACAAGCATATGTTGAGTTTCAAATTGGTGGCTATAGGGATAAGGTACTTTGTGACATTTCTCCAATGGATTTTTTCCATCTATTGCTTGGGAGGCCATGAAAATTTGATAGGAAATCACTATATGATGGTAGGGAGAATACCTACACCATTAAGTAGGATGGTATTACTTTTAAACAAACACCACTGCAGGAGGATGTTAAAAACCAAACTAAGGAAACCAAGATCATCATGTTTGGAAAGGAGCATGTAAAGCTTGAGGAGGACAAAAGCAAAGAGTATGCAGCCACTTCAAGGCTTAAAGGTGTTGAGACAATAGATGGAAGGGATAGAGAGAAGGTGCAGATAGTGAATGGGAAGGATGCTTCAATGATGAAGAGAAAAGAAGTTAATAGATTGGATTCCAAGTCTTAGATAGAGAAGAACTAGGGTGAATTACTTGTGGAAAAGAAAGAAGAGCATGATGCAATTGTGGTGGGGACAATAGTTTTATCCATTGAATGTAAAGGAGGTGAAGAGGAAGTCATATTTTGTCAAAACAAAGACTTGTATATATGATAACACAATAACATTTGGGGCAGAGAGTCTGTAGGTGAAAATGAAAGTAGAAAGTGAAGTCAATAAGAGTAGTTGGCAAGTGTTTAAGCATGCAACAAAGGTGGAACAAAGGATAAGTGAGAGGGCAGTTTATAAGGACATGTGTGTAGATTTCAATGAAGGTATAACATTAGGAGCTACAACAACACCATTTTCCAAGGGACTAGGAAAAGTTTCAAGGCTGGGTGTATGGTGCAAGGGGACCATGACAAATCGTGAGAATGAAGTCATATATTGGTCATTAGGTTGATTCTAGGGTGTTTTGAGTAATTTGAGTTCAAATAAGGTCTATTAAGACCATTTTAATGTAATTTTTGAGTTTTTCTATCTTTTGGGTCAATAATGTAAAAGTTGCACAATCTTGTAAAAAGTTGTCAATACAAAGTGGCAAAAGTGCAAAACATGTCAATTTGAAGAAGCCCAATGATCATGGGCATTCAAAATTTTCTTGGGATAGTTTAGGAAGTTTTTTTAGGAGGGAAAATGTTTAAATAGGTGAAGGAACTCATTGTAAGCTCTCCTTGGAGGTTTTCAAGTGAAATCCAATAAGAATATCACTATTTTTCTTATATTTTTTTGTGTAATTCACTATTTCCAACCTGTGTATGACTCCGTATAGGTTGTTTTCAATCTAAAATCGCATATTATTTGGTAGGAACATGTGTTAAGATCAAATTGAAGTCAGTTTGATTGATTTATATTGAATTTGAAGGATTTGGTGACTGTTTTCCTGAGACATACTTGTTAACCCTGTTTTGAGGGTTTTGAAAGTATTTAAAATGTAGATTTGACTCATTCCACTCTTTGTGGCTACTGTGACTTGGTGATTGGGTCCAATATAGGATATCTAGGTGTGTGCATGGTTGTGAGAGTAGGGGAGGTCATTTAAGAGTTCTGGGTGTGATGCCCTAGATGATATTTTGTGTGATTTGACCAAAAAATGGAGGTTTAAAGTGGTATTTTGATGAAATAGAGTTGGAAAAGGTTATATGATGAAATTTTAAGCATGTGAAGACCTAATTAAAGGGGTTTGAAGTAGTGGTAGGGTTAGAGAAGGTTTGGAAGGCTGATTTTCAATAAAACCCCATGAAAATTGCTAAAAATGTAACCTGTTGAATGCTGCCCATGTGAGTTTTTAGGTTGGAGAGAAGATTAGAGACAAGTTCCTTTGTATAAGTGACCCAATTTTAGGTCTAGGACATTGTCGGTGCCTTGTTTTGATGAAGTTATTCCAAAGTAACATAATGGAGTTTTGAGATATGTTAGAGTTGGGCCTAATGTGTGTTTAAAAAGCTGAATAAATTGTGGGTTTGTTAAGTATTTTGTTAGATAAGTTCTAAAAACTAGGTCTATAGATCTATAAGGAAAGTGTGAGCTTGTAAGAGATATCACCCTAGTTAGGGTTTTGGTGGTTGAAGACCTGTTGAAATCAGTTGAGATTGAGTTGTTGGTTGATTGGCTTCCCTACTCTGCATCACCTTGTTCTCGTATGTCACTTGTCATTGCCTCTTTTGGCTAGCCATTAACCTTTCATGAACATATAAGAGCAAGCTTGTGATGTGTACAACATACCTTAAGTTGACTCACATGAGACATACTTATCGATGATGTAGCTTCATTTGGAAGTATATGACTTGGCATAGGGCTTTCCAAGTTGTGTCTCATATCTTGTTTCATTTATCATTAGCTACTTTAAAACAATTGTTCATAGTGATGGTGTAGCAACTGCTTTAAATTGGGGCATACATAGATGGTATCTTTTGGAAAAAAATTCATGGCATGATTTTTATTTTTTCTTGCATGGGGCGATCCCACAAAGCTGGTTTACAATTTCTAGGGGATTCTGATTTTTGCTGAAATCAAATATTTTTAGAAAATATAATGATTTAAGCCTTGAAAAATTCCATTTAAAGCATTCCAATTGAAGAGGGTTTGATCAAACTACCTTAGATCAAACCCCCTTGGATAGACCCTCGCTAGTTTTAAACCATACCTATAACGAAGTCTCATTTACACCTATCAAAATGTTGATAAAAAACCACTTTTGATTTACCTTTTGGGGGATCAAATGAATTCATTTAAATTTTTTTTTGTAAGTATGTAGTCCTTATTATAAGCTTCCCAAAAAGTATAATTTTAAATAAATTTAATTTAATTATTATATTTATTTTTTATTTCTTGTGAATGTAGGTTTTTAAGTGAGAATCAAGCTCTATGTTCTACACATGTGGAAAAATAGAAGATAATAATTTTTTTTTGAAAAATATGAGTGCACCAGATATTGAAGTCCTTGATCCAACAAAAAAAATGAATTTCAATACATACAAAAAAAGCCATGTGTTATATGGTCCACCTATGTCTGAATTGTAATTGGTTTGACTTGAAACTTGATTAAGGAAAAATATTCAATAAAACACTATGAAACCAATTGGAAGCACTAGATATCATAGTTACAAATCTAAATTTGAAAAAAATAGAATTTAATCCTTCATAGAAAAAAAATTGTGTTATATGGTGAGCATCACTCCTTAAAAATGGTGTTTACTCAAAAAAACTAGTTTTTCAAGGAGATTGAAAAAGAAGTGCAATCTGATTCCAAAATTTTTGAAAAAAATATATTTAGAATCTACAGAAAAAATGCCACAAATCACTAGTTTGCATGATCTTCAAATTCCTCACGATTTAGCTGCTATAGGTGCCTGAAAGTGAAGATTTAGTTAGAAAAAATCAGTCCAATGTCCAGTTTGGCCAAAAATTATAAACCAATATTGTGGGATCACCCTATGATGTGTCCTCTTCTTGGTGGTTTCATTGGGTTTGATGTCATCCAAGAGTGTATGATCTACTAACATGGCATGATGTATATGAGGCATCCCATGGGCAACAATTTGACACCTTGACTTGTCCTCTCTTGGAGACATTAGGTACAATGCTCCCTAAGAAGAAGACCTTGCATGAACAAAGAAAAATAGCCTTTAACAAAAAATTTACATAACATTCAAAAAAATTTACAAAATAATTTTCATTGTGGCACCTTATTAAAGTTATTGATCAGGAGGTATAACTTTGGTATGGTTGAGCGGGAAGCCCATTCCAAGGCATGAATTTACCCATAGCCACCTGAATGTGTGTGAATGCATACCAACCATGAGTGTATGTTTCTCATCTTCTAAGACTTCTCACTTGGCAGAAAACCAAGAGTTCCTTTGCCTTGGAGTGAGTATGCATTTTTGGACAAACAACCTAGATCCGATCCACAACGTGTTGGACAAATGGTTGAAACTTGATCCACCTTTCTGTTTTTTCTTTTCTCTTCCTTCTAGTTCTTGCCATTGTATGATCATATATCTTGTCTTGCTGCAAATCATTCACCTTGTGCGTGTCCTTTTGTGCTTATGTTGGTATGACTTAGGATCTTGGATCTTGGGGGCTTGATTGATGCCTTGATCATTGTCATTCTTTGTCATCCACATTGGTATGGTTGGACTTATCTTGAATGCCTACTTTAGTGTGAGTTTGAAGCAAGTTCATCCTCTCACTAAAGTGGGGGCTAAATGTATCGCAAAAAAATGTATTTCTTGCTTAATATGGGAATAATTGATGACAAATTGGACTTAATGGGGCCTTGATTTAGTGTTGTGAGGTGTTTCACACATCCACACTAGGTCTTGGACCCTTTCAAACTAAATAAAATGCATTCATTGATGTCTTGTAAAGGTGTTGTAAGAAAATTTCCCACTTTTCTAGATTAGTGGACCTATTTCTCCCATAATTCAATATTGTAAAATGTATTTAATGGAATTCTCACATTAATCTAGAAGGCCTATAAATTAAACCTAATTCTAATCTATTGTTGTAATGTGTTTTACACATTCACATTAGATGTGCCTTTCTAGGTTATGTGGACCTCATTTTAATGTTGTAAAGTGTATATAATCACACTTTCACATTGGACTTTGTGTCCCTAGCCCTAATCACCCTTTACATCATCATTAATAGGCCCCTATGGCCCCATATTGTGCATCTTGAGGTTTAATTTGATCAAAGACCCAATGAAATCAACATAAAAAACTGAAATTCTTCATTTCCCGACAATCCAACTGGCAAAAGAGCCCATGTGGGACTAAGTCGCCTAGCTTGGTGACTTAGTACCATTTGGGCTATTTTTGAGGTTTGAGTAGGAAAAAATGGATTTTAAGTTTATTTTTCCTTCATGTCACCTTGGGGAACAAATTAACGAGCATTTTAGGTGGATTGCCTATATAAACAAGCTTTTAAACCCTAATTCATAATTCATTCATCTTTCATCCATCATTCATCATCCATCTCAAGTCAAGCAAGCTAGGGTTTTAGCATTCTAAGTCATCAAGATAGCTTTCTAAGGCATTCAAGGGTTGATTCTTCATCCATTGTTGCAGAAATTCAAGATCAATCATCATGGCAAGTTTCTAATTCTTTCATTTTATGTTCATGCTTCATATTATTTCTTCATTTGGTTTAATTACCTAAAAGGGGTTTGACCAAGGTGAACCCCCATTCCCTAACATTTAACATTTCTATTTCTTTCCTTGTGTGTTTGCATATATAGGTACTTTGAAGGCTTGGAAATAATTGAAGAATAAGTTGCAAAAGTGTTGAAGACATCTCCTTGTTATTTAGGTCCAAATATCCACAAAAAGTCACTTACAAACTCAAAAATCAGAGTTTCAAAACTGGATACCTAGAGGAGCAGAAAGTGCAGATCGAGAGCTTTTGTTTCCACTTTTGGATTTTCAAAAAAGCCAAAGTGGAGTAAGTCACCATCAATGTGACTTAGTCCCACTATACATGTTTTTCAAAATTTTCTATAGATTTGGATACCCATTTGGTTGAAATGGGCTCTGGTGTAGTTTTCCAAATCTGGGACTAGGTCGCCCAGAATGGCGTAAGTGTCCCAATAGGTCAAAATTTTAGGATCAATAGTATTTTCAATCTCCATTCCAGTTTGCAACACATTTCCAAGTGCACCTCTTCAATTCTATAGTTTTTTGTTTTTTTTTCATGGTCATTTCTAGGTCATTCAATGTATGTTTGCATATTACAATGTGTTTTCAAACACTTTACTTTTCCTTAGTTTTCATTCATTAGTCAATATCTTTTATCCATTCTTTGCATCTAGGACATTTTATTTAGACACATTTCAATCATATTTGCATTAGTCTTGAGTTAACCCCTAATTTTTTGTGGGATACATTTCTCCTTTTAGGTGCAAAACCCTAGAAGTGTAAGAGAGTGTCAATCCCCAAAAATTTGTGGTTCACCTACATTTATAGATTATGAACCCTAGAGTTTTATTGTGTAAGTAATTATATTTTCTATTCTCCTATGTTTTTCTTTATGTTCCCTCTTTCTTCAATAATAAAAAATGGGGTCTTTTTGCTCTTTAGAAATTCATGTCAAAATGAGAAATGTGCAAACTTACAAGGAATCCCAAATATCTATGAATGTAAGAACTTTTAGGAAGAGAGAACACCAACACATCATGTTTTTCATCAATTTTGTACTCAATCTAGTTCAATCATGCCCTTACATACCAAAAATGTATGGGGAACCATCTTCTTTCAATCTAAAATGTGTGTTCATTAATGTCATCCACAAGAGGTGAAAGAGTAGGTAAAATGAGTGCACCGAGACTAAGCATAAAATTCTAGAAATTTTGATATTTGGCATGAGCCATAGTCTAGGATGGAAGTTTGAGAAAAACATGTGGAAAGGCCCTAGAGCTAGGTGTAATAAGGGAGGAGGATAAAAAATATGAACAAAGAGAAAATGATCTAAATGAGATCTTGAGATCCAAAGGAACCTATCAATAAGAAATTGATCAGGGGTGGGTTCAAGAGAGGAATGTGGATTGGGAACTAGGAGGATAAACAAATAAGGGTCTAGGGCTAGAAGTGAACTTGGAATTAGGAGTGGAGATTCAAGAAGGAGTGAAAGGAAAGACCTTTAAGGAAATCAAGATCAAGATATAATGTCAGGTCATGGGTGTCAAGGTGGACCTAGGACTTGAAACCTTGGGTGCAAAAGTTTGAATTTCCTCAGTAAGCCTATGGCTTAGCAGGGAGGAACATGGGAATGAGAGACTAGGTTGTGGAGGGAAACAAGAACTTGGATGTTGGTTCTGAGGTTCCAATTCTCTCCATTAGTTTGCACCTAATAAGGGATTCAAGATAATGAGATGTGTGGCCTAAAAGGGAATAGGAATTAGGACTAGAAAGGGGTTGGATTTGGGAGGTGAAGAGGGAAACAACACCAATTCATGGAGGTTAAAAGCCAAGAAGGATTTAGCACTAGGAACCTTAGGTTCTAAGGTTCGAAGTCCACATAGAGATATGAAGTTTGGGGGACAAAAGTAATGGGAAGCAAGTGCTAGGAGATGATGGGAATCAAGGTGTAGAAGGAACCTAAAACTTGGAACATAGTTCCAAGGTTCTGGTTCTTTCTAAGGTTTTTTACCTAATATAAGAAAAGGAACAAGAAAGAAAACAATGCGAGAACTAGGGTGCAAAAGGAATTCTAGACTTGGAAATTGGTTCCATGGTTTCAATTCCTTCCAAGTGTCTACACTTGTTAAGCAACACAAGTGACAAGACATTAGGGAAGGTAGCTCACAAGGACTGGGAACCAAGGGGACTTGGAACTTTTGGACTTAGTCCCTAAGTTCGGAGTCTATTTGTGGACTCGAGACCTAAAAGGATTAGGGAACACAACAAGGGACAAGAACTAAGGTTTCGAAGAAACTTGAAACTCTAGGACCTAATACATAGGTCCAAAACCAAAAGGAAATCCCACCACCCAAGGGAAACAAAGGACCAATCAATAGAACACTTCGGAAATTTTAAGAACATGAGGCAACCATAAAAAGGGAACCACTTAGAAAATCTCTAATCAGATATAATCAATGGATTAGTACAAAATTAGTGAAAAACAAAAGTAAAAAAAAGAGAAGAGAGAAAAAAATGGACGGAAGCAACATGTCCAATGTAAAATGATGATGCGGAACTTATAACAATCAACTATAACCATACAAACTTAATGTCAAACCTTTATTGAACCAATATAACTACGAGAACATGTGTAGGGCCCTAAGAAAATTGTATGGTAACCATAATATAATATGACGCCCTCAAATTGATGCATGTGAAATGATGCAATCAATAAGTAATATATATTTTCATTTCCAACGTATATGCTTAATTGTGTTTCATGATGTTTAATTTCAGATATTGTATTTACCAGTATGCTGTCCTCTATTCCCCAAACTTTTCATAAAAGGATGCAGAAACAGACAAAATGGAATAAATAAACATACATATCACATGGGTTATTTGTGTATGATCATGCTAAGAATTGCGTAGTGTCACAAATTTACTGTCAGGTTTGTTGTACGGAACAATGTAGTGTACTGGCACTCCAGTCACTCTCGAATGCTCTCCAATCAATCTGCACCTTAATTTGAGCTTATCGAGAGATAGATGCTTTTTGAATGTTGGGTCGTTCGAAATGTTATAATCCCATTATTGAGAAGCAGAGAGAGTGGCAGACTGTTATACTAAATACTTGTGCAGACTGTTATACTAAATTCTTGTGCAGAGAGCGAGAATACCTACCTCACTCAATGTTTGTTTCGTCTTTAGTGCTTTCAAAATGTGATAATCTTGGAAGCTTTCAGAGATTGTGATGTCACATAGCAGTTATTGTTCTTATCGTTAATGTATAAGTCGAATAATTCTGAGTCATGAAATAGTTAATAAGTTGAATACTCACCGAAGTCTGAGTTGTGAAAGAAATTTGTGTTGTCCTGTCTCTTGATTTACAAGAGTAATTCAATTGGACCCTTTCAAATGGTCCCAGAGTGGATTTGGCATATAGGTTTTAATTCATTTGCACGCTGTCCATGTTTCTTTCATGAAGCATTGGTATATAGGTTTTAATTCGTTGGAAGAAATCCCTTGGTATATGTATGCTCTTTTTCGAGTTCTAGTCTCCTTATGTCTTTGAGATAATTGCTAGCTCCCTAGAGAAGGTAATTAGTATTTCAATATTTTTCTATGGCCGCGTTTTTCTATAGGCATGGTCAGTTTTTATGGTAGAAAATGTGTGAAATTGGATCGTGTTTCTCTTCTTCACAAGATTATTATGTTGTGAGTTGGAAATTTTGAATGGATATTAATTATTGATTATAAAAGTTTTCTCTTTAATTGTAATGAATGTCATGAATTTGAGCATATTATTCAAGAATGTACTAGTATTCCAAGTAATTTTAAGAAAGAGAAAAATAAAGTTGAAAAAAAAAAAGATTAAGAAGGTTTCATATAACAAAAAATAAACCTTCAAATACATTATGTAATCAGCTTTTATTATTAATATATTATATCAGCCTTGTGCCTTTCGCCTAAAAAAAAAAAAAAACATTTAAATGTAGAAAATTAGTCTCTCAAAATTTCAAGAATATTGGTCCACTTATTGACATTGGTAAGGATTAATCTCGTAAACAAGATTTGCCTCACTAGAAATATGGGGCAACTATTCAAGAAATAATTGGGGATTATGATTTTAAAGGTGATCTAGCAAAAAAACTGGTTGAGAAAGATTCTCTAGATTTATAAAATTTAGATATATTAGAGAAAGTGAATAATCCCTCCTGATCACCTTTTCCATGTTGAAAATGAAGAAAATACCAAGGATGCTCAAGAATCCTTGGAGGGTTCTAGCTAAGATTAAAAAAGTCTAGGAAAATTAGCTCCTTTCAAATTAATAGTTAAGAGGAAGTGAGATTTCAAGCATAACAAGGTGAGGAGACCCAACCAATATTTTTTTCATTTGATTTTATTGTAAAGTCATAAAACACAATTGTTAATGGGAAGAATAAACCATTCTTATGGTTCCTCAAATAGAGTTTATTTGCTTCATTCAATTGTTATCTCATGGAAGGAAATCTTATCTAGAACCCATTTAGGTAGAACAGGAGGTGCCAAATTCACACCATAAAATCGAATAATTATTTAATTTGGGTGAAGAAACCATTCATGACAATTATGATCAACTACTTCTACATGATCTTTTTCTCAAGTCTATAAAATCTCATAATAGTGTTAGATAAGCTCAACTCATCATATCCTAGTAGTTCAAGAAACTTATGCACAAAGTATCTCTAAAAAAACATAATTTGTAGTACTCCAATGTGAATATGAAATATGTGTACATCCTTGAACAAGCAAGGGATCTCCTTTTTTAGTTTGATACTTTAATTGCAAGGATTTATCCCAAACATCTTTCTAGTATACAATACAATATAACTTAAAATAGAGTACCCAACCCTGGACCCAAGACTTCATTGTCTCAGATGACACCAAGTTACAAGTTCCAGTCTAGATTGAGTTTCTTGGTTTTCCCTTGCCCTACTTGAATTTTTTATAGTATATTGCTTCCTCCCTAGGGAGAGTTATTTGTGTCGAACCAGATAGGTTCTTTCCAGCTAGCCCTCAAAAGTGAGTTTGTGTCAAACTAGACCTTTCATAGGATTTGAAAGAGTCCATTGATATTCAAATTGGTTCTTTTCGGCATACCTAGAAGTTCACTTATTTTAATCTTCCAAACACTTTCTATCGATATTAGTTTGTCGACCATAAGATTAAGGATTACCCTCTTGCAGTCCCCTGTACTCAATCTCCACCATGGGAAGCTGATAACCCCCGTTAGGTGAAAAGTGTTGTTGCCAAACTAGAGAAAAAATGGACAATGGTTACCAAAACCCTTGAGCTGATAAAGGAAGTTTCAAACCCTTCTGTGATGGGGAAGAGAACCCAAATGGTTTCTAATAGCATTCTGACTCGACCAAGGCCTTCGACTACACCCCAACCTACCTCAGTAATGATAGCCCAACTGAGAAAGTCTCCTCTTATGTCAAGAATCCATAGGAGATCTCACAGTCCTTCTCAACCTCTTGAAGAAGGAGAATATGTTTAGGAAAAATACATAAATTTGTCTCCTACCATTTAGATTGGGTCAGTCCCACCAGAATTTTTGTAGAATCACTATTCCTCTTTGGAAGAGCTGGACTTTGATTAAATGGTGGAGTTTCTAACATGAATTTCCTTTCCTGGAATGTTCAAAGTCTAACAGACCTCTCTAGCAAGTATTATGTTGGGGATACGCTTTAGACATATGTTGGTATTGATGTTTTTTGTCTTTAGGAAGTGAAAGTTGTTGGTTTTTTGCTCTCTTCAGCTTTCCGCTCTATTTGGCTAGCCAGTAAAATGTTTTGTATTAATCATGAGGCTAGATGTGGTGAAGTAATCACCCTTTTTTCCCCATGGTGGCACACTTGTGTGGTTGGTCATGGGTCTGACCCCACACATTAGCTCGTCTGGATTCTTTTGAACATTGATAATCATTCCTCTGGGATTATTAATGTTTATGCCTTGAATGATGTTGTTGAAATATCTCTTCTCTAGTGATGGATTGCTAACTCATTTTCAATTTCTACTTGGCTGCTTTGTGGGATTTTAATATGGTGGAGATGGTGTACGACAAGGATGGTACTATGCCATTTTGATGGGCAGTTGGCGAAAGAGAGGCCTAATTTTACATGCACATTAAATTGGGTCTTTACAACCCCAATATTGGTTGTTTCCATTCTTATTCTCTTTGGCACATTTGGTGCAATTTTTGCACTGGGTCTGATAGAATATTTGAACGCCTTGATCGTGCTATGATCTCAACTTGATCTTTTTTCTCTTTTTCCAGCTCTTCCCCACTTTTGGTTGAACTGTTAGTGGATGTTGCATTGCTAAACCACTTTCCCATTTTGTCTCACATTGAATGGAAAGCAAGGAAGCCCCACGCTAGTAGGACCTAGTTTTTCTAAATACCTTTGTGCTAAGTCACTAGCCCACACTAGCCCACATTAGCACTATCTGGAATCTTGAATAGAAATTGCCCCACTCAACTGGCTGGATCAAGTGGTTGAATGATGCCATCACCTGTACTGTGAGGTTTCTTCGCATTTATGGGTGCCAACTGGCTATTTTTCATAGATCGTATTATGAAGTGGCGACATCTAAACTTCGTGCCACCACTAAGGCTTTGACAGCTAACCCGTTCTATCCTTCTCTACAAGTTAGGGTTGTAGAGTTAAGACATCAAAAAAAAGTTACTGATAATTATGTGGCCAGATGGTTGCAAATCAAGGCCACATTACATTGGCTCAAGATTGGGGAACGTGCCTCGAAATAAAATTTTCTAGCTCTTCGCACCAAACATTCATCACCTAACATCAAGCACATCAAATAGGGTAGTAATGTGCTTTTAGAACTACCTAATATTCTCTAAACATTTGTTAAAAACTATGAGCAAGTTTTCATAGCTCAAGATTATACTTCTAAGTGGAATAAATTGCTCTAGGATTGCCTTGTTGTTGTGCCAAATAGGCTCTCCTCAACCCAAAAATCTTTTTGTGAGTAATTGCTCACAATTGAAGACCTCAAAGAAGTTGTCTACACTATGGCCAATGACAAAGCTCTGAGAATTGATGGATTCTTGTGTGGGTTTTACAAGGCTCTCTAAGATTGTGTGGGGAAGGATCTGCATAAATTTTACCTTAAAGCTTCTTATTATAATTCTCTAGGTAATCTTATCAATAAAGGAAATATAAAATTCATACCTAAAACTAGTGATCCTAAGGATATCTATAACTGGCGGCCCACCATGCTCCTTAATGTTTCCTACAAAATAATTGCCAAAACCTTTGCTTTAAAATCTACCATCTTTTGCCTCATATTATGTGCCCTGAAAAGACTAGTTTTATTAAATCCAATTTCATCTTGGACAACATAATTTTTGTTTAGGAAGGCATAGAGTGGGCAAGGTGCTCTAATCAAAAGGAATTTTTTCTCAAAATTGTTTTTTCCAAAGCTTATGACAGTATTGAATGGCCCTTCATTTTATCCATGCTTTCTACACTGGGATTTGGCCCAAATTTCATTTAGTCTATAAAAATGTTGTTCTCTAAAGCTTCAGCTTGCATCACCATTAATGGCCATTAGTCCCAATCCTTTGGTTTATTTCACTCCATTCGTTAAGGCTATCCACTTTCCCCCTCTCTTTATGTGCTAGCTGCTGAGGGGTTTGGCTATCTTCTTGCTCATTCCATTTCCAAGGGGCTTGTTTGAGGGATCCCGTTGCCTTATTCGCCAGCCTAGCTAGTCAATGGCCACTTTGTTGATAATTTCTTCCTTACCTTGTTGGAAGAAGAAAATAATGTCAAAGTTGTTCTTGGTTGTCTAGAGACCTTTTTCTTGGCTTTTGGTTTTGTAATTTAGTGGCACAAAACCTTGTATTACAGACAATTATTTTTTTCTATTCCTCTCTGGATTCAACATTATGGGTGGAAGTGGATTGCTCCTAGCAAAATATTCTGCTTTCTTGGCATCCCTTTCGCCTTTTAGGCCTCTTTTGTTGATCTCTGGCAAGCAATTTTATCTTGAATTAAGCATAAATTAGATTTTTAGGTTGCTAAGCCACTCTATTTGGTTGGTAAATTTCAAGTGTGCTCCAAAATACTAGCAACAACCCATGTGTATTACTCCTCATGATGGGCCCCTTCCAAAGCCTCTTATGCTAAGTTGGAAAAAATGCTCAAAGATTTTCTTTGGGCCTCTTGTGAGACTCACAGAAGCTTCCACCACATTTCTTGGGAGTTTTTCTACCTCCCCATAGATTCTAGTGGGCTTGGCCTTCTTTCCACCCAGTGTCAAGGGTATGTGCAGGATCATCATGGAAAAAATAGGCCCTTAAGTGGCAAAAAATTTAGAAAAATTAGAGTAAGGCAACTTGACATAAAAATTTGAATAAGTTATCTATATTATTTCAAAAATATGTAAGAATAGAATTTGTAGAAAATTGAATGTAGTTTCTAAACTACTAGGTTTTTAAAAAAAAAAATTCTATTTGGTGAAAATTTGAAATTTCAATGCAGTATTTAAATTTCGGTGGAAAAAATAAGTAGGTGTCTATCCGACCACCCTAACCACAATAAAATGATAATATTTTTTATAAGATTTTAGATATAAGTAGATGACTCATGTCCCGATGTGATGCATATTTTTTGTAATTTTTTCCAAGTAAATAATTAATTATGAATTTTTTATTACAACTTTTAAAAAATATAAAAACTCGTATGTTTGACCACCTTAACTTGGTCAAAACTTCATGAAATTCATTTGTTTTTTTAATCCTATAATATGCAAAGCATAGAATGTGACACATGTTTTAGATTCATAAAATTTGATACCATTTGAAAGCTATAGATGTTTCTGAATCAGCATATCAATTAGGAGTTAAGTCGTAATTCAATTAGAAAATGAATAATAATAATTTATTCAATTCAAAGTAAAGCATAATCTATATTGGTGGAACGCTGAGAATCTCCTTTAAAAACCCTTTTTGTTTCATCAATTTTGGGTAAAAAAAAGTCATCAGCCACATGGGCCATCATATTAGTTACATATCGCCACTTTTTGGCCCATCATGATCCTGCACATACCCTCAAGGGATTCCTCTTTGTGTCAAGTGGATTATCCTAGCTCTTATTGGAAATGAGTCCTGGAAAATCCTCCTCAAGCATTGTATGGAAGCAAGTTATCCCACCCATAAACCTTCTTGGAAGGGAATTGACTTTGAAACCCTTCTTGTTATGAGGGAGCCAGTTCAAATTTTGGGTACCTTTGTTACCAAAAGAATTTGGTGTGCTTGGGAGGTGGTTAAGCCTTGGATTGGATTTCATGATGGGATCTCATTCAATTAGTAGGATATTTGGTGGTATCCTCTTTTTTCCAGTGCAGGTTGGTCATTGGCCAAGATTCCTTGGCTTAAGGCCCTTAGATTCCATAAGAAGGGTATCTAGACCCTTCAAGATCTATTTCATAGACCCATCATGAGTATTTTGTCATGGGAATCTTTTCATGCCTAGTTTGGTTTTTAAAACCATGACTGTGAAACTTATGATGGCCTACTGAGTGCCATTTTGACCGATATACTTCATAAGGTGGGTATCCATTCGACCAAGCCCTGGTGGAAATACTAGAAATGGTATCCATACACCCCTTTTAGAAATTACAAGCCTCGACTTGGTTATCAATGGATTTCACCTCGTTTTCCCATGATCAACAACCTGAACCAGAGATGGAACCTCTAGTCATCGATGTGTGTTTGGCACAAAATATTTTTTTCTACATGGCCTACAAGTGTTGAGCCAAATCTTGCCCACTTGTCTTGGTGTATTCTTTTCCAAGGCTTACTAGTGGGGTCTCTACTTTCTCACTTGGGGGTCCAAGACCCTCATTGCCCTTTTTGTGGGTAGGAAGAGTCATTTAAGAATCTTTTCTAGTTCTGTACTAGAGCTCTGTAGCTTTAGAATTGGATTCATGACTTTCAGCCATTTCGGACAGAGCCCTTCTCTTGGCATATGGTTTTGTTGGGGGACTCTCCCAGGCTCCCTGCAAAGTATACTCATATTTGACACACTTTCATGGTGGAAATCCTCTTTAGTATTTGGAAAGATAGAAATTCCTACATATTATCTCACAGCTAGATTGATAAATTTGTTTCTTTATATTCTAAAGCTATTATTTGCTCTAATGTTCTATTACAGATACAAGTGCAAGCAAAAAAAATTATGCTTGAAGTTTCTCACCTTTACGAGCTTTTGGACCACTCGGGCAATTCCCCTTGCACTATGGCTTGTGTGCCTCCCTCTCCCACTTCCTCCCGAGGCTAGTCTCCTTCATGTGGATGATAGAAAAGTGGCTCTATAAGGGATTTTCGCCCCTGTTCTTAGGCTTCTCATAACAACTCTTTTCCTTGTAGGCAGTCACCCTCTCCTCCTCTATAGGCTGGCTTGGAGTGTTCTTCTAGAGGAGCAACAGGGGGTGGAAATGGAGCTTCTAGGTGGTCTTCTGGTGATGCTCCTAGAGGCAGTTCTGTCTGGCCCACTGATACTTCTAAGTGGCTCTCACGTTTGGAATTGGAAACTTCCCCTCGTTGTGAAGATAAAGATGCATAAACCGAGAAGGATGACAATGGTTGGGCTCCTCCTAACATCACTCTAGATGTTGTTTTTGTATGGGGAAAACACAATGATAGGGACCCACCACCCTCTACTGGCATTGTTATGGTAGATTAATGGCCTTTTCTATTTGTTGGTTTTGTAACATTTCCTAATTTTTGGGAAAAGCCCAAGACTCTTTGATTTTCTGGTCTCTTCCCATGTGACTCTCAAGGTGTTCCTTCTTACCACCCACCTTTTTTTGTGAATATGTGTATATTTATTTTTTATTAATATAGATATAGATGCCTAAAAAAATAGAGTACCATTTGAGGTAAGGAGTCCTATCATCTACTTTGAAGGATACCAATTTATTATGGATTCTATCAACAACAAAATATGTATAGTAAAATTAATTAAGATATTTAAGTTGAATGTTAACTACCATCATCATCAAAATCTATACCTAGTACCTAGAACAAAGTATAGTAAGTTCTTTTGAAATAATCCTCAAATGTATCTTTGCTAAAAGGCTCCAACCCATTTTCTGCTATTGGTGTTGGTTTACAATAACTATTCTTTTGTGATATGGGAAGCATCAAAATTTGTAACTGAATCTATCTATATTATGCTATTTTTGTAATTCATGAAAGTTAATTTACAACTCCATGATACTATGGTTGAGGTTGAAAACCTCCATAATTAATATTTTATTCCTCACTTACATCTCAACACCCTTGCAATTAAACAATTTTTTAGTGTTGTGTCATATTTTCTACAAATAATATGAATCTATTCCACTCTCATAAAGATATTTGAGATTTTTTATTTTTCCCATGTCATCTTGCCACATATTTGAAAGCACTCTGTTACTTTTTTATTGTAACATAAATTGAATAATTCCCACCCTAAGGTTGAGATAATTACATCTTTGGTAGACTCAACATGGTAAAAAATCATTTTGGATAAAATGCTAGCACCCTATACATGCTTTCATCTCTTTGAAGAACCAAGGAACTAACTCAAAATATCTTTCTTTAAATCTCTTTTTCCCAACTAATTTGAGGGGTTCTTTGAATCATCTTAATTTATTATATTCTAAATTATTGTGGGGATTTTGAAATGATGGAGGAAAGATTCTATCATATTTATAGAAATGGCATAATTCCTTCATAACCCACAATCCTAATACTCAAAGAACAATTACATGCATAGAAAGGATAGCATTAACATACCCCTTTTAACATTATAGTTGAGTTTGAATATGAAATAGGGAATTACAAAATTTCACATGCTCCAAAATTCTATTTTCATCTTCCTTCTCACAATCTATAAATAATACTCTAACCATTAATGAAACCACAAACCAATTACTTCTTTTCTAACATGGATCAATGATCTTTTACAACTAAGTCAATGGAAAACACATAATATTTCCCTTAATGCATAATATTTTAAAAATATTGTTATCAAGTTACCTCTACTTTCATATGTAGCACCATGGAATTGAGGGTATGTGCAGGATCATGATGGGCCAAAAAGTGGCGATATGTAAGTGATATGATGGCCTATATGTGGCTGGTGAATTTTTTTTACCAAAATTTGATGAAACGGAAAGGGTTTTTAAATGAGATTCTCAGATTTCCACCAATATAAATTATGCTTTACTTTGAATTTAATAAATTATTATTATTAATTTTCTATTTGAATTACGACTAAAGTCCTTATTGATAGGCTGGTTGAAAAAAATCTATAGCTTTCAAACGGTATCACATTTTTTGAATCCAAAATATGTGTCACATTCTATGCTTCACATACTATAGGATTAAAAAATATATATTAAATTTCATGAAGTTTTGACCAAGTTAAGGTGGTCAGACATACGAGTTTTTATATTTTTTAAAAGTTTTAATACAAAATTCATAATTAATTATTTACTTGGAAAAAAATTACAAAAAAATATGCATCACATCAGGACATGAGTCCTCTACTTATATCTAAAATATTATAAAAAAATATTATCATTTTATTGTGGTTAGGGTGGTCAGACAGACACCTACTTCTTATTTTTTCCCTGAAATTTAAGTACTACTGCATCGAAATTTCAAATTTTCACTGGAACTAGACTTTATTTCTTTTAACATAAACCTACTAGTTTAGAAACTACATTCAATTTTCTACAGATTCTATTGTTACATATTTTTGAAATAATATAGAAAACTTATTCAAATTTTTATGTCAAGTTGCCTAACTCTGATTTTTTTGAATTTTTTGCCACTTAAGGGCCTTTTTTTTCCATGATGATCCTGCACATACCCTTGAATAGTTCTCAATGTTAGAAGATATTTGAAGAGCTTGCACCTTCCTCAACTTATAATTGCTTTAAATATGGTTGAGTGAAGGGTTTTCTCAAGTGTTTGACATTTTCTAGTCTAAGATGAAAGATCTCTAAGCTATGGTAGAGAGTTGAGAATTCCATTCCTATGGTGGATTTTGACTGAAGACATATTTGGAATAAAGAGGAGTGATTATTGGAAAGATCTTCTTTGATGGTCACTTGGAAAGGAGGGTCTTTGTATATTTGTGGTGACATATAAAACACCAAGGCATCAATTGAGAGCTCTAATTGTGGCCTATCATTCCCTGGTCCTCTTTAGGGAATTTATGTTACACACCATACCTTGCTACTTGATTAATGAACAATTGATAAAATAATGATTTGTTCTTCTCACTCTTCCTCGAGTGTCTTGTCCTTGACCTCAACATGTGCCACCCATATTGCTTGGGCTCAGGAAATGACACCTTTGACTTGGTCTAACTCACACTTGGATAGTAATCTAGTCAAACACCTCCAATAATTTTGACATTTGACTTCATTTTCTTCATGTAGAAATCATAGTGGCTTGACTCCTTCCTCTAAATCATAGATTTGTTTATTATCATTTTATGCTTATAATGGTTTATGTCACAAATCATATCTACATGATATCTTTATGGTGACTATAGTATTTTATGTTAAGGGAGTGATTAATTTTTTTCTTAAACATCTAAAGTCACCCTTTAGTGGTTGGCTATTACTAACTAACCATATATTTAACATTTTATGTTAGTACTCAAATCTGACTACTAGGCTATCTTCTTCTTTTTTGTAAGAGAGGGGCTTTTCTTCTTTTTTGCATATCTTACAAACAAGGAATCAAAATTTCAAGTATGAATATAATCATCAGAAAGTTGGTTCTAATTCCAAAACATTAGCATCGAGATCTTTTCTTTTTTATGCTATTTAATAGAAAATTTTAACCTTCAAATTCAACATTGTAAGAAAATTTTCACGGGGTATAACTTTCACCCCAATTATCAAAATTTTACAATTTTTTTTATTTCTATCAAAATTTTGTAAGGATTCTGATTTTTCATGTAAAATTAAGATTTGGATATCCCATTTTATAAAAATCACCATGCATTATAAATGGTCAATTTGGCATCCAATCTTCACAACTCTTAAAAAAAAATTCTTACACATTGTTCTAGGGGGGATAGAATCAATAATAATCATTTTTTTTGGGGGTGGGGGGGGCTCTTTGAGTCAAGGTGTTCAATATAGGTGTTTTTTTTTCAATTTTTTGGTTGATGTGATCAT
This sequence comes from Sequoia sempervirens, assembly GCA_007258455.2. Taxonomy (NCBI): domain Eukaryota; kingdom Viridiplantae; phylum Streptophyta; class Pinopsida; order Cupressales; family Cupressaceae; genus Sequoia; species Sequoia sempervirens. Next base: position 42,964,831 of record VDFB02000015.1, read on the forward strand.
GTCTCTCACACTAAATCCTTTCTATTTTGAGTATTCTTAGTAATCCTCCTAATAAATAGAAAATCAAATGTGGATATTCTGGAAAGAAAAGGCATATCATAGAAGAATGCTGATTTCATATAATTGAGTTAATTTAGAGAAAATTACTCTTCATAATAATATTTCCTTAAACTTAATCCTCTAGTTTCAACAGATGTAAAATAATCATCTAGTCTCACTCATACATCTTGGGAGACACCATCATTTGGGGATAAACAATGTAGTTGCATTTCTTGCATTGATATCTCATCTCCCATATCACCTATTTCTACATTTGAATCCAGTGTTGACTCATTCATGAGTTCTAGTGATTCTTTGATTTAGGAAATTACTATCATCATTCTAGATCCACCACATTGGGATGCATATCTACTTGAGACACCTATTGACACTTTCTCACACACTTATCAATTGAGCTCACAAGTTTCCAATCTTTGATGGTTAGTCAGAGTTTCACTCCTACCTTCTTACTTCCTCATCCTTTCCTATATATGCAAGGCTTGATCATTGTATTACACACTTTTTATTGTATATTGATAGATATATTATTGTTCTCATTTTGTTCACTTATAGAAGTTTTTTTCTCGCTCTTGATCTTTGCATTCTCCAAAATTATGGAAATTGAAATCTCTACCTTCTAATATTTCCCTAGGTAAGATATATATTTTAATAAAGTAACCAATTTAAGAATTACACCTAGGAAAAATAAAATTAAACCATACCTTCTTCCACAAAGAAAAATCCTCCAACCCATTCTTTTCTATATATAACAACTATTAACTATTAGAAATTGAGTAAACTCCTTTAGGATGATATCTCTAATAATCATCAAATAAATAGCAAGGGAAATTGGAAAAGATCAAAGTTAGGGTAACCTAAGATTCATGATATCCCCCCTTAGGCCAAAAACTCATATAGTTCTTGTAAAAAATATAAGTATCCCCTACTAAACAAAAATCCTTAAAATCATTAACTTTAGACCAATCATAATATGGAAAAATAGTACTCAAATGGTGGCTAAGATACAATTGATTGATTAAGATCCCATGAACCATTCCAAAAAAATCATGTTTACCATATATAATAATAAAAAAGAGGCCTCTCTTAATAAGAGAAGTTCCCTTCTTGATACTATTTCATACCATAGAACCTTTACTAGTCAAATCAATTTTTGGAACCTCCTATGAGACAATCACATGTAGATACTTATAATTAAGACCTTTACCTTGAGGTTGTTTCTATTTTGTAAACATCTATTTTTGGATTGTGAATAAATAGGACATGAAAGATCAAACAATAAATAAAAGCACTTTTCATGCAAGAGATCTACAAAACAAATATTTTATATTCGTCAACTAGAAAAAACTTAAAGAATGAAAAAATTCTATGAATTTTCAAAGAGATCTTCTTATGAGCTTAAGATAATATGATGAGGGTTGAGTGTTTTATAGGAGAAATCCTAACTGATAAATGGATTAGATCATGATGAGTGTCAACATCTCATGTAATGAGACAAAATGATCTAATAAAAAGTCACTCTAGTTGATAGAAGAACACACTCCTAAGTTTAGCTTAAGTGAATGAAATGCATTATGCTACTAATAAATTAAAGATTAATTAATTATTAGCTAATACATGATTAATCTAACAACCCCTTTAAAATGAACTTAGGGAGTAGATAAAAACCCTAAAAACCTAATACATAAAAATGAAAGAATGAATGATGGGTCCCTACAAACAAGGCTTGATGAGGTACTGATGTATAAATAATCAAATCTCTCATAACTAGATAAAAAAGGAGAAAAATCATGGTAAAATATCCTCTCCAAAAGAGAGAACAAAAATTGAAGGAATAAAAATCCTCAAAAACAATGTCCTAAAAATACTAGGAACATGAAGAACATTGCACAAGAATGAAGAAGTTGTAGATAACTATTGATAGATAACTACTATAGTACTGAAATGAATAACCTCCATTAAAAATGATGATAAAGATCAAGAAGACAATAATCTATATGAGTTCCCCAATGACAATACTCAAATTAGATGGCAAACAAAGGCAAGCATCTAAAACTTGAAGATAAAAATGGTACATGCACCAATAGTTTGAAGAACACTAATCAAGTGAAAATGGAAGGTCGCCTAAAAATACAAGAATCCAAGAATGTCCATATGGTAAATGATGTATCTCACCAAAATGTATGGGTAACCAACTACTACATCTTCCTTGTAAATAGTAACAATAACTATATACATAGATCAATCCAAAAAATGAAACCAAGGAAGTGTTATCACTAACAATAGAAAACCCCCATAACACAGAAATGCAGAGACACGAGAGGTACACTAAAAATATGTCACCCAAAAGTGCATGTAGGAGAACCAACAACATTTGAATTTGTAACTAAAATAGTACCTACAAATAAAAGGGTGTGCAAACTAGGCACACTTGCATGAGGTAAGAATTACTAGGATTCAAAAACCATGACACTTTATATCATAGTGAAAGTATGAAAGGCACAATAAGATGTGCAAATATCCAAAAAAGATACACTAGAATGGTACTTTATCTTAGTGTATCTATAAAAAATCGATTTGCATGCAAAATATGCTCAAAATACCCAAATAAACCATAATGTTGGAAATACATGTAGAACAACCTAAAAGAAGTCATCCCATGCAAACAAGAAGTTTTTAGGAGCTTAAACATTCAAGTAATTCACTAGAATGTGAAAACACAAAAAAAATATACTTGGAGAAAAATCTAGAAAAAATGCATGGATGGCTATGAAGGTCTTTGAAAGACCATCCCAATGCCACTAGACTCACAAAAAACAAAGAAACAAGTCAAAAGAACTTATGAGCTCACAAGTGAAAAATACCTCTAACTTCAATAGGCTATAAATATACCAGCAACAAAAAATGATGATGAAACTCATGCACCGCTAGAAATTTCACAGAACCAACTTTCCAATGATATCATGTTTTCTAAATTTTGATAGTGTACACCAAAGTGATGGCTAAAAGAAAAAATGCTCGTGTAGGGAAAAAAAAGGGGGCTTCGAGGGGGGCCATTTGGTAGGCCATACTAATGACAGTAGTGGAATATTCTAGAGAATATTCATTGGTTGTTGGAAAAGAAATCTAATCCCTAAGTAAAAACTAGTCACTAGAATATTCAAGTGCAAATGAATAAAATATGCTAAAATTATGCATCATGGGAGAATATTCCTCAAAATCTTAGAAATATTCTACTACTAGTATTGGGAGTGCTGAAAAGTTTCTTTAAGGTGCCAAAAAATCTTGTGTGCCACTAGGCAGTAAGTGAGGTTGTTGGACAACTGATGAAGGTTGTTGATGAGCCTGCCAAGGCTACCATCGACAAATGCAAGCACTGAAGGGTTCCAAGAAAGGTACCCATGTGGGATATGGGCTTGTAGGGGCCTACATTCATTGGTACCCTATGGGTACCCAATTAATTGCTTAGTATTTATTTTATTTTATTTTAAAAAAAAAATGTTTAAAAAACCCATTTTAAAAAAAGAAGCTATGTTTTTTATTTAAATTCGTGTATTGTCATATAATAGTCATACCAAGGCCTTTGGTATAATTTTTTTTCCTTGAGACTCCTATAGCCAAATTGGATAAATTTATACTTAAAAATCATCAAATCAACCTCTTAAATGCATCACTAAGGTATTTTTTGCACCAAAATGTACCAAATTTTTTTCCTAAATCTAAAAATTACAAATAAAACCAATTGAGATTCTCGATATGAATCTTATAACCTTAGTTGAAGAAATCCCTCTTAAATTGAGAAGGGGTTCACCAAATCCATGCTCTAATACCATGTTAGAATTGTGAATAAACAAGAAAGGTAGGATCAAACAACAAACAAAAACACCTTCCATGCAAGAGATCTGCAAAACAAAGATTTTCTATTCCTCCACTAAAAAAAACTTACTGAATGAAAAGTTTCTATTATTTTTGACCAAGATCTTCTTATGAGTTTAATATAATAAAATTAGGTTTTAGTTCTTTATAAGAGCAACCATAAATGATAAATGGATTAGATCATGACAAGTGTCAAAATCTCATGTAATGAGATATAATGATCTAATAAAAGCTCACTCTATTTAATAGAAAAAAACACTCGTATGTTTAGCCTAAGTGCATGCGATGAATTAGGTGAATAATCAGTTAAAGATTAATGAATTATTATCAAATGTATGATTACTTTAACAATCTCTAATAAATTTTGGTACCCAAAACTTGAATATCAAGTTATGCATGTTTAAGATCCAAACAATCATTTTTTAGGTCAGAAAACCCTATCCCAAATAATTAGATTCCTTTTTTAAATTGTATATATTTTAAAACCATAAGAACTTCCTAGAAAGAAAAATCAAACTCAAAAAAATGAAACATCTAAAAACACTAAACTATTGTAAAGAGGAAGATCTTGTAAAATGTACTTTAGAAGAGTAACATGAGCACAAAGATAATCAACAAAAATTCTAATGATTGGCATTCCTCTGAATTGATCAAGAATCCTCTTCCATTAAATATGATTAAGAGATCCATCTAACAAAGATATGGAAAGGCACTCAAAAGGAAATTTTCTTGTTCTGAATATAAAAATAAAATCAATTCTTTCTTGAATGGTCAAAGGAGCATTAAAAAAGAGATATTTAACTTATCTTCATTAATCTATTGGTTTGAGGATGCTAAAAAAAATCCAAGGTATTCTAAACATGAATATTTTCTTGAGTTTTAGCAACTCATATCCATGAAATTTCATCCCTAAATAAAACCATTAACTCAGTAAGGATTGAGAAAACTTCCCAAACCCTAAGCCATAAGAATAAAACAATAATCTAGGAAATCAATCCACCTTGATTTAGCCCTCACATACGTAAAATAAGAAAAGATGGGATATCATTAAAAATATATAGAAGAAATAATATTCCACACAAATCACAACCTACTTAATATAACTAGAGATAAAACCAAAAGAATAGAGAACATTCCTTAAAAAGGACCATCAAACTTTGTCATAAGCCTTAGACTTGTCAAGTTTGATGTACATGGATTTATCCTTAGAACAACCCATTGAATGAATTGTTTCTATTGCAATAACAATACTATCAAGAATATAACGGCCTTTAACAAAGATTCCCTACATAGATATATGAGAAAATAAAGAAACGTTTTAGATGTTAAACAATTATTTTAGTTATGATACTATAAGAAAAATTATAAAATACAACTAGGCTATAAAGGTTAAGGGAATCAAAGTCGAAAAAGTAGAACTAATAATTTTAAGCATCTATTTATTATTTTGGAATTCACAAACAACCTCCAATGGATCATCCTTTAGAATATTCTATAACTATATTGGAAGAATTCAATAGGAAATCCATAAGTTATAGGAGTATTGCCTTTCTTCATTTGAAAATATAACCTTTTTCAATTCATCAAGATTGATAGGTGCAATGAACATATCATTCATTTGCATAGAAACTAGGGAAGAAATACAAACTAATATTATCCATTCTTCCTCCACAATAACATGATCACATTATAAAAATAAAGATAAAAATAATAAAGAACTTCCATATTAATTTAATCAAAATGAAGATAATTCAACTCCATGAGAAGAGGTGATAAAAATATTAGCATTACCATTATACTTATCTTTAGTTGAATAATACAAAAAGGAATTATTATAGGTGAAACATTTGAAATACCTAATTTTGAGACATTTCTTGACCATTTTACTTCAAAAAGATATAATATTATCTCACTACATGCACTTCTCAATAGTCAAGAATTGGTAGCACAATCATTTAAAGGAAAGGAAAGAAGAAACAAAAAACAAATACAAAATATAATGAGCCTCACACCTCTTATAAATATGATATAAACCTAAGATTAAGAAACCAACATGTATATATTACAAAATATAGATACCTAATGAGAATTCATGTTAGAAAAAAGATTAATAAATTATCATAGTAAGGGATAACTAAAATATCTAATGAGATAGATCAAATGAAAGGTAAGGAAATTAGTAAGGGAGATAGCTTCATAATTTTTAAACTTCACATCATATTGCTTCATCATAGGGTATGTTCTCTTTATCCAAGCCTTATAATTTACTACACATTTTGATGGGGAACAAAATGTACATGTATGTTTGTGGAAAATGGTCTAGTGATATGGAAGAATATACAATCAATGTTATAATTTGTATCACATCCTTGTCAACAAATCTCCTTTCTATCCATCAAACTACACATAGTAGAGCAATGAAGATGATCGATTTTACACCTAATTATATAATTAGAAAATACTTGAGGACTAAAGAGAATTTATATTTGGATTATTGATATTCATGTTTCTTATATACCTTTTCACTTTTTCCCTTGATGATGAAGTGGTTCCTTTCACTAATATCCATACTCATGCATCTAGTTTGAATCATATCTCTAAGGAGAAATTTGGACACTTTAATCCTTGTGCTCTTAAGAATTTTTTTGAGTTTTCATCTCCTCCATCCTATAATTATTAATAGATCAATAATTCAATTCAACAGCATAATCATAGTATTTTAGGTTCAACTTTTGGGGATTACTACTTGATAGGTATTTTATATTTTGTTTTATGAGTTTATATTGTAAATCTGAAGGATACATGTAAGCATATTTTTTCCCTCCTTTATGAAAGTTATAAAATAGCTATTATCACATCATCTTATCTTTGGATACTATGATCCATGATTTTATACAAAATCTTGATTTTTCATCTTCTCTGATTGGGATTGCACCTTATTTTTATTGGCATATTCTAACATCTAGATAATGGATTAGATTTCAAAGGAACCAATCATGATACTTCTTCCCTCATATATTTTCTTAGATTTGTACTTTCTTCAATATATATGAATTGAATTTGTTTCATCCAAAAGAAAGGATTATTTTTTGCAAGTAGTAAATTATTATCTATCTTTGAGTGTTCACCTTTAGCATATAACCTACTTTTGTGTGTGGGGTCTATAATCTTACTATTTCTCTCCTATAGGGGAATTATTGATTATATGTTTGTCATGAATGCAGTCCTTGGGGGCCATATTAAGTCCTTACATCACTTGTTTGTATTTTTTCTTACTTTCTCTCTTTTGGAAAGAGGATTTTTCCTATAATTTTTTTCCTTTGCTCCATTTATGAGAGATCTTTTATACATGGGTACATAAAAGATCTAGTAGTTGAGATCTATCTATGAATATTTGTATTCATGCATTTTTTGTTCCTCGCTAAATCACACTTAAGGGGGATGTTTGCTATATATTACTTAATTGAGTTACCTCCTATGCTTTGAAGGAAATAAAAGAGATGAGGTAAAACAAACAATGGGGATAAAACATAGATGATAGCTTAGTACCTCAAAACATTCATGACTCCTAGCATAGATTTTGCAGTGGAGTGCACCCAAAAACTCAAAGGATTTATTCTTTCTTAATATAATCTTCAATGTGCATTTCACAATAGAAATTTTAGCATAACTTAGCTAAGGTGAAAGAGTCAACATGGAAAAATAGCATCATGAAAGTATAGCAATACCACTTGATGAAAATGAAGGGTGAGGGATTGGATTTATAGATTCATGATGATATGAATGAACAATTGAGATCTCTCCACATGATCAATGGCCCATAGAGGATGGTGCTCTCAAGCAGGATCAAGAGGACAAGTGTTACAAGAGGTTTTCATGGGATAGGGTGGCTAAATTGATGGATATTGGAGAATAAAGGAGGGAGCATGTGGTTGGCTTTCTCAAAGAGATGATATTTAAAATTTTTCATTGTAAGGGAGGTGGGAATTAAGAAATGGATTTTATCGAGATGAGAGAGGTGGACCCATGCAAAGTTAAATTGAAAGGTGACATTTTTCTTTAGTGGATTTAAAGAGAATGGGGTGAAGCATTATTGGAGAAATGTGAAGACTTGAACATGTGTAGAAGAATGACACATGACAAATGATGACAAGTTTAGATTTAATAAAAAAAAAAAAGGAAAAAGGCTAATGCGTATAAAAGGGTGGTTTAATTAATTAATCAAGGATTAATTAATTATTAGGTTTTGGAAGAATTTAGGAATGAGGTCTAATATTAACTTAATTAAATAAAATTCAATCATTATAGAGGAAATAACTTAATTAATTAAATTATTAAATTATTCAATTAAAATGGGGAATTTTGGGGAGTAATTAATTAAATATTAAATTTAATTAATTAATATCAAATTTAGACATCTATATTACCTATTCATAATTATTAATTAACTTTATTTAGGGTAAACTTAATATATTTATCTTTCGGTGTCTCATGTCATATGATTGTGACACATGTCATAATCTTATGATATGTTATCCTTGCTCCTTTCCTATATTAGAAATGCCTCACTTCTACATTATGCATAATTGATTATTGAATCATTGATCTATTTCCTCATTGTATCAATACTTGTATCCATTAGCAATAAATTTATTCTCTTTATTCTCTCTTGTGGAAGGTTACATTTGTTATTGTAATAGATCTTGGGACATTGATTATTTGTGTGATTCTTTCATAAGATGACTTTGACAAGTAATTTTTTGTAAATAATTGATTAGTAGTTTTAAAAAATAGTTCTTTGAAAAATATCTTATACATGAAAAAAAATTAGACTAGAAAATGACTAACAACTAAATGTTAGAAATTGAGAAGAAATCTACTCTATACAAAATGTTAGGAAATTCTTGTAGCTTTTTCAATTTTTATATATTAACTCACCTTAATTGATTCCAAATGAATCAAAAGAATCCTAGCTAATCTACAATTATCTCAATGCACTAAGGAAAAGAAATCACAAAATATATATTATAGTTAGAATATAATTTATATAGACACTTCAAATAGAAATAATTACTTTTTTCCACATACAAATACAATTAGATTGATTATGGTCCAAAAATCTCCAAATTGTTGTGGAATTGAAAATAGCATTGAGTTAAGTGTGCATATGAAAGAGACCTCTAGTAACATTTTCTATTTCATTATCAAAATGGTTCGTTTGACTAGCATATAGACACCCATCAACAATCAATTGGAACTATCTTGGATATTGAAGACAACTTGTTTGACTAAAAACTTAAATAAAATGATATGGTATAGCTACTATGAATTTATTTAAAAGCCTCTCTCAAAAGAGTAACATATAGTGCAAGAAGTAATAAATCTTGCAAGCTATGGCATGCAAAATCTATATAATATTATGTGATGAGTGGGTTACTAGATATTCTTGTCACAAATCACATCAAACTAGTTTTTAGATCTAAGTGTTTACAACGATGAAAGTTGAATGGTTTGAAATTTTATCTACGAATGCTTGTTTGTTAAATGTATATTGTCCTCCCATGGCTGTTGCTAGTTTGAATAAACCTTTTCATTGCCTCTAATAAAATTTAGAATGTTTTGCCTTGAAAATCCATTTAAACATTTGTCCAAGCTATGAAAGCCTATTTAGTTTTTTCAAATAAAGATTATAAATAAGTATACACTTGGAGGTCGCAATTGAAATGACTTCATACCTGCAAAACATAGAAGAAATCAATAATAGATCTTCATGTTAAGATAGAATGAATCCACACAAAAAAAAAATTATTAAATGAATTGGATTTTTACATTGGGTTCACTAAACTATCATGTAAATGAGAACAACTATTTCATGAAGATAGAATGAATCCACACACACAAAAAAATGATTAAATGAATTGGATTTTTACATTGGGTTCACTGAACTATCATGTAAATAAGAACAACTATTTTTTAATTTTTTAATTTTTTGTATAATTCATGGGTATTCCCGCGACCCAGTCCAGTGTCCAATCAGCCTTATCTTGGGCTTACTTATTGTCAAGCTTGGGAGCAGAGGTGGTGAGCTGGAGAAGGACTAATTCTTTGAGGATGCATGCAACTGCCTGCTAGCCGTGTGCATAGGGCTAACCCGGCCTCGAACTCAAGATCTTGGGGAGCAAAACAAACACTCAATCCAATTATGGTACCCATGTGGGCTGAGAACCACTATTAAGAATTAAAAATAATATTTAGAACCAATATCCCAACTCCTCCATGCAAACATTTGATTCAGCAATGTGTGGATGAGCTCTTCACTGTGCGGGACAGTGTACTGCCACTTCAGTCACTCTCGAATGCAGTGAAAGCTTTCTTAATGAATCTGCAGTTCAAACTTATTAAAGTTTGAGCTTATATGGAGATGGACGCTTTTTGAACGTCGGATAAGTAGTTCGAAATGTTATAATCCCATTATTGAGAAGCAGAGATCAGAGATAGTGGTAGACTGTTATACTAAATACTTGTGCGAAGTAATTGCTCTGTTAAGCAGAGAGCAGGAAGCCCTACCTCGTTCAATGTTTGTTGGTTCTTCAGTGCTTTCAAAATGTGAAACCTAATTGTTTAACGTGTCGATGCAGGGTTTCAGAGATTGTGACGTCAGATTGCAATTATTGTTGTCATCATTATTATATGATAGCTACTACCCATAATTCTCAACCATGAGATAGTTAACCAAATTCTGAGTTCTGAAAGAAATTTGTTTTGTCCATGAGAAAGGGCAGAGGAAAATGTTCGATCGATGGCTTGTTGCATGAACATTAAACTGATCATGTCTGTTGATTTACAACAGTAATTCACCTGCACGCTTTCTAAAATCTAAAGCTGTGATGTACTTCGTCCATCATTAATATAATTTTCCACCATCTGGCAAACGCCAAGGCACCACTGTCAGCCTCCTGTATTAACTTGTATCTGCAGTCAGGGCTTAAGGATAGATTTCCTAGAAAGATTTCTTTTAGGATTGGAAAATAAGGAGAACGAGGTGGCTTCTGAACTACAGGAAGTTTATAGTCGTGAAGAAATATTTTAGAAACCAAAAAAACTCAAATAAATTTTATGGAGGGAGGGGATTTAACATCTCTTAGAAAAAATTATCTCTAAGTTGGACTGAAGGAGGTCAAATAAGTGATATCCTAATCTAATCAAGGGATATTTAGTCTTCTTTTGATATAGAATGTTAATTGAATAAGTAGTTAGGATTGCAGATTGCTCTAGAGGAAAGTTAAATCTTGATGAAGAGTTTATTTTTAGAAGTGAGATTTGTTCTTTTTGATAGGAATGGAGATCATTCTTTTGGGCTTGATAATGTTTTTTTTTTCTTCCAACATATTTGGTGATATTCTGGATGCGGTGCAAGAATCTATGGGTTCAAGATCAATTATCAGATATAAACTCTACATTTCTTGTACTTATTCTAAATAAGAAAGATTTTCTAACTATAATTTTTTTTACGTCTATATTTCTTTCCAATACTATTTATAAGGTCATTTCTATAGTTATTGTTAACATAAACATTTTCTTCTCTATTTAATTTTTAAATAATAGGAATTTTTTTAAAAGGTTGCCAAATAACATATGGCATTATCTTACTTCAACAAATGATACATTCTTACATGGATAGTAATAGAAAAGGTAAGCTCTTCAAATTTTTATATCAAAGCTTATGACTATATAAATTGGGGATTCCATAATAAAATTTTAGAAAAGAATAGATTTTATATAAATTTCATGCATTGGGTTTTTAAATATTTCTCATCTAGCTCCATGTTTATCCTTATTAACATATCTATAGAAGGTTTATTTGCTTCCTCTTGAGTTCTTTAGGATTCTTTGGCCCCTTACTTATTTATCATTATGGTAGTATCTTTGTGTAGAGTTATGAGTTCTCTTATAATCAAAATTTCCTTACAAGTTCTCAAAGGTTCTTCTCCAAGGAATGATCTCACTCATCAATATTTTGTGGATGACACTATAATTTTTGCTTCTACATCTATCTCTGAGGATAGGAGAAATTGAGATCTTTTATCAAATCGTGAACAAACTTTTATTTAGAATCTAAATAGATTTGAATATTAAATTTCCTTTCTAAATGTTGGTGAAGTGGTGTAATACTTTATCTATTGATTTTTCTCTTTTAGAAAAGGTTTTGTTCCTAATTCTTACATTGGTTTCCCTCTTTTTATAGTAGAAATGATAAATCAATACAAAATCCCATTTTAGATAGATTTAGAAAATTGTTGGATGATTGGAAAGGAAGTGGGATTTTATATTTCAGGATTTATTTTCTTCTAATATATATTTTAGACTATTCATATTTATATGTTTTGTGTTCTCCTTGCTCCTAAAAGTATCATTAGTGAAATCAATTATATAATGAATGATTTTTTTTTCGAAAGGATCTAGGAACCTATTCAAAATTTTCATGTTACCTTGGAAGTAATGTATACAAAATAATATCTCTTATTATAATCCTTGTGTTTGGAGGGTTGAAGTAAGGGAAAGAGGATGAAGTTTCTAATTATACTCCTATATCCATTTCTATTTCATATGATAAAATATATTGCTATCAATCAATAAATAAGAAAAGGGTTTAGGGATTAAATATGTTCAAATCTTTATTAAAGGTTTGTCGTCTAACTTGGTATGTGTGAGGCCCACTCTTTTCTTATGATCATATTGCACTTGATAGACCTATTATATAAATTGATACACATTGATTTTTCATATTTATATTTTTATATTTATGTTCATGATGATAGATTAGTTTCAATAGTGGTACTATGCTTAAATTATCTTAATTTTATGAGCACATTCTGATGATTTATATAGTGGATAACTATGTTTCATTATTATATATGTGATGGATGTATAGTTATGAATTCATGAGAATGATGTGTGGAGATAACTTTTTGTGAGTCAGTGGTGTATGCTTTGTATTCTCTCTATTGTCTTTATTGTATTTACTAGTATGGATATTAATTATGTTTTTAAAATATCAATTAACCTAGTTTCAAATTAAAATTATTAATCAAAATAAGGATGTCTATGTATGGTGTAATTAGAAAAATTAGTATGAGCTAATGATATGGGGTATATATAAAGTTAAAATTATTTAAGATGAGAAATTATGATAATTAGTTAAATTGTGATGATTGTGTGAATTTTTTATTTTTATGGTATATGATGTGAGTGAAATTTTAGTTATAATTTCTTGAACTATTTAATGGTATGTATTAATGATTTTTGTTGAGTGTGTTGATTGTTTCCTTGGGCAAAAAAAAAAATTAGAGGTCATCTATAAACCCTAATTATGTATGCTAGTAACACCTTGGCCTTAGCCTATGAGGGGGAATAAAGCCTTCATTTGTTAAAATATTTTGTAAAGTGATATTTTTCTATTTTATATGGTTTTGACATTTTCCTAATATTTTATGTGTTTGGGTTCTAGGATGATTTTTCGTCTTAGGCACAGAGTAAATAGTATTTTCACATTATGGTATTTTAAAAGGTCATGAATTATTATTTTCTTTATTTATGTGGAAAATTAAGTCCCTGGAGTAAGTACATATGGGTTGGGTACTTGTTGGGCTACAAATTCTTGTATTTTGGTAATATTTTACCCATCCCAATCCCCTTGTAAAGAATGTGATGTGACTTATAATGTAGAGATGGAAAGTTAATTTGTCACCATCCAATCTTTCGTTCGTAGGATTTTATATGTTAGGGTTTTTTGAAGTACATTTCTCACAATGTATAACTCATGTTGGATAATACTTCAAGAGATTTGTATGGAGAGGAGTATACAAGTATAATCCCTATCCATAGATTCACATGTGTTAGCATCTGATGATCATGTGACTTATTAGGGTCTGTGTCAAGGGATAAAGGGGATGAGTTGCAAGTAAGGGGGAAATCAACATAGCATCATGATAACCAATGTTAAATGAATTAAACAAAATCTAATTCAAAACAAGGATTTAGATTCATATCCATTGCTCATGAAATGAAGTTTTAAAGCTATTGAAATCAACTAACGGAATCTTAAGATAGCATAATGAATTCAAAACAAAGAAAAAATTACCATCCTATGTTGAAGTGTATTTGCAATGATGTTGGATCGTTGTTGTATCAATGCAAAGCCTCCATTTGTGCATCGAATAATCTTCAAACAAATGTGTGTTGATCAAAGACATGTGTTAAAGCTTCCAAGAAATTAATGATTAATTTTATATTACTTTGTTGTGCAAAAGATGTCAATTCTCTGATCATTTTTTAGAAGAAATGAGGTTGTTATATGGATTTTGTGTTTTGAAATGAATGATGAAGATCGCGTAGTAGAATATCCTAATTAATAGTTGAAAATAATTGAGAGGAATTAGATAGGAAGAATCAATGGATTTTGATTATGTAATCGATGTAATTGATGAAATCAATTTGAGTGTTCAATGGAATTGAGGAAATATATTAAGCCTTAAATGGGATTGAAGAAATCATGTTGAATCAGTCAAACCAAACAGAGTGAGCAATCAGGGGATTGTAATTTGCTCAATCATGAAAGTGGGTGTGGATAATTAATTAATTAATTAAATTAATTGAGCTCTTTTAGTTGAACATGCAAATCATGTTTGAATAATTTATTTAATTATTCAAGTTTAGGGGAAAGTGATTTAATTAAACTATTAAGTTTCAATAATTTAATTGATTTAGGGGAATACAGTGAATTAGTGACATAATCAAATAATTGATGTTATTTAATTAATCAGGAAGAATAAAGTTAGATTAGGACTTTATAATAAATAAAATTTATTTAATTAGTCAAAAACGATGAAAAAGTGGGTTGGGGCCCTAGCTTGGTTGGCTAAATCTTTCTTGTAGCAGGAGGTTGGTCACAAGTTCTAGTCTCCCCCACCCCCATGGTACCAAAGGGTGTGTTGCACCAGCGCCACCGGTCACATTAAAAATTTTACCAGGCGCACTGCAGTTTATAGGGGGTCATGCTACCCGATTCCTGTAGTCTAAAAAATAAAAAATATAAAAAACGATGAAAAAGTGAATTAATTAAATAATGTAATATTATTCAATTAATACAGGAAATTAGGGATTTTGATGTAGTTGATGTGAAATGCAATGATATTAGGTGATAATGATGTCGATGATATGAAAATGTCATTTTGGATGTGAGATATGTGTTAGGCCATTTTTACATGTTTACATTTTGCCCGTCTTTGAGGCAAAGTACCAGTTGCTTTGTTTCAAAGAATTCAATGTTAAGATCAAGATTTGAAAAATTTCATATGCCCCACTATGCCCCGATGGTCAGCAGAATGATGGTTGGACGCTGGCTACCCCATCGAGAGGTTGGCTAAAAATGTCAATTTTTAGGTTGATCATGCGATAATGTTTATTTAAGTTTAGATGCATAGAGGACAAAAAATTAAGATTTTTGTTGTATAAAAATGGCCCCTTGTCATTTTCATGGCCTTTTAGGTCTTGTTTCATGGTGTTGGAACTATGTTTCCTTGATTTTATGTTGCAACATGGCTTGAACATGCTTATTTAGGTACTAAAATTCAAAGAACGACATCTTGTGAAGGTGTTGTGAAGTGTTGTATGACATTTCTACATTCTTATAGACTCTATTAATTACAATTTACCTAAAAATCACCTTCTTGCTCATCAAAAAGCCCTATTTTGAAGTTTTGTAAAATCTTGTAACAAGTTTTCATGCTTTTCTAGGCACATCTTCACTATTTATCCCCTTTTCATGGCTTATTTGACCCCTTTATGCTCTCATATGCTTAATTAAGTGTATTTTTTAGTATTATCCCAACAAACAACATTAAATACAACATATTTCCTGACACTTGTTTTTTAGGTCCTAGGTGGGACCCATTCGCCATGGGTGGTGAATGAGTCCCCCTTGGCCCTAAATTCAAAATATTTTTAAATTTCCTTTTAGGATTTTATTCAAAATCAGTTGATGTCGACCTATGATAAGATATGAATGGGTAACTAAGGCACAAGTGAGTATAAATATGTGATTTTCACCTCATTTTACAATCTCCTCACTCATTCAAGCATTCAAGCAATTTACAACATCTTTTCAAGCACTATTCAAGCACTTTGAAGCAACCATTGACATTACTTCAGACTTGCATCATCAAAGGTTTGGTAAGTTGATAGCAATTGCATGTTGTTATTTTATCATTCCTTTGCATTTCATTATTTTATTAAAGGTATGATTACCAAAATAGGGTTTGACCAAGGCAAACCTCTATTCACTAACCTTAAACCATTTTTCCCCTATTGCATGTTTGTTTGTAGACCTAGGTATGCAAATTTGACAAGATTTTTGGTGTTGAAGATTGGCTTACAAGTCAACTAGGTGCTTCAAGTCAACTTAAGTCTATTTCAAGCTTGGAGAAGGTTTTCTGTCCATTTTCTGTAGAATTGACTTCGGCAACTCGACAAGCAGTGATTTCCAAATCTGGTGTTGCAGAGTTGTCTCCTAATTTTTTAGAAATTTGGGAGAGGACTGATTCACCACCTATGGTTAATGAGTTTTACCTTAGGACTAAAAATATAATTTTTTTAGATTCCAGATCCCGACAGATAGAAACTTGTTTTCGACAGTTTTCACCATGAGGAGGACTAATTCACAACCCTGGGCGAATGAGTCCCACTGTGAAAAATTAGTAAGTTCAACCAGCATCTAGAACACTCCAGATTCATCACACTCCATCTAGGTGCACTCAGATTCATCTTGTTCCTTTCTGTTTTGCATAATTTCTTTATTTACTTCATTGTTTGCATATCACAGTGTGTTTTCAAACATAGTGTAAATCTTAGTTTTGCATTCATTTTCATTCATTTAAATCAGTCAATTGCATTTAGTTAACTTCTTTTAGGTTAGAAAACATTAGACAACATTATTTGAATGAACTAGTTTGCATTTTTGGCCTAATTCTCTCCTCTTAGGTGAAAAACCCTAGAAGAGTTAGAGAAGTCCTAAGAGCCAAAAATCAACAGTTCATTTTTAGTGAACCCGAAATTTTGAGCACTTTTCATTTTTTATTTCATTTACATATTGTATCATAGTTTGCATTTGCATTAACATTCAATAAGTACATTGATTTTTTTTTACACTTTAGGACATTTTATCTTGCATTAGCGAAAGATTCACTTAGATTCCATTTTTGCATTGCATCCCCTTGAAAAAAGTAAAAGTTTGCATTCTGTAGGACATTAAAATTATTTTAAAATTTCTGAAAAATACAAAAAATTTGCATACTTGGACTCATTTGCCACCCAAGGCGAATTAGTCCTTCTACACTTGTTAAACAACATTTTTAGCCCTTTTCTAGAATTTGTCTACATTTTTGTTTTCCGTAGTTAGATCTCAATTACAGTTAGCAGTATTTTTTTTATTTTCATTTCAAACTCTTAGATTAGTTTGGATTTGCAACACCCCTCCTTTGTGTTACTTGCATGAGTGTTTGGTGCTCTGTTGATAATACTTTGGTGAGAAGAATTTCTAGACTCATGGCTTCCCACGATAGCACTTTCATTGTGGACCTTGGGATCTCAAGATCTCCAACTCCTAGTATGGACAATGGTGCATTAGGCCTTAACAATACCACTTTTATACCTTCACCTTTTTATCCAATGAATGTTGACAACCAAAACAACTCTCTTCCTCAAGACAAGGTCATTAGTATTCATGAATAATTTTCACATTTACAAAAAGACTTGTCACTTGAAAACATTTCCCAAACTGACATACCTTCCATTGATAATCTTCATCGTTTGATTGAAAGTGATGATGGCTTGCAAGTGATGAAGAATATTACCGAGATTTACAATAAACATGCCACTCCTAATACCCAATTTGCAACCATTCCTGTAAGCCAAGGAGGACCTCAAGTTCCTCCCCCTTCGACCATAGCTTCCATACCAACTTATACCAATCTGCAAGTCCATACAACTATGCCTCAGGCTACTTCTTTCTGGATTTCCACTAGCATTCCTACTTCTCTTGTGGCATCGCAAGTCCCTTCCACCACCTTCACACCTCATAGTATTCCTCTCACTTCACTTCATATCACCTACACTCCATCACCCTTTTCCCTTCCACCTCAATCCACATACCCTGATCCCCTTCTTACACAACTCCTTACCACCGTTAAATATATGCAACATCAACTTTCCACCATTAGCCAAGGTCAATCCGCTCCACTAACATATCATGTATGTAGTAGCCCCTTATCCTTAGAAATTTTACATACCATGATGCCACAAGGGATAGAAATGCCTCGTTTTGAGAAATATGGAGGAAAAGGAGACCCTGTCAGCCATGTTAATGCCTATATAGCTTTGTGTAGTGACTTTGTCCTTGATGATAAACCGTTAGCCAAATTGTTTCCAAGGACCTTGAAAGACACTGCCTTAGAATGGTTTTCCAACTTTCCTAATCATTCCATCCATTCATTTAATGAATTGGTGGATGCTTTCATAATTCACTTTCAAGTTCACATGACACCTAAAAAGATAATGGCTGACCTTCTGCAATGTAGAAAAAACATAGATGAAAAAGTAACAAATTCTATCTCATGATACCAATCTATGTATGCTCAAATTGATGTCAAGATTCCTAATGCACATTTGCAAAAGATGTTTATCAAAAAATTGCACACCCACCTTCAGGATAAATTAACAATGATGAAATTCTCTTCATTTATGCATCTATGAACAACATTGTGTGAAAACCATAATTCAATTTCAAGTTGTGATTCAAAATCCACTTCTAATCGAGCAGAAAAACTTGAACACAACAATCAACACCAAAATAACCAAGAAAACTTCTACAAACCAAATAGAGGATTTTTACAGTTTAATCCACCTCCTCAACCTCAACCTTAGCCAACTCAACCTCTTCCAAATCAAGTGGCAGTTGTTAAAGTAGTGGTGCCTTATACCTATGGGGGCCCGAAGAGATAGTTTACTTCTCTACCCAATTCCCTTCATAATACATTGAACCAATTAATTCAACAATGCTTGCTAACTTTTCCACCCATTAAACCACTTGATCCCATCGAGCCATTACCACCCACCTTCAAACCTAATGCTTATTGTCATTTTCATCACCAAAATAGACATGACATTGAACACTGCAAGCATCTAAAACATTTAGTTCAAGACCTCATTGATTCCGACCATTTTTCCATTGCGGGTGTTAATGATCAAGGCAATAAGTTTGTTGCATCCCCTAACTAGAATCTAAAAATTTTAACTAACCTCATGCCTAAACACAATATCTCATTTGTCAAGGCTAGTGAACCTTCAAACACTGATGTAATGAATGTTGATAGAAATAATGAACAACATGATATAACTCCAACTATTACTCAAGTTAATCCTATGGAAAAAACTTATGGGTGCGATAGACATTATCCCTCGTAAGGGCCAAACCAATAAATCTCTTGATATCACCTTTTTTGCTAAAGATATACTATAAAAGCTTCTTGATGGTCCTCTTTACATAGCCAATAGAATCTATGATAAGCTTACCAATGGGATTAATAAATCCCGCCTGTGGTGAGAATATGATCACAGAGGAGTTTCTAGTATTACATGAGCTATATCAAGATGAATATAATAAACCAACTGCATGGATTAAGACACATACTAGTTTTGCATGCCCTACGATCAAATCGATTGTGCTACCCTTAAAAATAGGACCTAAAAAATTAGAGGTAACATTTTCAATTATTCCACAATTTGACCAATTTTGTTTGCAACTAGGCCACCCTTGGCTTCGCTCAATGAAAGTGGTCTCATCAGTTGTTCACTTGAGTGTTTGAAGTTTCCACATGATAATGAGATAGTCACCACATACCATAGTGGCTTTAATCCTTTTCTTCCAAAGGTAATTTTTCATTAGAAGCCTTTTGGCCTACACCTATGGAACCCATCACACCTTGGAAAGACTTATTTTTCATAACTTATCAAAATTTTAAAGCCAAAAAGATAGCTAAATTGTCTCTTTAGAACTCGTCCCCATCCACTTCTGTAACTCCTATTATAGATTAAACCATTCTTCATCCTGATTCTGACATTGAGCAAACCATACAACCTCCTGAACAACCACCCCTGGATACTTCCCCACCATTGTTTAAATGACCAAGGGAAAATGAAATCACTCTTGTCATGCCTCCTTTCCTTAAACATGTGTATAAAGCCAAAGAGAAAGTGGTTGATCCATCCTCTTTGGTTTCTTCTATTCTTCCCTCTTTGGAAGCAGATGAACCTATGATGACTCAATATGCTCTTACACCTCAACAACTCCAAAATATAATTAAATGAAACCATGGTGCTAGGGAACGAAAGCATCATCGTCATCTCCTTGCTCATCAATCTTGCATAGAAAAGGATAAAGAAAATCAACCATTACGTTTGATTGAAGTAATAGATGACCACCCTCCTTCTCCTTACCTACCACACAATAGTCTTGTGAAACCTTCGCAAAAAAATGAACCAATCCAACAATCTTAGCTTTTGATACATCCTTCCTTCAAAATCACCATTCTTCCTCCCATCATCATTAATCTTTATGATGACGATGATGATGAAATGATAGCCAAAATAGATAAAGAAGTGCATAATGATTTAAATTCTTTATTTTAATCTAAAATGAGCTTAACTGATACATCCTCTCCACCAAGTGAAGAACCTAATATGACTCCTGGTTCAACACTTGCAATTATTCCTTTGGATAGTCAACCGCCCTCACATTACATTGAACATGATTGGGAGGAAGATGACCTATTAGATGGTTGACTTGCATTCGCCTAACTAGCCTTTTTGCTTTTCACTTTTTATTTTCCCTTTCATGTGTGCATCATGCTCCCTCATATCATGCGTTTGATATTCCCTCTCTTCGTACACTTCTACTCATATCCATAGATCCCTTATGTGTTTGGTGTGCTTTATTTTTTGGGGAGCAACCCCCTTTTCTTTGTTTTTCATTTTTTTTGGACATGATGCAGCCTAACTTCAAAACATATGACTTGGAATAGGGATTTCTAGGTTGGATCTCATGTCTTGTTTTCTTTTTGCATTCTCTTTTCTTCTCTACTTTAAAGTAATTGCTCGCAAAACAATATGTAGCAATTCCTTTAAAGTGGGGGGCATACATTATCATAATTCATTTGCATTCATGGTTCCTAGTGTAGCCTTATTGTTTGCATGATGCCTTCATCACTTTTTGGATGACATCGGGTGTGATGTCCTTCATAAGTGTGATCTATCTCAACATATTACATTCCTCTTAGCGGCCTGATGTGACACACTACAACCCCTAAGTTACAAATATACTATTCTTTGATTGGTCCTCTCTTGGAGACATTAGATACAATGTTACCTAAGTGACTGAACTTGCATGAACTGAACCAGACTCCTTTGAACTTCTTTTTCATCTTTTACATTTTTGCATTTTTGCATTTTTGCATTTTTTACCACCTTGCATAACACAGCTTGCATGACTATGGTACCTTTGTTCTTTTTGTTCATAGCATTTTCCTTTGTGGCACCTTGTTAAAGTTATCGATGGGTATAACTTTAATATGGTTGAGCGGGAAGCCCACCTAGCAGCATGAATTTCCCCCATAGCCACCTTTGTGTTTGTGAGTGCATACTAACTAGTGTATGTATCTTCCCTTTTTGGGCTTTCTCACCCCGTGGACAACTAGTTTTATGGCCCCAGAGTGAGTACACATTCTCTTTTTTAGACAATCAGCCTAGATATAATCCACAACTAGTTGGATTGATGATCAAAGCTTCATCCAATTCATCTCAACACTTGTGTGTTCCTTTGTTCCTATGCTTAGTTTTCCATGGGATCTTCATCCTAGGGGCTTGATCAGTCCCCTTGATCATTGGCATTCCATCTTGCTAGCGTAAGTGCATTTGAACCCTCCTCTCAATGTTCATGGCTACTTTAGTGTGAGTTTGAAGCAAGTTCATCCTCTCACTAAAGTGGGGGCTAAATGTGCAGTAGAAAAATGACCCCTTGTCATTTTCATGGCCTTTTAGGTCTTGTTTCATGGTGTTGGAACTATGTTGCTTTGATTTTATGTTGCAACATGGCTTGAACATTCTTATTTAGGTACTAAAATTTAAAGAATGACATCTTGTAAAGGTGTTGTGAAGTGTTGTAAGACATTTCTACATTCTTCTAGACTCTATTAATTCAATTTACCTAAAAATCACCTTCTTACTCATCAATAAGACCTATTTTGAAGTGTTGTAAAATATTGTAACAAGTTTTCATGCTTTTCTAAGCACATCTTCACTATTTATCCCTTTTTCATGCTTTATTTGACCCCTTTATGCTTTCATATGCTTAATTAAGTTTATTTTTTAGTATTATCCTAACAAACAATGTTAAATACAACATATTTCCCAACACTTGCTTTTAGGTCCTAGGTGGGACCCATTCGCCATGGGTGGCGAATGAGTCCCCCTTGGCCCTAAATTCAAAATATTTTTCAATTTTCTTTCCCGATTTTATTCAAAATCACTTGATGTCGTCCTGTGATGAGGTATGAACGGGTAACTAAGGCACAGGTGTGTATAAATATGTGATTTTCACCTCATTTTACAATCTCCTCACTCTTTCAAGCATTTCATCTCATATTTCAAGCATTTAAGCATTTTACAACATCTTTTCATGCACTATCCAAGCACTTTGAAGTAGCCATTGACATTACTTTAGACTTGCATCATCAAAGGTTTGGTAAGTTGATAGCAATTGCATGGGTATGTGTAGGATCATGATAGGCCAAAAAGTGACGATATGATGGGTATGTGTAGGGTATGTGGCTGATGACCTTTTTTTAACCAAAAATTGATGAAATGAAAAGGGTTTTTATAGGAGATTCTTAGCTTTCCACCAATATAAATTATGCTTTACTTTGAATTTAATAAATAATTATTATTCATTTTCTATTTGAATTACGACTAAAGTCCTGATTGATATGTTGATTGAAAACCATCTATAGCTTTCAAACGAAATCACATTTTTTGAATCTGAAACATGCATCACATTCTATGCTTCACATACTATAGGATTTTTACAAAAAAAATGAATTTTATGAAGTTTTGACCAAGTTAAGGTGGTCAGACATATGAGTTTTTATATTTATTAAAAGTTGTAATAAAAAATTCATAATTAATTATTTACTTTGAAAAAATTACAAAGAAATATGCATGACATCGAGACATGAGTCCTCTACTTATATCTAAAATATTATCATTTTATTGTGGTTAGGGTGGTTAGACAGACACCTACTTATTTTTCCACGAAATTTAAGTACTATTGTATTGAAATTTCAAATTTTTTCAAAATAGTTTTTTTTTTATAAATAAACCTAGTAGTTTAGAAACTAAATTCAATTTTCTATAGATTCTATTCTTACATATTTTTGAAATAATATATAACTTATTCAATTTTTTATGTCAAGTTGACTAACGATTTTTCTGAATTTTTTACCACTTAAGGGCCTGTATTTTCCATGATGATCTTGCACATACCCACATGTTGTTAGTTTATAATTCCTTTGCATTTCATTATTTCATTAAAGGTTTGATTACCAAAACAAGTTTTGACCAAGGCAAACCCCTATTCACTAACCTTAAACCATTTTCCCCCTATTGCATGTTTGTTTGCAGACCTAGGTATGCATATTTGACAAGCTTTTTTGGTGTTGAAAATTGGTTTACAAGTCAACTAGGTGCTTCAAGTCAATTTAAGTCTATTTCAAGCTTGGAGAAGGTTTCTATCTGTTTTCTGCAAAATTGAATTCGACAACTTGATAAGCAGTGATTTCTACATCTGGGGTTGCAAAGTTGTCTCTTGATTTTTCAAAAATTTGGGAGAGGAATGATTTGCCACCTGTGGTAAATGAGTCCCACCTTAGGACTAAAAATCTAAATTTTGTTAGATTTCGGATCCCAACAGACAAAAACTTGTTTCTAACAGTTTTCACCAGGAGGAGGACTAATTCGCCACCCTGGGCGAATGAGTCCCACTGTAAAAAATTAGTAATTTCAACCAGCATCCAGAACACTCTAGATTCATCACACTTCATCTAGGTGCACTCAGATTCATCCTGTTCCTTTTTGTTCTGCATAATTTCTTCATTTACTTCATTGTTTGCGTATCACCGTGTGTTTTCAAACATAGTGTAAATCTTAGTTTTGCATTCATTTTCATTCATTTAAATCAGTCAATTGCATTTAGTTAACTTCATTTAGGTTAGAAAAAATTACACACAACATTATTTGAATGAACGAGTTTGCATTTTTGGCCTAATTCTCTCCTTTTAGGTGAAAAACCCTAGAAGAGTTAGAGAAGTCCTAAGAGCCAAAAATCAATGGTTCAAGATTATATGAGCTTTGTTGGTAGTTCAGATGTTCCCAAGAGCTCCTAATTTCAACCTAGGAGGGTTTCCTAGGTGAAAAATTAGGGTTTGGAGGGTTAAAATAGGTAATTAGGGTTTAATTCTCCTCATTTGCATTTTGAGCCAATAGTAATATCTTGCCTCTAGATTTTGTGATTTATCAATTTTCAAGGAGCTATGACAAGGATTCAAGGAGTTGCACATAGCAATGATGTGGTTTGTGAGTTCGGGTGGCCTATAGACATCAGTGTGCTAGTATGTACCCTTTCCTTTCTTGTTTTCATCTTTTCATTTTTGAGTAATTAATGCATGGACACAAACTAGGTGATAGCAGTAATTTTATGTTTTATTCACTTTTGATTCATTTCTATCACTTTTGTAGGTTTTGAATGCATGACTTTTGAGTTTCCTACATGCATTTGATTTATATGTTCGATTTTGACCTAAATGTTTGCCTTTGTTTTTGCTTTTGCTGCAAATGTTTGCTTTTATATTTTTTCATGTTAAATGACCACCCTTGTCAAAATTGTTTGCTTTTGAGAAATACTTTTTCTTTTGACAAGTTTAATGCTTCTGAGTTTCTTTACCACTTTTGTTAAAAACAAGTGCGTTTTTGACTATTTTGATCGCTTTTGCAAAAAAGTAACTAGTTTTGACAAAAAATGACCACTTTTGCTATTTTTTGGAAGTTTGAGTCAATTTTTTTTCCGATCTTATGTTCGTTTCATGTTTCGTATAAAATTCTTAACATCATGGATTGAATTTTTTTGGGTCGATCTCAAACTGCTTTACTCTAGAGAGCGATGGTTGCGCAAGTTGTTTGATTTGATCATTGGTTTTTATGAGTTGGAGAGGGATATCCTAGATGTTGTGGGGTTGAGACATATATGTTACATGCCAACTATCAGATGCCATAGAGTGATGGCACTTTGAGACATCACCTTTTCACTTAACTACTAGCAAGGAACCCATTACCTTGGAAGACATATGGAGGATCCTTGGTGTACTGATTCATAGAGAGATAGTGACATATTTTGTACAATAGAGTAGATGTGTTATGCAACAAGTTGTTGGTGTTAGGAATGTTCAGGTTTCGGGAGTCAAAGATAGACCTATCTCCCTTTGTTGGTAGGGTGGATCTTGTTTTGCTAGTTCTATATGCTTTGGTCTTGAGGCTCGCCATTCATAATCGGTGAGGTAGGAAGTTTCCTATTGGTTGGGGTGTTTGCATCAAGAAAATGTTCAAGCATGGAACTAGGTATGCATGGGGAAAGTGTCTCCATGCACATCTTTACAGAGATATGCATGAGGTTGCCTATTCATGAGGCAATTCCATTTCTACTTGCATGTCATTACTTCATGTATGGGCCTAGGAGCACATGCCAATTAATAGGCTTGATGGAATTTTCGATCAGGATCCAGAGGATCCTTACTCTTACAGATACAGTGACTTTCTTCATTATACTTGGCCCGAGCAACTTTCTTACTGGTGTTGTGTGATTGACGATATGTCTGGTTTCATCTGGAGGTTGTATTTGGATTTTTATGCATGGCATGATGAATAGGAGTAGTTACCATTTTATAGAAAAACTAGATGGTTGATCACCCATGTTCTTGCTTTGCTTGAGAGATATCTGCCCAATAGGTTTCTTTGTTAGTTTGGCAAGAGACAAAGTTGTTTCATTAATGACTACTAGGCTCATTTTGGTAGGACCACACAAGAGGTCTAAGTGTGGGATCTTCAGGTAGACCGTGATGCAGCTATTGTAGAGTTAAGAGAACTTGTCCCATTCAGGTGGGGGTGACCAATTGGACATGCAGATCATGGGACTACCCTTGATTATGACCAGTGGTGGGCTTGGTGGATCCCTCTGAGGTTCATAGATCCTACTGGCATTTTACTAGTAGTGGGTAGCGTATGTATCATTGACTACCAAGGGGAGAGATAATGACTCTGAATCATTACTGAGTAGTTAGATCGAGCTAGACAGGATGGGCGATAGGATGGCCAAGATGATCATATGCAGCAGGATCAAGCATAGGTTTTGGGTTCTCCTCCACCACTTGGTGATGTAGTGGAAGTAGCATAGATAGTTCAGTTGAGAACTACTTTAGATGCGGAGGTTGTGCAGCGACAGGCTGTAGAGGTGCAGGCTGTTACCTTGACTGTGTAGAGAGACACCGTGAAGTAGGAGAGAGATTACTTTAGGCAACAATAGGATACTAAAACTAGGCATTGTCTCAAGTTATCGAGGCATAGGTGTAGGTCATTACAACTGAGAGGGATACCCTCAAGATAGAGCGAGATTATCTCTGAGTAGAGTGAGACCAATATATGAGAGAGGCTAAATATTATCATACTCTATATGAGGTTACCCTTCCCATAGCATGTAGACATCTGAGGTTTGGTGAGCCTAGCACAACCGTTGGTGCAACTGATTTAGATGAGCAGTAAGTGATACAACCTTATCAACATGCAGTTATTCCATAACACTCTCCACACCAGAGCCATGGGGTGATCCCACAATACTGACATACATTTTTTTGCCAAACTGGACATAGAACTGATTTTTTCTAAATAAATCTTCACTTTCAAGCACCTATAGCGGCTAAACCATGAGGAATTTGAAGATGATGCAAACTAGTGATTTGTGACATTTTGTTTGTAGATTCTAAATATATTTTTTTGAAAAAATTTGGAATCAGATTGCACTTCTTTTTCCATCTCCTTTGAAAACTAGTTTTTTTTTTAGTAAACACCATTTTTGAGTGATGCTCATCGTATACAACATAACTTTTTTTCCATGAAGGATAAAATTCTAATTTTTTCGAATTTAGATTTGTAACTATGATATCTAATGCTTTCATTTGGTTTCATAGTATTTTATTGAATATTTTTTCCTTAATCAATTTTTGAAGTTAAACTAATTACAATTCAGACATAGGTGGATTGTATACAACATAACTTTTTTTGTATGTCTCAAAATTCAAAAAAAAAATTGTTGGATCAAGGACTTCAATATCTAGTGCACTAATATTTTTCAAATTGTTTTTTTGATAATCTACTATTTTTCAACATGTGGAGAACAAAGAGCTTGATTTTTGGTGAAAACAATACATTCACAAGAAATAAAAAATAAATATAATAATTAAATTAAATTTATTTTTAGATTATAATTTTTCGGAAGCTTATAATAAGGACTACATACTTACAAAAAATAAATTTTAAATGAATTCATTTGATCCCCAAAAGGTAAATAAAAAGTGGTTTTCTATCAACATTTTGATAGGTGTAAAGGTTTGATCCAAGGTGGTTTGATCAAACCTTCTTCAATTGGAATCATTTAAATGGAACTTTTCAAGGCTTAAATCATTATATTTTCTAAAAATATGTGATTTCAGCAAAAATCAGGATCTCCCAGAAATTGTAATCTAGTATTGTGGGATCACCCCATGACCATTAGAGATCTCCACCTCCAACCAGGTAGTAGGAGTTATTTTTTCTTGATCTATACATTGTTTATTATTCAGAGACTTATGTTGTAGACATGATTTTGTATATACATTCATCATCCTAGTTGAGGCCTCATATATATGTATTTTTATGATATATCACACATGTTTATATGATGATGTACCTAAACTTCTCATTTTTTATGATGATATATATGAGATATACATGTTTTGATTTGGATTAATTATTTATTTATGAGATGATTATGGATGATGATATATGCCTACACATTCTTTTTGTACTTTTTTAATGTATGCATATGTTGTGGATGAATGATGATCTATATATCTATATGATATATGATGGATGATGATATCTTATACATGAGATGTAATGATTATACAATGCATGATGTTTTATTGCTTTATTATAGTGATGATATGTACTGATGAAATGTTGGATGATGGATAGAAATTTGATGTTGTTAGTTACTAATGAGTTTTTTTTTCTTTGTATAGAGGCTTTGTATCTTTAACAATCCTTTTTGATGTAGCAAACAGATACAATGCACTAGGGTATTAATAACCAAAGTGGCTTTGTATCTATTGCGTAGAATTTGACTCAACATACAAAGAATATTCTTGCTCATACCAGACATACAAAAACCTTATTAGACTATATGGTTGAATTATGTTAAAATATTTTTTGACAAATTACAGAGAGAGGTATGAAATACCTAACATGCAACTACTACACGAATTGTATCAAAACAATTTCCATACTTGAAACAAAGCAAGTGTTCACTGTCATAGCATCGCAAAAACATATTACAAATAGAACTAACAAAAATTGACTATTAATACCACCATTCCTTCTTCTTTAAATCCTTATGGACATCCTCGAGAGATCCTAGGAATGTGGTATTACGATAAATAAAAAATATAAGACTATAAAAAGATAAACAATGTTGCAGTATTACATGCCATATCTATTTTGAGGTTTTAGGCTATTATCTGGTGTTGATGATGTCTATTATAGGAATGCTTTATCCATTAAGAAATATCTTAGGATGTTATTGGTGAATTTCCAATAGATAGGTAGTTAACACTTTGGCATTATTTTCACTTGATAGTTGTCTAATTTTTTGATCTTCTCTTTGGAATTTTTTATTTTGATGTATGTTTTGTTTGTTGTTTGCATTGTTAAAGGGTGAGTGTGATGATTTGTTTATTATAGATGAAAATTTTATTGCATTTGGTGATGATGGAGGTAGGACCTTTTTGATTTAATGAGTTTATATGATTTTATTTTTGTTGTTTTAAGGGGACTAACCTAGGGCCTTAGGGGCTCATCAAAGATAATCCTTTCCTATGATGTACACACAAAGGCTCATATTTTGCTTGGTGTAATAAGAACATGTTTATGATCTTTTCTATGTTTTAAATGTTTTTGGATTTTTAAATTTTTTGACGAATTTAAAAGGAAGCATGATAGATACCTAAGGGGAATGACTTAAGGCCTCAAGGGTTGATAAGCCTTGCCTACGTTGTACATGTAGAGACCACGAAGTTTGACTAATTTTGACTCAAAAGCATAACATGTTTTTGGGATTTTTATGTTTTTGACATTTTTTTATTTTGTTTATTTTCTAGATGTTTTTTCTTTTGATATTTTTCAACCATGATGGGACATACAAGGATCCAATTGTCTACTAGTCTCAAGAAGTTGTCTCTATTTTGAGAAAGGACTACCTTTTCTAGGGAAGATGAATGTTGATGGCGTAGCAAGGTTCGATACTTAATTAGTCATCAATCCATGGTTGGTGCACATGTTTATCATGGGACGAATGGGTGGATGCTTCAGATAGTGTGGATAGATAATGATGCAAGTCTTATTCAAATGTAGTGCTTGTTTGTGAGGTTTTCACTATGGTACCTATTCTAGAAGTGCCACAAAGTGGTTTTCAATTATTTATTTTTTTATTAAATATCTTTACTATTTTTCTTGCTTTTTGATTTTTTTACTTTTTAAAATTTCTAAATTTTTTGAATTTTTACTCTTTTGCCTAGGGCACTTTGATGTGTTCAAGTATAGAATTTTTTAAGATGGCTATTATTCAGCAGTTCGGCTAAAGGTTCCCCTTTAGGAGTAGCCAATTGATAGGCTCTAGAGCCATAGCTTGTCGTGATGGTGAATGGACCTAAGGGTATGTGCAGAATCATGATGGGCCAAAAAGTGGCAATATGATGGGTATGTGGCTGATGACTTCTTTTTTACCCAAAATTGATGAAACGAAAAGGGTTTTTAAAGGAGATTCTCAGCTTTCCACCAATATAAATTATGTTTTACTTTGAATTTTATAAGTAATTATTATTCATTTTCTATTTGAATTACGACTAAAGTCCTGATTGATAGGCTAATTGAAAAACATTTATAGCTTTCAAACGGTATCACATTTTTTGAATCCAAAACATGTGTCACATTCTATGCTTCACATACTATAGGATTAAAAAAAGAAAATTTGAATTTCATGAAGTTTTGACCAAGTTAAGGTGGTAAGACATACGAGTTTTATATTTTTTTAAAAGTTGTAATAAAAAAATAATAATTACTTGGAAATAAATTACAAAAAATATGCATCACATCAGGACATGAGTCCTCTACTTATATCTAAAATCTTATAATTAAATATTATTATTTTATTATGGTTAAGGTGGTTAGACAGACACCTACTTCTTATTTTTTCCCTGAAATTTAAGTACCACTACATTGAAAATTCAAATAATAGAATTTTTTTTTTTTAAACAAACCTAGTAGTTTAGAAACTACATTCAATTTTCTATAGATTCTATTCTTACATATTTTTGAAATAATATAGATAACTTATTCAAATTTTTATGTCAAGTTGCCTAACTCTAATTTTTCTGAATTTTTTGCCACTTAAGGGCCTATTTTTTCCATGATGATCCTGCACATACCCCTAAATAGTTGGGTTCAAACTTACCTTTTCCATCTTGATTAAGCTGTACCCTATTATTTGCTTTGAGTACCAAGTTGCCAATTTGAAATTTTTTGTTTTTGATCTTTTTATTGTAGCTTTGTTTGAACCAATTCTAATAAACCTGAAGATGGTTTAATGCACTCAAATTCCTTTCATATAGGATTTCCAACTCATTCAATGTAGACTTACAATACTCTTCGTTGTTGACCATGCCTTTTAGTGATATTCCCAGTGAGGGGATTTCAACTTCAATAGGTAAGATAACCCCAAATCTGTAGACCAAGGAGAAAGGTGTGGCACCTATAGGTGTATGAATATTGGTTTAGTAAGACCATAGGGGTAGGTTCAATTGCAGATGCCAATCATGGAAAATATCATTAATAGTCCTTTTTAATATCTTTAGGATGGTTTTGTTAGATGCTTCAGCTTGAACATTTCCTTGGGGATAGTAGGGCATGGAGAATTTGTACTGGATAGAAAAATTGGAACAAAGATCTTTGACATCTTGGTTCTTGAATGAGGTCCCATTGTCCATTATGATGGTTTTGGGAATTCAATATCGACATATTACATAATTCAAAATAAACTTTCAAATATCTATTTACTGGTGATGTAGGTTAATGGAATTGCTTTTATCAACTTCATGAAGTATTCACTTGTGGTAATAATGAACTTATTCCCATTTGAATATGCGGGAGAAATATTACCTAACAATTATAATCCCACTATAGAAAAGGCCATGCTATTGTGATAGGTCTTATCTCCTATGCTATTGCATGAATGAGGTCACCGTGTTGCTGACATTGATGACATTTTCTTGTGTAGGAAATAGCTTCTTGCTCCATAGAGGGCCAATAGTTTCCTATTCTTAGTAACTTTTGTGTTAGGTTAGGTCCATTAGAGTGGGACCTACAAACACCTTCATGTACCTATTGTAGGGTTATTTTCACTTCTTCTGTGTCAAGACATTAGAGTAAAGTACCCTCCAAACTTTGACAATATAAGGTGTTTCCTAGGATTTGAATTGGGAAGTCCTATGGGAAAAGGTTTGTTTTTGGGTGGTTATCAAGTGAGGGGGTATGATACCATGGTGAGTTAAGACCAAAAATAACACACATTAGTTCTAATTCTAGGATATCGAACACCGATACGAGTAGTTTCTCCACAAAAATTCATACTTAGAAATTTTCTATGGGATGTTGAGGAGTGAACCTATCGTTTCCATAGTGTCGGTTGCTTTGTTGTTGATTCGGGGAACCTGTTCAAAGGTGATGGTGACAAAATATTACTTGAAATTATCCACCATTATCTTATATGGCATAATCTTATCATCCTTTCTTTGATACTGATCATTTACTTGTTTGATTACCAATTGAGAGTCTCCATAGATCTACAGTTCTTTTATCCTCCATTTGATAGCTTTTTTGAGTCCTGTGATTAGTGCTTCATACTCTAAGATGTTATTTGTGCATTGGAAAGAAATTTTGTAAGCCTTAGGTATACTATCTCCCTATTGTGTGAGAAATAAGATACCTTCTCCTGAGTCATGTTGAGTGTGGGGCTTATCAAATTATAGGGCTCAATGGCTTATTTTTTAGATATTAGTAGTATGCTTTCATCTGGTAAGTCTATTGTGAAAGGCTGGTGATCTTCCATTGGTGATTTTTCTAGTTGATATGCTATGATATATCCTTTGATGGATTTCCTTTCTACGTAATCAATGGTAAATTCACTCAATATCATCACCCATTTAGCAATCCTACTTATTAGAGCTGCTTTTACCAATAGGTACTTTAATGGATCTACTTTTGAGATTAGCTTTACTTGTCTATTCAAGATATAGTGTCTCAACTTTTGTGCCACAAAGAAAATAGAGAGGCATGCTCTTTCCATGGGCGAATAGTTCAATTCGTAGCCCACCAGTGTTCGGATGATGTAATAGACCACTCTTTCCTTGTTATTATCATCTAATTATGCTAAGAGAACTCCTAATGTTGCTTGTATTGTAGGCACATAGATTATCATTTCTTTCTCTAGAATAGGTGGCATTAATACTAGAGGAGTGAGTAGATACTCCTTGACTTGCTAGAATACGTGATCACATCTACCATCCCACTTGAATGTGATGTATTTGTGTAGGAGATGGGTGAACATATGACACTTGTCTATCAATTACATAATGAATCACCTGATGGACTATAGTTTCCCTTGTAAACTTCCAATTTTTTTTAATGTCTTTGGAGGGGGCATCTCTTGTATAGCTTTTACTTTTGTAGGATCTACTTCGATGCCTCTTCTTGATACTATGTACCCTAGTAGTTTTCTAGATGTTACTCTAACTACACACTTTTTTGAATTGAGCCTCAAGTTGTACTGTTCAATCCTGTCAAACAATTTTGTAAGGTTGGCCAAATGGTCTTCTATTTTGATGGAATCCGCTAGTATGTCATCCATGTAATCTTCCATAGTTGTATGCAACATATCATGAAAGATTGTAGTCATTTCTCACTGATAGGTCACTTTTGCACTCTTTAGGCTGAATGGCATGACATTCTAGTAGAAGATTCCCCATGCACAAGTGAATATCATTTTATGTTGATCATCAGGAGATATGTCCATCTCATTATACCTGCAAAATCCATCCATTAGTGACAACATTTCATGTCTTGTAGTTAAAGGTCTATGATCATATCAATGCTCAGAAGAGGGAAGTCATCTTTTGGGAAAGCCTTGTTTAGATCTCAGAATTCCATGTAGATTATTATGCCCCCAGTGGGATTTGATATTGGTAGTATATTTGAGATCCATTGTGGATAATCAATTGGTCTAATGAAGCCAACATCTAGCAGTTTCTTCAATTCTACTTTTACCAAAAGTGCTATCTAGGGATGCATCTTTCATAGCTTCTTCTTGATAGGTTTTGCTCCAAGAAATATGGCTAGGTGGTGTACAACTAATGTTGGATCTGGCCCTAGCATTTCTGCATATGTCCATATAAATTTTATCTTCCTTTTATTGATAAATATTGAGAATTTCACCTTTTCTTCAAGATCCAATGACATTGCATGGTATGTGATCTTGGGTGTTTATGTTATGCCCACATTAATTGGTTTAGTTTATTCAACTAGGAGTGTCAACTTCTCTTGATATTCATAAATACAAAGATTGAATCCTCTATCTTTGGGTGCCTCAAAGAGGTTTTCACCCTTAGATTTGTCCTTTATTTTACTCTTATTTAGGATCCAATGGAGCCTAATCATGGTTTTCCCTAGGGGATCTCATGTTTATTTTTAGATTGTATTTTTCAATTTTGTGACTAGAGGAAACAATCTCCCCTCAAAAGTATGCTTTTTGTTTGAGTTCCATAAAAAACCCTTCATTATGATTTCCTAATGGTATATCAATTTGAAGTCCCATAAACTCTGCAATAGCCTCATCATTTTGGAATTGATCCAAAATAGGCGTATGGTGTTGTTGGTCCCAATCTATTAACTGTGGGTAACAAAGGGGTAGGGTATCATCATTATTTGTAAAGCTTATAGAAGTTGTCAAAATGGTCAATATGGCTCTAGCATCATTCTCCCATTGGGTATCTAAGTCATCGTCACTAGAGGTGACAAAGGAAGGAGAATCCCATTGATACTCGTTAGAGTCTATTTCATAAGTATCATCTTTGAATGTAGGTTTGCTAGGTTAGGTAGGGAATATGCTTATGCTAAAGCTTTCAAATAAGTCCTCAATGGGTAAAATTTTGTCTATAAGATGGTAGATATTTGATGTCTTAATGTTAGTAGGAGTTCCTTTCTTAAAAGAGGTATGTCCAGTGTTTGAAGTTTCCATGTCTATCGAACCATAGCATAATCCCATGTTCTTCTTTATTTTTTCCACTATAATAGGTTCCAATTTTCCTTTTATGTGTCATCCAAAGCCACCTTTTCTAGTGTATCCCATTTTTTTAGCTAGTTGATACCCTTTATTGCTAGGATCAATTAGAAGGGGTTGTAGTTTTTTTTTTCTTATTGGTTTTCTTTGTAGATCATTGACAAAAGGTCCTCTTTGAATATTTCCTCATTCTTCATATCTCCCCACTTGGTAAAGATCATGGATTTTTCTACCATTTTTACTGCTTGAATATGTTTGATCTCCTTAGGCCCTCCATAAGCCTTTGGTGTTGGGGGAAGCATTCCAATGCAAAAGGCTTGATTGAAATCATAGTTCTCATTACCTTTGTCAAGTACTTGAATTTTGGAATCAAATTTTGGTTTCTCACTTGATAGGGGTTTAGTTGAGGTTGATGGTAGCATTGATGGGCTGACATATCAGAATGAGTGAAATTATGTATCATTACTAGGAATACACTAGATTTAATTATATTTCTCCTCTAATTTTGAACAGTAGTGGAAGGGTTCATGATCAATGTATAATGTAACCTCCTTTCCTTCGTGAGGAAATTTTAGACACTGGTGGAATGTTGAAGGAACTGATTGTAGTGCATGAATCCATGGACATCCTAGAAGAAGGTTATATGGTAGCTCAAGGTATAGTACTTGACATGTTGTTTCTATTGTTGTCGGTCCTCTCTATATAGGTAGGTTGATTGTCCCTTCTGAAGTTCTTTCTATGTCATCATAAGCTCTTATAGTGATGATTTTTCCCTTGTCAATTATATCATCAAAATACCCCAACTGTTTAATAAATTTCAATGTACAAATGTTTAAACCGACATCGTTATCTATCAATACTCTTTTGACCATATGTTTGTGGACAAAAACCTCTATATAGATGGCTTGGTTGTGGAACAAATTTTGCAAAAGGTATTTCTTGAAAAATCCTAAATGATGATTGGCCATGATTTTTTCAACCATGGCTTGAAAAATATTAGGATTGAGGTCATTAGGGACTGATGCTTCCAAATATTTCGCTAGTATTTCCTTATGCACGAGTGATAATTTCAATAGCTCTACGATAAAATCAAAGAGGGAGTCTTATTCAGTTGTTCCACAATACTATAGTCATTGGATGACTCAATTGTGGGTTTAGGTGGGGCTCCTTGTATTGTGACTTTCCCTCAATGAGTAGTTATGTTACATTTAGGGTCCTTGCCTCATATAGTTAACACATTGACCCTAGTGTCATCTGCTTGGGAGAGGGTACCTAGGATGGTATCACCACAGGTGTAGTTAGAATTGTGATAGTCTTGCTCTTTCCATTTGTCATTTTTTTTTAGCATGGTTGGGAATTGGATTCATGTAGATTTGGAGTTCTTTGTTTCCAATATGGTGTTTGATATCAACTTCTCCTTTGTTGATTAAGTCTTGTATTATATGTTTAAGTCTCATGCAGTTATTCGTCGTATGTCCCTTGATCTTGTGGAACTCACATAAGTCTTTTTCATTGTACTACGGTGTTTTAATACTTGGCTCTTGATCGTTTGGAAGCTCGTTGACTTTAATGGGGTTTTTTGTACCAATTTTTGCATGATTGTCTCAAGTGTTTCTCATAACTAAGTAAATTTCCTCCTTGGTTGGTAATATTGTCTTTGTTGTCCTCCCTGAATTGTTTGTTGGTTATCTAGTTGATTATTTTGGGGATAGGTGAGTTGATTGTTTTGTATGTTGTTGGGAGCATAGCTCATTTGTGTAACTTGGGATTTGTTTTATGGTCCATTGGGTTTTTCCATGCTCCATATAGCTCTAGCATCAACTACTCCATCATTGGTAATATTTTTGTTTTTAGCCCAAATCTTGGGTTTGTCATTCAAAATAGAAGGGTTTTCTTTTGAGTTGCTTAGTTTAATGACTCCCCTTGTTATGAAAACTCTTTCATTGTATAGTCCCTTTTTAATAGTCTCTTCAAAGTTATTGGGGCACAACATGGTGAGTTGGTAATTTATTTTATATGTTTGGATGTTGGAAACAAAGATATCCACTAGTTCTTTGTCAAGAATAGGCCACTTGCACGTACTAGTTTTATGTCTCCATATTTGTAGGTAGGATGTAAAGGATTATCCTTGGATTTGTTTAATCTTGTAGAGGTCAGTGATGGTGAAATCCTATTCTATGTTGAATGAGAAGTGGTTCACAATTTTTTTAGTCAACTCATCAAAACTCTTAATACATGGTAGTACATGTGAGAACCATTCCATAGCGTGACTAGTAAGACTACATGGAAAAAGTCTCATTAGGTAGGAATCATTTTTTTGTACTTCCATGTAAGATACCAAGAAATATCACACATGTTCTATTGGATCACCCTTTCCCTTGTACTTATCAAATTTTGGTATTTTGAAATTTTTAGGGAAGGGGAGCATAGTAATGGAGCAATCAAAACAGAATGGACATATATCCTATATAGTCTAGTTCTTCTTTGGTTTTCCAATTTGTATGTCCAATATCTTTAGATTTAGGGCTTGTAGTTGCATGCCTACCTCTGTGTTTGGTACATTTGTTTGTGAACCTTGTGCATAGTAATATTATCGCCCCAAAATGTTCGTTTGGTCATAATTTTGGTATTGTGGAGATATAGAACCTTTTTAACCATGTTGGGTGGAAGGAGGGTTAAGTCCTTGTTGTATTAAAGGAGGATTAAGTCCTTGCTAAATGTAAGGAGGGTTAGGTCCTTGTTGTGTGAAAGGAGGATTAGGTCCTTGTTGATTGTAAGGAGGGTTAGGTCCTTGTTGTATGGAAGGAGGATTAGTTACTTGTTGATTGTAAGGAGGGTTAGGTCCTTGTTGTATGGAAGGAGGGTTAAGTCCTTGTTGAATGGAAGGAGGGTTAATTCCTTATTGATTTTAAGGATGGTTAAGTACTTGTTGATTTTTTTGAAGAGGGGCACCTTGATAGTACATTGGTGGTACACCTTATTGTGGTTGGTTTTGTTGAAGGGTTCCCTAGTAGTGTGTTGGTGGTACACCTTGTTGTTGGGATGAATTGTTTTGAGGGTCACCCTAGTAGTTCATTGGTGGTACACCTTGTTGTTGGGATGAATTGTTTTGAAGGTTACCATGGTAGTGCGTTGGTGGTATACCTTGTCAGGATGAATTGTATTAAATGTTACCATGGTAGTGCATTGGCAGTACACCTTATTGTTGGGATGAATTTTTTTGAAGGTTACCCTAGTAGTGCATTGGTTGTAAACATTTTTGGATTGGTATGTTGGTTGAAGGATCAATATATGATGCACTATGCACGACATATTTTGTCCTTGTGGGGGGTTGTTACCTAGAAATTTTCCCATTTTTTGCATATTATTGTTTGGTGGAATGTATTAAGATGGACCTCCTTGATATTATTGGGCCATTGATGCTTGCTCGATTTGGTATAGTTTCCTAAACAAAGGGTTGTCCATTGGTTGTTGTTTAGGTTGATCATTTCTCTATGAGAAGATTGATGGCATGTTCAGAATCTCCATTGGTTTGGGTATCTTTCTCACAAATGAGTTATCCCCTAAGGGAATGAGGTTGGGATTCTTAAGACCTTCCACATTAAATTCAATAGGAAACTTAGCACTATTTTGTGCTAATTTGAAGAAGTATGCATTTGGATCCTTTCTTAGCAGTTTATCCATTAGTTTAAGTACCTTGCGATTGATGGAGTGTTGAAATAATTCTTCCTCAACTATTTCTTCCTCACTAGGGGAGAGGAGCCGATATGTACGCACCCAAAATCAGACGGTCCATGTGGCAGGCCACGTGGACCAATATTTTTTTTTCCTTATACACATTATGAAAAAATATTATATAAACAATATAAAATTATTTTTTTAAAATTTGCAATTATCTTGCCATGTGGGAGGATGATATTTGTCCATACATTTTACAAATTAAAAAAATGACCCGTCGACTGATACATAGGCACCTTGGGTGCCACTTCCTACATGGCACAACGTTCAAAGTTGACAGCCTTGCCACGCCAACTTCTCTCAGTTCGCCACCCTAAGAATCCACTTTGTTGCATTTATCACTCAATGCCACTTCCTATACTTCTCGACTGTCATGTTGAATGCAAGTCTCCTCTCCTTAGCTCCATGCCACCCTATGTTTTTTTTGAGCTAACTTGCATTGAATGCTCCTATTTCCTCACTCTTCTCACCATCTTTTCAGCCTTTCATTCTAGCAAGTTGTCGTTCTTTCTTCACTTGCACGCCACTACCTGCTAGGTTCATTTTCTGCAATCTTCTAACATTTACCACAACTTGTGATGCTTAGAGACCTATTCGTATTTGGGTAGAAGCCAGTTAGGAGATGGGTACATGCCAGTTAGTGAATGTTAGTAGTGGCTCCACTTTGGCCATGCAAGCAATGAACAGGTTCCTCACTACCATGAATGGGTTCCTTTCCACCATGCTCGAGATTCAACTGATGTCTGGATCGTGCATTGAGCTGTTTGATCTGGGTGAGCTTGCTCACTAAGGCTTGCCATTATTCAGCTTTTTGAGTTTTCTTTGCAATTTCTATTTGTTTTATTGGACTTTTGGTGTTGCAAAAATAATTTTTTTGGTTGAAGTTTAGTTTTTATGAACATTGTCCTATTTGTGTTCATAAACACACTAAATCTTTGAAAATTAGTCTTTTGTTCAAGCATTGCTCTCTTTATAGAATAGATAATAATATTATTGGTTATTTCCGTGCCATTGAAATTTTTGGGGTTATTTTCTTCTTTCATTAATAATATTATTCATTGTTTCCTTTCCATAGATGAAGTTGTATTTTTGTTTATATGGGTTATGCTCCATAGGGTTTATATTGCAAATATTACACTCATATTTTGGCATTTCTCTTTCATTAGGGTTTATTTTGCAAATATAACAGTCATAGTTCAGCATTTTTGTTTCCCAAGGGTTTATTTTGCAAATATTATAGTCATAGTTTCACCATTTCTATTTCATAGGTTTTGCATTATCATATACTCTGGTTATTGTATTCTTTCTCATAGGTTCTCCATTATCATTGACTTTGGTTATCCTATTCTCAGAGGTTTTGCATTTTCATTGACTCTACATATTGTATTCTCATAGCTTCTGCATTATCATTGACTCTTCTTATCGTAATCTCACAGGTTCTACATTATCATTCACTTTTCTAATCATTATCTCATAGGTTTTGCATTATCATTGACTCTACTTATCGTATTCTCATAGATTTTACATTATCATTGACTCTGCTTATCATATTATCATAGGTTCTACATTATCATTGAGTTAGGTTGTGTTCTCTATTTCATAAACCAAAAAAAATAATATGGGTTAATTTTTTTTTAGGTTTTTCTTCATCTTTTTAGTCACTTAAAAAATTAATGTTGTTTCTATGCCATTCATCTATTCAGCAACTTAAAACATTAATGTTGTTTCTGAGCCATAGATAAATATGTTGGTGTTATTTTTTTATGGGTTCTGCTCCATCAAATCATTCATATACATTTGTGATAATTGTTAAACTCTTACTGTTTTCCACTCCTAAGCCTTGAAAATAGCTGGCTACATTTTTAACTTTTTTATAGTCAAAATAAATAGATTTAAAAGGATTCCATCAATGACACAATTAATTATGAATCCAATAGCTTGTATCATGCTAATATGACCATTGCCAACTATTATCCAATAGAATAATTCATAAAGTAATTTGGATCTTTTGAAACAATTTTGAGAAAAAAAATATTATTAACATCTAATTCAATGTTATTCTCATTATGTTCTTTCATGGATTTGTATTTGATTAAATTATAAAACCTAATAACAGTATTAGTATTCCCACCTCCCATAGAAAGATTAAAAAGAATGTAACTACATAAGTGTGAGATTTTTAAATTTTAGAACCAGACATTGATATATAAGCAAATTAATATGGACTTTTCCTTTAGACTACAATGGTTATGCATTAATGTCTCATGTCTCATATAAATTATTTTAATTTAAAATAGCCTAATTTTTTAATCAAAATTTTTTCAATTCTTGTATCGTTGACACACAAACAAGGGCCCAATCCCTAGGTGGACAATCTTGATCATTTAACAATCTCCTAAACTCTGTGTTCTACCATTCACCTACACTGAATATATTGTGCTTGATATTTGTTTGATTAATGTTATTGATTACTATTTGTAGGTACCTTTGATATTATCATATATTACCATAAGCATAGTTAATAAATGCCTCCAGTGGTTATCGTATTCTTTCTCATAGGTTCTGCATTATCATTGACTTCAACTATCCTATTCTCATAGGTTTTGCATTATCATTAACTCTTCATATCATATTCTAATAGGTTTTACATTATCATTGACTTTGACTATCCTATTATCATAGGTTTTGCATTATCATTGACTCTTCTTATCATATTCTCATAGGTTCTGCATTATCATTGAATTCGACTATCCTATTCTCATTGACTTCGACTATCCTATTCTCATAGGTTCTACATTATCATTGACTCTTCTTATCGTATTCTCATAGTTTCTGCATTATCATTGACTCTTCTTATCATATTCTCATAGGTTTTGCATTATTATTGACAAAGCTTATTATTTTCTCATAGGTTTTGCATTATCATTGACTCTACTTATCGTATTCTCATAGGTTATTCATTATCATTGACTCTGCTTATCCTATTCTCATAGGTTTTGCATTATCATTCAAGTGGGCTATTTTCTCTATTTCATTAACCAAAAAAATTAATTTGGGTTAATCTTTTTTTAGGTTTTTCTTCATCTATTCAGTGACTTTAAAAATGTATGTTGTTTAGTTCCATAGATAAATATGTTGGTGTTATTTTTTTATGGGTTCTTCTCCATCAATTTAATCATATTCATATGTGATAATTGTTATACTCTTACTATTTTCCATTCATAAGCTTTATATTGTTCTTCATTATAGCCATTATAGTCATGGGTTAATGTTCACGTTTTGATTAATGTTGTTCAGTACCATTTCTACGTGCCATTGATAAAATTGGGGGTTTAGGTTTTTCATACGTGTTGCTTCATTCATTCATTAATGATATTTTATTTAGGTGACATTAATTAAATTGGGGGTGTTATGTTTCCCAATGGTTAGGCTTCATCAGTTTAGACATATAATTATTGAATCTTTTTTTATTTGCATTACAAAAATTTGGGGGTCTTTTTTTTTCATAGGTTCTGCTTGATTAGGTATCGTAGATATTTTTGGGGGTGTTACCTTGTTTGTAACTTTGACTTCATCATGGTAGTCTTCATCTATTCTACCAGATTCGGGTGCCATTTGGAATTTGTTGGGTACTATTTTTTTCATAGGTTACATTTCATCAATTTATTTGCCAACTATGTAGCCTTTTTTTGGTGTCATTGATAAATATAGGGGTGTTACGATTATCATATGTGCTACTTCATTAAATCTGTAATGCAAATGTTTGTATCTTTTTTTAGGTGTCATTGATTATTTTTGGGGTGTTATCTTTTGCATAGGTTATTTTCCATCAATTTAGTCATCCAATTATTGTACCTTCTTTTCGAGCCTTGGAAATATATGGGGGTTTTCTATTTTTGTTAGGTTATACTTCATCAAATTAGTCATGCATATATTGTACCTTTTCTAGGTAGCATAGATAATTTTTTGGGGTCTTCTCTTGTTTGTAAGTTCCACTTCATCAATTCAGCCATCTATTCTACCAATGAATAATTTCCCACAGTGGTATGCCGATCCTCCACAAGTTAGGAAAAAAATATTGCATAAAAAAAATGATGATATCAAACACATATCGGATATTAAATGCACATTTACTTGTTTATATATATGTATATGCATATGTATATACATATACATAGACATATGTATAGACATATACATAGAAATATGTATATGTATATCAGATATTAAATGCACACGTAATTGTATTTATTTTGAAACAAAACAATTACATGATGGTAGCCAAACATGATGAAGTGTATCCAACTTGTATATGCTTAAGGTCTTTGCATCTTCTTTATATATATATATATATGCATATGTATAGACATATACATATACATATACATATGTTTATGTTCATGTATATACATATGTATATGTATATGAATATGTCTATATATATATATATATGTATATGTATATGTATATGTGTATATACATATACATATACATATACATGTACATACACTACTTTCATGA
This sequence comes from Sequoia sempervirens, assembly GCA_007258455.2. Lineage (NCBI taxonomy): Eukaryota > Viridiplantae > Streptophyta > Pinopsida > Cupressales > Cupressaceae > Sequoia > Sequoia sempervirens. The sequence goes on from VDFB02000015.1 coordinate 43,007,879, forward strand.
CATCTTGCATATTTTTTGAGCCAACCTGCATCCAATGCTCCTAGTGCATCGCACACTTGTCAACTTTACAACCTTTCATTCTAGCAACTTCTCATTTTTTCTTCACAATGATGGAAATGTATGTGTATGTGTTTGTGTCTATGTCTATGTCTGCATGTATGTCTATGTCTATGTGTCTATGTCTATGTCTATGTAAATCTATATGTGTATGTGTATGTGTATGTTTATGTCTATTTCTATATCTATGTCTATGTCTATGTCTATGTCTATGTATATGTCTATGTCTATGTCTATGTCTATGTCTATGTGTCTATGTCTATGTAAATTTGTATGTCTATGTCTAGGTCTATGTCTATGTGTATGTCTATGTCTATTTCTATGTCTATTTCTATGTCTATGTCTATGTCTATGTCTATGTCTATGTCTAAGTCTATGTGTATGTGTATGTGTATGTGTATGTGTATGTGTATGTGTATGTGTATGTGTATGTGTATGTGTATGTGTATGTGTATGTGTATGTGTATGTGTATGTATATGTATATGTGTATGTCTGTGTGTATGTATATGTATATGTAAATGTGTATGTGTAAATGTGTATGTGTATATGTAAATGTGTGTGTGTATAGATATGTGAAGAGGTCTTAAGTGGACAACCTTGCCACGTCTACTTCTCTCAGTCAGCCACCCTAACACTCCACTATGTCACATTTATCACTCGCTGCCCCTTGCTATACTTCTCTATAGTCGTGTTTAATTCACTTATGTCTATGTATATGTATATGTGTATGTGTATGTGTATGCTTCATAAATCTAGACCTGAAACAATTGTATATTTTTTAGGTACCATATATTAATTTGGGGGTGTCCTCTACTTTATATCATGCACACCTAAATGTCGGTCCTCCACAACTTAAAAAAAAAATCATCCATAAATAGGCACGATGAAATCAAACATAAATCAGATTTAAAATGCACACTTAATAACATTCATTTCAAAACAAAACAAGTACACGTTGGTAGCCAAACATGATGAAGTGTATCCAACTTGTATCTGACATATAACAAGTAGCATTCTAACATGGAATTTAAACAACCCAAACATTAAGACATGCACCCTTCCCCGTAAACTAGTAAACTCAACTGTTGCACCAATGCAGGCTTCACTTTCACATTAATCACAACTACACAACATAAGCAAGGTGCTAAGTCAACACAATTCAAACCCATCTCACCCATCTTTGAGTGACTGGAAAACCCATTACAACCATGTTTCCCATCATAGCATAACCAAACCAACAAGCAAATGCATCCACCTATCTCATCAATCATGAAACCTACAACACATCAGCACGAGTCTTTCCCATCTCACCAAGTAGGGTGAAAACTTAGTCGTGGTGAACTCCAAAATACCATTTGCTTCCATTTTTACAAGTTGTAAGGCACCCATTATTAAATACAAAATTATGGAAACAGTTGCAAAAAATACACAAAAATAATCAACTGAATAATTAATGGCCGAAATCAATCAGATTCACCAAACAACCATCAATCAGATTCAAATAATTCCCAATTCAAATAGCCATGAAAACCTTCAAGTGTTCACATGTATTACCATAGAACAATAATGAGCATTAAAGCTTTGTTAGAACATGTATTTAGGGGATTTGGTTTTCCTAAGGCTTTTAAAGGTTTCCTATGTAGCACTTCACAGTTGAAAGGTCCAATTGTGGACAAAGTGCAACATAGATTACCATTACAAAGACTTTGGGAAAATCAAGTCTCCCTAAACCATTACATCTTGTAACAATTGCACAAACTTTGACACTACAAATTGTGTTTAATATTAGTATGGTTGGAATTTACAATTATTTTCATGGTTCCAACATGAAGGTCTACTATTCAATTAATTTGCGGGGGTTCTCTTTTGCATAGATTAATTTAATAGGATATTAGGTGATTTTGACTTTTGACTTAGATTTTAGGATTAAAATAAATCAAAATGAGAAGAAAATGATTTTAGATTTAATTAAATAAAGATTTGATTTATTTAATGAAATAGGATGATGTTAGTGTTAAATCAAATAAAGACAAATTTATTTAATTTAAATGGATGACTTTAGGAGATTAATTAAATAAACTTGATTTATTTAATTAAAGAGATAACTTAGGAGATTAATCAATTAAACTTGATTTATTTAATTAATCGAGCGAATATGATTTAATTAAATATGAGGAATGCATGATGTCAATTTTGCATGTCTACATTTTTCCCCTCTTTGAAGCAATGTACTTGTTGCGTTGGTTCAAAGAATAAACTTGTCGTGATCAAAATTCAAAAAAAATCTAATTTTTTTGGATGCCCCAGTGGAAAGAAGTATACTGGTACATTGCCCCCTCGAGAGATCAAGTGAAAAGATTTGATTTGAGGGTCGATCACACGATAAAGAGGTTCAAGATGGATGTATGGATGGTTATGATGATGATGCAAATGAGATGGTTTCAAGATGCTTAGAATAACCAATCTATATTATCCTAAACAACTTAAATGATGATGATGTGATAATGCCTATATGATTATGCAATGGATGTTTTATACAAATGTATGATTTATGAGATGCTTAGACTAACAGATCTATATTATGATGATGAAAATGCATTTGAGATGATCAGTGTTTCTTATATGATATGAAATGATGTGCAGTATGTTGATGGTTTTTGGATGTAGGATGGATGCACTGGTGATGATGATTAACTATCCTGGCATGATGTTAGTGCAGAAAAGAAGAAATGAGATGATGACAAGAGGATTCAACAAGCCAACTTTATTAGAGATGATGATGAGAGATGGATGATTTTCTTACCAGGACTTGGGATTTTAAAAGGGCTACTTACCTTATGTTTGATAACACACATAGATACGATGCATCAAGGTATAAAGAACCAGAATGGTGTTGTACCTAGTGCAATGGAATTTGACTCGACAAACAGATAGGAGTATTCTTGTTCACACTTGACATACAGAAACCTTGCTATGAAGCACCTAAAAAAGCAAGTATTTGCCAAGTTATATTACAAGAATGTCCAACAAGCACAACAGAAAAAAAAAATAATGATTGATGCCCCATTCCTTTCTCTTTAAATATCTTTGATTAGACATCATCGAGAGGTCATTGGAATGAGCGCGATAAGATAAATCAGAAAGAAAAGATCAAGCACACAAACAAGTCAATGTTCTTCATACCTCTATTAAAAGGGATTTGTTTTTTTTTAGGATAAGAACCAAAATTATTGCCAATAGATAATTCCCATTGTAGGAAGGATACATCCTAGGACATGTTAGTCAATGGCAGCACATCATTTTTTTTATCCAAAGTTTTTTTCCAAAAGATAAGGCCCATTGTAGGAAGGATACATACTATGACATGTTAGTGGATGGTGGCATGTTGTTTTGTTTATCCAAAGTGTCTTTCCAAAAGATAAGGCCCATTATAGGTGTTGGTTTCTGTTTACACTATAACCAGGTTTGTCTCCAAATCTACCTATGGGACTGCCAATCCCAATCAAGGGTAGCTCGAAGGACCTGGACCAACTCACGAGGACTTTAAGAAACCTCTTACACTTTGGG